>OX621255.1:23600000-24008000 GCA_951640165.1 Pseudoips prasinana | reverse complement strand
ACTAGTGCGCTTGAGATTATGGCATCCGCAAGAATATTGGGAGTTAGTAGTACATTTATGTGCTGTTAATGTTATTGAAGGCAAGGAAGCAGCTCTTGGCCCAAACATGATAAATTTAGTCTTTTCGATTCTCGATCTATGAATAATTATAGAGATTAATAGAGGTCATTAATTTAAACCAGAAACAATGTTGGGCTGGGTACACTGCCCTGAGGCATTCCGAAGCTCAGAAATTCCTCATGGCTCACAACATCATTAATTGTAACGGACTGAGATCTCTTGCTAAGGTACTTCCTGAAAATCTCCAAGGCAACTCCGCAAACACCTGCTGCTTCCAGTTTATTTAAAAGGATTGGGATCGATACGGTATCAAATGCGTTAGAGATATCCAGGAAAACTCCGTTAGTTTTTAAAGTTTTATCAAGATTATGGGCGATAGTTTGAGTTAAGTCTAACACCGCATCATCAGTAGACTTGCTAGATCTAAACCCGTACTGATTGGAGGCCAAATAATTGCTCTTGTTAAGGTATGCAACAAGTCGTTTATTTAAAGCTTTTTCGAGTATTTTAGAAAAAGTACTCAACACAGATATGGGTCTGTAGTTGTTTACCACATTTTTTGGTCCACTTTTGAGTAGGATGAACCATGGCTCTTTTAAAATCACGTGGAAACACTCCAGTAGAGAGACGACTTTACCTTACTTAATTACATACTTTCAATTTCTGGGCAATAATCATAAGAAAACTCTCTATTCTACTTACTTCTCGTATGGGCAGTGGTTACCCTATTGTCAGAGTTGTTCAAGGCGCCCAGTAGGCCTCTAACATGGCTTAACGACTGTTGTCTAATGACTAAAACCGGGACCGCGTTAACGTGCCCTCCGGAGCACGGAGACGCTCAGAAATTAAACCACTATCATCTAGCTATGAGCTCCATTCTACTTGTGACCGTCTTCTTCAATGCCCGCCTTACCGTTCTGACCTACCTGTAGCTACATAATCCTCGCAGGACTACGTAGCTAACATCATATGCAACAAGTTTTGTTAGTATTTTACAAGTAACCCTGTATATATATTTATATATATTAAAATATGCCCTATGCCCCGCGGTTTCACCCGCGTTAATGTAGTTTTGGCGTATAGCCTATGTGTTATTCTGATGTATAAGCTATATATAAATAAATATATTGTAAAGTTTCATTAAAATCCATTCAGTAGTTTAGTAGTAAATACTTGTTTTCATCTGGATGTGTTTTGTGTCCGCAAAGCGCAAGCTTTGTGGTAATGTTTTACACTATAGATGTGCGGTAAATATTGAAATAATAATTAATACTAAATCCCAGCTAATCACGCAATAATTAATACTAAATCCCAGCTAATAACGCAATAAATACGACTATCATCAACATGTCAGCCGAATGACCTCCACTGATTTTCAAAAAAATCGATATCGAATTCCTACAACTTGTGGGATTCATAGTCAAAAAGATATTTTGGACTATTAAAATTTTGAATACAGAACAAGGCAGGCAATACTGGCAACTGTGGAGATCTCTGGGGAGGGTTTTGTCCAGCGGTGATAATTTTTCGACTGACGACGATGGCAGAACTAGTTTTCATTTTGATAGGATTTGTAGTTACCACTAAATATAGGAAACAGTTTTTCGTATTTCATTAGGTGGGTGAAGATCATAACTTAAAACTTAATTGCATACTTTGGAATATTTAACTCACAACTTGGAAACACTTTGTTGGAAAATGTAGTCAGCATTTACCAGAAACCGAAGCTGAAGACGAATCCTGGGTGGAGGCCACCTAGCCACGACGTCTGGCTTTGCAATCTACGACAGAATACAGGGGTAGTTTACAAGCAGACCAAGCTGTCCCTCCGTTCGTGTCCTAGACAGCAATATCCAAAGAGAAGAAGACGAACTTGTCAAAGGGTCTTGGAGCTCCTAAGTATTCACCGTTTCCTGGGCCCTGTGAGAGCTATGACTAATTCAGTTAGGCATCAGAAGCAGTATGGTGCTACAATCAGGACCAAGCCTCCAAATTTTACTGCCGTCGAGACTTTTCTTTCTTTAGCACTTGTTTTCCAATTCATGCAACTTTGTCCTACCTTCCCCCTTGACTCTACCGAGTCCTATTGGATTTAAGAGGTATGGTATTCAGAATGAACCAGTGTATGCTCCTATTCATGTGCACTATAATATATCCTGGATAAATTGACCGATGTGGTGGAAATTAGGCCATGACCACTGATGCCCTTAAATTGACACTGCCGATGACCGACTTTATCAGTAAAGTATTATACCAAACACAGGTGGTTTATTAAATTACATAATTATTGTTTTCATGATGTAATCAAATGTGATAAAATAATATAATATGATAAACGTGATATCAGTGAGATTTTGTGAATAATTGGTAAGTCATGCACTGCACGCAAAAGATTTAGATGCTAATTAAATTTTATGCGAATACATCAAATTGTTGTCAACAACCTACGAACCCGATTTGCAATTAGCCCTCGTACTCGTTCTAACTAGATATGAATTAAAAATTCTTCGTACCTAATTGCTTTTTGTGGTCGGACTCCAATTGTGGCGTGCTGCGGCTAGTTCTACTAATTAAGCTATTCGCGCCTGCAGACCTTGAAACGTTGATTAAGCAGGGTGTCAGATTCTATTAAAGTTATGACTACCAGTAACGACTATCAGATATACAATAATAATAATAATATCCTGGGACATTATTCACACACGGCAATCTGATCCCAAACTAAGCAGAGCATGTACCTACTATGGATATCAGATAACTGATATACTACATATACCTACTACTATTTTTTGTAAATACATCTTACTATATAAAAATAAGTCGGGTTTTCCTTCCTGACGCTATAACTCCAGAACGCACGAACCGATTTCCACGGTTTTGCATTCGTTGGAAAGGTCTCGGGCTCCGTGAGGTTTATATAAAAAAAAATTATAAAAGGAAATTGCCCATTCTCTATAGAGCTTCGTCCCTCAGTAAATAATTTTGTATGATTACCAAAATTGGAGGTAAAAGAGGAGTGATATCATAACATATAATAAAGTAAAAAATATAGAAATATTTTGTGGGGTTTTCTTAATAATATAAATCAAAGTTCAGTTTTGAGGTTAGGTGTAGATGAGTACCCACCTACTCAAAAAATATTGGTAAATTGAAAGATGGGCTCTGCAACAATGTAAGAATTATAAGAAATATGTCCCCTTTAACTAAATAGTTTTTAACAGTAAGATGATGCTAGAACTATGAAGCAATAACGATAATGACACTCAATATGAAAGGTTAGAATAAGCTTTGGCATGTTATACTTTAATTGAACATTAACAACAGTAGAATTAAGCTAACTATAGTCTGACCTAACAACGAACGGTGGCGACACACTTAATTAAAACAAAAACAATGGCAACAAACGATAAAAACATCCGAAAATCATGCTTGTTTTTCACCAAGTAAACATGACAGCCAGATAGACATTGACAGTTCTTTTTTTTACCGTTTGCGGGGATCGTTACGCATACTGTCAAGTGTCAGTTGCTCTTGTAAAACTCACTTTTTTAATACCTATCTATTAATTAACGATATTAATACATTTAAAGAATGAACAACTTAATATAATGTAAGTTATTAAAATGACAAGACCTCTAGTTTGATATTTACAGCAAGTGATTAATGGGATCGTAATGATTTCAGTCTTAAACTGTGTTTGCAAATCTACTCAAAATAAAAGTTAGTCAATTAAATAACCAATAAACATGAAAACTTAAACCCCACAAAGTTTTTGTGCGTAACAAATAAATAATCATTATAAAAATAGGTTATGAATAATGGATTTTATTTCATGATCATACTCGGTTTAATTTAAGGGAGACAGAAATGGGCAATCACCTTTAACGCTGGTAACACCGCGGGGCACAGCTAGTACTTATATAGATAATTATACCCAAACTCAGGACCAACAGACCTGTTCATGCACAGAAATATCAGGCCTGGTTGTGAATCGAACCCACGACCTGTGGCGTGAAAAGTAAGCATTTACCAACCACGCCAACAGGCCCGTCAATCATCTCCTTATGCTTCCTCATGTTAACCGAACATATCTGATAATCATTAGGTACTGGTAGTCATAAGTTTCTGTCAACCGAGACCAACTGCTTATATCGTGCTGAACGTGCAGATAACGGAAAGTAGTTAATGACATACAAGCGCTCATAGCCAGAGGATCTCAGCAGTACGTAAGTGATTGGCAAGGTTAATCAACTAGGCTCGTGGTCAATCCATAGATGCTATGACAACCATCTATGGACTACTGGGCGGCTTGAACCACTCTGATACTTGGATAACCACTGCCCATACGATAAGTTATAAGACCTACAGTTTTACACAAAGATCTATGCATTGCGAACGGACGGACAGACGGCTTACACCGCTTGGGTACAAAATACACAGATTTTAGTATTAACTAGATGTACCAGCGACTACGTCCGCACATTATGTAATAACTCTGATAATGTTACATCAGAATATTTCTAATATTTTGTATCTTGTCGCAAACTTATAAAAAGTTCACATAAACCTAAAATATGCCCATACAAAGTTTCATCCCCTTACACCCTTGAGGGTAAAACTTTTACAAAATTTGAATGTTATATTTCGTTTATAGAAGTTTGAAACTTTTTACACTGTTGATTAACAGTGTAAAAAGTTTCAAGCTTCTACCTCAAAAAATTACGATACTTCCATACAATTTCTCATCCCCCCTTTCCCGTCCTATCCCATTACAGCCCTTTTTTAGCAGTCTCGTAGGAGCATTTGTCAATTAAACACGCTTACACTGTTTGTCCGATAACTCAGATATCCGTAACCTTTGGTACAATTTCCTTCGCGCGCAACTGTGAAATTTAGTCGGTATGAAGTGTGCAGCCTGTGATTGTGATTTTGTTAACGGCGTCCAATGTGTTTCGTGTACGAAGCACTTCGACTTTCCTTGTGTGAATATGACGGAAGCCGGATGGAAAAGACTGGGATCCAAACGAGCACAGTGGAAGTGTGCTACCTGCCGCACTATTGCCGTCTCTAATGAACTAATTCTTAAGGAAATTCGTGAGTTAGGCACAAAGATGGCCGGGTTTGATTCACTACGCGATGAGTTTCGTATCATGAGCGGCGAACTTAAAAAGAACATTGAGATGGACAGTGGTAGGATCGATGAGTTTGGCATAAAGATAAATGACCTCGAGTCTAGATTAATTGGCCTGGAAAAGCTACAAGACAGAGTTCAATCCATGCACGTAGAGATTGATAGCATAAAGTCTCAATTGTCTGCCAACCACCAAAGATCCAGATTAAATAATGTCGAGATCAATGGCATACCAATAAAAAAAGACAAGAATCTACTATCAATCATCACGAATATCGGCGAGAATATTAACTACAGCTTGTCTGATACTCAGATCAACTATATATCCAGAATACCACTGTTTAACACCAAAGAAAAGTCTATAATTGTAAGTTTTCTTAATAGATATGTAAAAGAAGATTTTATTGCAGCCGCACGTTCACTCAAGACCCTTACTACTGCAAATCTCGGATTTTTGGGCCCTGACAACAAAGTCTACGTCAATGACCATCTCAACCCAGCTTCCAAACAACGATTAAACAAGACTAGATCAATGGCTAAAGAAGGAGACTACAAATACGTCTGGGTTAAACACGGAAAGATTCACGTTCGAAAACATGATGGTTCGCATGTGTTCATAATTGCTAATGAGAAGGATTTAAACAAAATTTCTTAATCAACTTCTCCACTGTAGTTACTTTTTATTACAGTATAAATTGCCGTCACTATCCATTATCTTTAGAATTTAACTGCTACTTAATTATTTTTGTGGTTATTATTGCATTCCTAATTTCTTGTAAAAGGTTCAGTACTCCTGTCGTACCTGTTGCCCCGCCACATCGCTATTGTAATTCTTATCGCACTATTCCATATGCAGCAATACATCATAAACTGCCTTTTATATTGAATTATAACTATTGCTTGCGCCTTCATGCATTTATCCTTGGAATTCTTACCTGTTGGGCAAGTAAATGTAATTATTTCCTACCGACTTCTCCTTCACTTATTATGACCAAATGGTTATTTATTTCGTTAAATTTATTTTTCGGAATAATACTAGTGGAAATATCGGGACCTTATCTTGTTAGTAACGCATTTATTATGATTATTTATGTTCCCAATAGCTAGTACTACAGTTAACAATCTGGATATTTATTATCAAAATGTTCGTGGACTTCGTACTAAGACTGAGGACTTCTATCGACAGCTTAGTCTTAACTTACACGATGTGATAGTATTAACCGAAACATGGTTAGTAGATGGTATCTCGGACTTGGAGTTATTTGGCGATCAGTATATTGTATGGCGGCGGGATCGCGATTATTCCCGTACGTGTCAACTCCGCGGAGGTGGCGTTCTCATCGCGATACGTAAGTACATATCGGCAGTTCCGCAACCGTTGTTTCATTCTCGGCCGAGGATTTATGGGTGACAGTGAATCTACGTTTACCTGCTAGTAGCTAGTAGTAAAAAACATGTTAAATTAAATATAGGTGTAATATATTTGTGTAGACAAAATCTTGGGAATTCCTTTTCGGACCAATTGTCAAATTTTCTTTCATGCCTTAGTAACTCAATTCTAAATAACTCGGGCGACAAATTTTTAATTGTGGGAGATTTTAACTTAAGCGGCATCTCATGGAAATTAATCAATGATTCGTGGTTACCTATAAATATAAGTAGTAGTGATGAATACATGCTAACGGACGAACTACGCGTTCTAAATCTTAACCAGTATAATGGAATTTTAAATTTCCATGGCATGATCTTGGACCTAGTACTGAGTATCCGTTAGTGAGTGTCTAGTACCTTTGGTGCCGATTGATAAACATCACCCGGCACTTATAATCGGGGTTTTCTTTGCTGAATATACTTATTTAACCCCTGCGCCGCACGTTCGGTATTTTATGATAAAGCGGACTTTAATTCGATTAATAGATATATCCGTTATAGACTGGAGTAATATCTTCATGAACTCATCGCTCGAGGAATGTGTAACCTATTTTTACGACACTATAGCTAACATTCGGGAGAAATACGTCCCATCTAAAGAATTATGCCATAACTCATACCCAATCTGGTACTCCCCGGCTCTTAAACGATTGATAAAAGAGAAATTTAAGTACCTACATAAATTTAGGGTATACGGCAGGCTCTCTGATGAGGTCACGTTTAAACTTCTGCGCGATAGAGTAAAAAAATTTGAAGCAGTGTTACTGTAATTATTTGGCAACTACTGAAGCTTCCATAGAGAAAAACGCTAAGTACTTTTGGAGTTTTGTTAAGCAACGGTCGAAATCTAACTCAATTCCCAGTCACCTTAAGTATGGTGATGCGACGGTTTCCTCTGCCGAGGCTATCTGTGATGCATTCTCTTCACAGTTTTACTCTTCTTTTCTAAACCCTAACAACAACAACATAAATACATGTCCAAACTCCAGCCTTTGCTTTTCCGAATCAATACCAATTGTTTCGTCCAAACATTAAATGTGTGAGAAAACTGCTTACTAATCTTGATCCATGTAAATCCGCTGGTCCGGATCACTTATCACCAAAGTTTCTCATAGGATGTGCAGAAACAATCGCGCTACCGGTAAGCCTCTTATTCGAGAAGTCTCTCGCTACATTCACTGTACCTCACGTATGGAAGTCGGCATATGTAGCTCCCGTTCACAAGAAGGGCTCAAGAAATGAGATAGGCAACTATAGGCCTATCTCCAAACTGTGCATACTAGCAAAAATTTTCGAAAGAATTGTCTTCGATCAAGTTTACGCAGCGCTTAAAAATACTTTTAGTCCTTCACAACACGGCTTCTTAAAAGGTAGGTCCACGCTTACGAATCTCGTTTTACTTAACGATTATGTCACAAAAGAAATGGATGGTGGAGCACAAGTTGATGTTGTTTACACGGACTACAGTAAATGTTTTGACAGGATAGATCACAACATCCTAAAAATGAAATTATTGAGAAATGGCATAAATGGAGATCTTCTCCGATGGTTTTCTTCTTACCTAGAAAATAGAACTCAGGCGGTCGTTGTCAGTAATTATGTCTCAAGTTGGGTTTTGATTCCTAGTGGTGTACCCCAGGGTTCCTTAATGGGACCCTTATTATTTATATTAGGTATATGTAAACGACATCGACTCTTGCCTTCAAAGTTCTAATCTTCTCTGTTTTGCTGACGATATGAAGTGGATCTTCAATCCGATCTGACGCGGCTTGACAAGTACTGTCAAGTAAATAAGTTAGACCTTAACCCATCCAAATGCTCAGTACTCACTTTTAGCAGGAAACGCTTCCCACTGTCAACATCGTACCAACTTAAGGGCCAAGTATTACCAAGATGCGACGGTGTACGTGACCTTGGTGTCTATCATGATTCGAAGCTACAGTTTGACATACACATCGAGCAAACTATCGCCAAAGCATCAAGAGCTTTGGGATTTGTAATGAGGATATCTAGGTGCTTTAAAAAAGCTAAAACATTTAAAATACTTTATTGCACTTTCGTAAGAAGTCATCTGGAGTATGCCTCACAAATATGGAATCCCTGTTACAATAAATATATTGATCGTATTGAAAATATTCAAAAACGTTTTATGAAGTTCCTTTGTTATCGTCTCAAAATCCCTTACAGTTCTACGAATTACTTAGACCTATGTAAGAAGTTCCATATTCAACCTCTAATAAATCGAAGGCGTTTGGCCGATTGTACGTTTTTATTAAAGCTATTATCTAATGAGATTGACTGTCCCCATATTTTACAGAAACTGCACTTTAACGTTCCCCAAAGATCGTCTAGATTTAATACACCTATATCTATTCCATTTTCGTCGACTAATTATAGGCAAAATTCATATAATATAGTGCGAGCGAGCAAGGATTTCAATAAATTATGTAAAAAGTTTGATTTTGACCCATTTAATACCAAGAGCGAGGTGGCACGCAGGCAGCTGAACCTTAATTTTTTCAAATAACTTTCAACATAATAATATGTCTTCAGCTACTCTGTTTAAGAGTAAAATCAGAAGCATTGTATGTGTGTATCAGTCGCTATCCGTGGAAACCTGTAATTGGCTTTATGTTTCCTATTATAGCAGTAATATTTTTTATGTATAGCTGTTGGTTTTCCAAACAATAAATAAATAAAAAAAAATAATTATAAAGTAGATCACGTCCTTTCCCAGGCCATAGGTTACAAAATTTCATTTAAATCGGTTCAATAGTTTTGGCTTGAAAGAGCGACAGGCCGACAGACACATATACCCTCTGTTAGGAAGAATTATACCTGTCTATAGTTATTTTTAATAGTTGTGTTAATCGTTTAACTCTAAGCATGTCATATTCTATTAACCAGTTGTTATTAAATCTTTGAAGCAAACACACGTCTTAATTACTCCTGCCTCTGTGCCAGTCGAAAGTGAACCTTAACGCCCTAAACACCCTCGCATTTATAAAATTAAGTAAGGCTTACTAATGTTAAGGGACCAAATAAAAACTATAAATAGTTCGAACGCTAAAAACTAGTTGGTCCATACAATCACTTAGCTGTCTATAACAGATGGGTGCTTCCATCTTGTATGACGTCACGAGGGGTCGTCTCGTCACCCTCCGCGACGCTATTATAGTAATGACGACGCCATCTTTTATTTTCAAGTTGTTTCACTTATGTGCGTTACACCACCAATCGAAATAAATCTGGTTTCGAGAATTATAATTATAGTAATATTATCCTGGGACATTATTCATACACGGTCTGATCACAAACTAAGCAGAGCTTGAACTATGGAAAACGGATATCTGATATACCTAAACTAGTTCTCTTTAGTAAATCATAGTTAATAGATAATTACACTAAAACTCAGGACAAACAGACATGTTCATGCATACAAATATTTGTCCTAGGTGGGAATTGAACCCGTCATGGTGTCATTACATTATTCACACTCCTACTAATATTATAAATGCGAAAGTTTGTGCATATATACATCCGTATACATGTGTGGATGTTTGTTAGTCTTCCACGCAAAAACTACCGAACGGATTTTGATGAAACTTTGTAGTAATATAGCGTATATATGTGAATAACAGATAGGCTATAAATATAAAGTTTAATGCAGGTAAAACCGCGAAACAGAGCTACTTTTGTTATAAAATTCAAAAATCAACCAGGGACCTAATACTTGGCAGTATTAGGTTTATTGTTGATTGATTTTGAATTTACAGGGTACCAAGTTACGGTCCTTTATTTTATGTTTAATTATGACTTTTCTAAGTAATAGTGATATCTCTCAGCAGTAGAATTAACTGGCGGGCCCTAGGTCTTTTAATTAAGCCATTAGTTTTCACCGTCCAAATTGGTTATTCGTAATTATTAAAATATCACGATAAACTTTAAAAAATACGAGTGTAAAACTACGAACATAACTGGCTATGATAAAAACCGGCCAAGTACGAGTCGGACTCGCGCATGAAGGGTTCACACACGTTCACGCATTATCTATAAAAACTACCAAAATATTCACTTTAGTTGTATGGGAGCCCCCTTAAATATTATTTTGTTTTTTAGTATTTGTTGTTATAGCGGCAACAGAAATACATAATCTGTGAAAATTTCAACAGTCTAACTATCACGATTCATGAGATACAGCCTGGTGACAGACGGACAGACAGACAGCGAAGTCTTAGTAATAGGGTCCCGTTTTACCCTTTGGGTACGGAACCCTACAGCACCTCCCTGCTCCTTCAAAGGTAACTCTCTCTTTATATATTCACTAATTTATATCTCCCTCTCAGGTTCCGTTCGCCTCTCCCGATCACATATTTCGTAACGCTTTTACCATTTACCAGCTTACTTCCCAAGTCAAGCGTGCTAAATCAAGTTTTACTTCAACACATGTCCTCAATTATATCAACCTGCGACCGCCACAGTATAATGTAGGGTTGCCACTATTGTTGAGAACTGATAGGGTACTTATTAGAGACAGTCCTGGATAATACGGACAGCATAGTTAGTTGATAGATTTTCGTACTTAGCCTTCTTGTCGGGCCATTGTGCTTGAACTTATTTCCATGCAGAAGTCTATAAGACCTCGAAAGTTTGGCTTCTTGCAGTGGCTTCAGGTTGTTCATTTAACTTTGTCCGTTTCCTGGCAACGCCATTACAGGATGCCAGTATGTGTGCTGGTGTTTCTACAAATTCTATGCATCCTCAGCACAGGGGCTATCTGTGACGCCAATCTTGAAGATGTGTTTATTTAGTGTGCAGTGTACGGTAATGGTGCCTATCACCATGCGTAGATCCTTTCTGTTTTGATGTTCAGAGATTATAGAATTTCTTTGGTTTGTCTAGATGATGCTAGACAACAAAGCTCTGCTTTGCTTTGTCTTCAGTACCTTATAAAAACTCTAGTAATAATAAGTTAAGTGTGCTGTGGTAGCTACAGACGCCAGCACATCCACCACCACAATCTGTCAAAGTTGTTTTATAGATTTGCAACTTTATCACATTAGCATAGGGTTCACTATCAATTGGGGAAATTTGACAGATTGCGGTAACTTGATGTGCTGGCGTCTGTACTTAAATGTTTCTACGAATAAAATCTTTTTAACTCTTTTCATATTTACCGTGATCTGAACAAAATGCTCTAAAAATACTCTTCGCAAATAAAGATTAATTTACTAATTCCACTATCAGTTTGGACGGTGAACGCTCTACATTAGTACTTATTACGCAGACGTAGGTTCTGCACATTAAAACTCCGAGATATTTTCCACACACAATATTTTATCGAACAGAGTAACGTTCTCATCTACCGTCGTACAAAGAATGCCTCTTTAATAATTCTCCTACCCTATTTATATTTTTATCAGTGACAACCATTTGAAAGTCTAATATCGATTATTAATAGTTTTACGATGTAAAATTATTATAGTAATTAATAAAATGATAATCACAAATCAAATAAATAATCACATTGTAAAAATATTATTATAACATAGCAGCTACGTCATAACCGTTGCGCGGCTATTGAGTACTTGATAACATACTATTGTTTTTAATTTAAGTTTATTATGGTGGAAAAGATGTAGTCCCGTTGTCCCCGTTATACGTTATCAGCACGTCAATTGATTTTAGTACCGTTGCCCCCTATCCTACAGCAAATGGGGACAGCGGGATGTCAGTTTTCACGTCGTTGTCCCCTCTAAATATGTGTAAGGATAGGTTTCAGCGCTACAAGGACTAAAATAATATGAAAGTTTAACTTAGTAACCCAGTTGTTTTTAAGTTAAACTTTTATATTATTTTAGCTTTTAGCATTAGCATTTAAGCTCAAGTAAGATACTTTAAAACCAAAAACAGGTTAGTTCTCATTCAAAAAAGCAATGCGAGTTCATGAGAAGCTTATATTTTTGAAATACGGTTCCTAATAAAATGATTTCGCATAAAATATAATTATAACTCACGCCATACTTGAAGAAGGCTTTAGCTAATTACCAGTGATAGGAATTATGTGAGAATTTTATGTATGTACTTTAGATATATTTAATTTTACTAAAGTTTAATATTTCAAAAGTACAGACGCCAGCACATCCAGCAGCTGGATGTGGACTCTTTTTCCGTTGATATTTAATTACCTGAATTATTTTGTGATAGGAATTATGTGAGCAATTTAATGTATGTACAGACGCCAGCACATCAAGCTATCCCAATCTGTCAAATGTCTTTTACAGATTTTCAAGTTTATCACAGAAGCTCACTTTCAATTGGGAACATTTGACAGATTGGGATAGCTTGATGTGCTGGCGTCTGTACATACATTAAATTGCTCACATAATTCCTATCACAAAATAATTCAGGTAATTAAATATCAACGGAAACAGAGTAAGGGGCCATCAAGATATATTTATAATTATTTTATTAAAGTACCGCTGTCCCCATTCGACGGGGACTCGGCTAACGAGGACAACGGGGTCTACATCGTTGTAAACATTTAAAGGCCTTACTCAAAGGCGTTTTAAACTTTACTGTGAGTGTATTATGTATGTATTATGTAATCATGATTGTAGCGTATTTATTATGAAATAAAAGTGTTGTTTTGTAACATGATTTGTTTTAATTTCCACTAATTCAATAAAATCTTAATAAAAATAGACTATTTCTTAATATCACAGGTTTTCGTTATTGCGAGACGATCTTTCTCAGTTTGGAGTAGTTGGAATTCGGCTTTGCGAGCACTGAAACAAATAAAAAACATAAGCTGTGTAACTGCAGATTGCGTTGCGTTAGACTGCGTTGGATTTAACAACCTGGATGAAAAGTAAAAATATTTCTTTTTATCTATATTTTAGCGTTAATGGCGATGATTATGAGAAATGCTGTATTCCTCACAACGAATCGAAAGTAGAGTTTACGCATGTAAATACAGCTTGACATTTCCCGTTTTTGACTTGAAACTAAGCGCTAAAAGTCCTTTCATCATCATCATCATCATATCAGCCGAAAGGTGTCCACTGCTGGACAAAGGATCTCCATCCCAAGGTCCTGCGCTGCCCGTATCCAGCGGCTTCCCGCGACCCTTGCAAGATCGTCGGTCCACCTTGTTGGGGGCCTGCCCACGCTGCATCTTCCGGTTCATCGACCATGAACCGTGTCCTCTCGAGAACCTTATATTAGTATAATTCTAAATATTCATAAATGTAATTCTACGTGTATTCAGCATGTATATTTGTGATTATAACATATGTAGTATAATTATTTGTCGGTTTTAACTAAATTTTCATTTATTTTTTATTTCACCGTTTCTTACAGTCTAAAATAAAAGAAAACCTCAAAGAATTACAAGGTACTTTCACCGTCTCGCTTACTCACAATTTGGTGCAATCGACGGACCGTTCGTGCCGCTTCAGGTGTGAGATGTGCTGGAATGATTTCTTGCAGATATCGCAAGAGAACGGCCGATCACCGGTGTGGTATCTACAGCAAAAACATAAGTTCCATCAAACTGTTCTAAATATTTTCACGGGCCTTCAGAGTATTCATACTCCCTACCCACTAAGTGGGTGTGAGAAGGAAGTTTGATGAAAACACATGATTTTTTTAGTAAAACAAAACACAAAAACATCGCAACATGTGTTTTGTTTTGCTTTACTAAGTGGACAGTGGCTACATAGTATCAGAGCCATGCAAGTCACCCAATAGGTCTCTGACATCGCCTTGAACTGTTGTCAAAAAGTCCCGTAGAGAAGGGTTTCTTAAAGTGGGGTCCACGGACCCCTTAGGGTCCGTAGCATGGGTATCGTGGATCCACAGTTAGATAGTTAACTCTTAACATATTTATTAGGTAATTGTGTACTAAATACCGCATTTCCAATCAAAGCCACGGCCTCTACCCGATAAGTCACCGAACATCGATTTCTTAAATGGCGTTTAAATAAATAAAGGTTGAAATTGACTTGATCAATCGTTAAATAGGCTTTCATGAGCACATGTGACGTCATAAATGGTCCGGAATCGATTGTCAACGTTGAAGCCGATTTAACGATTGATAAAGTCATATTCAACCTTTATTTATTTGAACGCCATTTAAGAAATCGATGTTCGGCGACTTAGCCGGTAGAGGCCCAGGTAACGGCTTATGCAATTCATGCCAAGACGTCGGGTTAGCCAAAAGTTTAAATTGTAACCGCGATCGTAACCCGTGTACATAATATATGATTATGTGTCAGATCGCGAAAGTGCTGTACCGCAAAAAGTTTGAAGAACCCTGTCATAGAGGGACTTGTAGTTATCTTTCTTATTGAAAACCTTATTACAAGTTCTACAAAAAAAAACACGCTTTTTTTTACTTCGTCTTCAGTTAATTCTCTTTTTCATTTGACTTTAAATCTGGGATCAATTTGGGCTCTTCAATTTTTATAGGCTCAATCATCACAAGTTCAACGCTATATTATGTTGTCAAATGACTACAATGCGCCTAGGTGGTTACTTAGAAAAATCAATTATAGACTGGTAAGAGGCAAAATGTATTTTTTCTCTAAGAATCGGCTGCAGATGTCGATGCAATAAGTAATTCAAGAAGTATAAGATGTATAGATGTTTAATTGTAAAGTATTAGAGATATAAATGTGAGGTATTGGTAGTATAATTAAAATCTGGATAGAACGAAGTTATTTCTTATTATTTATTATGTACAAAAAACCTGTATACACTCAACATAATGATCGTCGCGACACCACACTGTTCAATGTGAAATAGAAATGAAAATATCTGGCTTGCTTTCTATAAGAGAGAGAGAGAGAGAGAGACAGACAGAGAAACATGCGCACACCGCACAGCTGCAAAAAGTGTCGTGACAACTTTTCGTAAGAATTTTTTCGGTCTAGCTCCCTTTCACAACGCGCGATAAGAAACTTCGTTCCAATAATAATTAGATGTATAGTTGTGGTGTGTCAGATGAAAGTGCAGTATCAAACATACCTGTCGTGCACGACGAGGTCGGACTTCTTGTAGAAGCGCTTCCCGCAGCCGCGCCGCGGGCACGCGTGCGGCGCGCGGCCCAAGTGCGCGCGCTGCACGTGCTCCTTCAGCTGGGACCGAACACGTAAATGTGGATATACCGGATCTAGTATCGTATCACCCAAGCCGATGACCGACTTTACCGGTACCGCCAGCGACATAGATATAATTGTAATTGCAAGTATAATAGTCCGGTGAAGATGTGAAAGCCTCCTAGGCTAATTGTAAACAAAATCTAATTTATACAATATACAAAATTACTTGTAAAACACCAACAAACTCGCAGGACTAGATAGCTAACACTATAAGCTACAATATTTGATAATTGGCTAGATTCTGTTTTCGAAGAAAAATAAGATTTAATTGCATATTCCATTTGAATGTTTATAACTCTACGCACAGCACAAATATTACATAAACTAGCTGTGGCCCGCGGTTTTACCCGCGTTAAATTTTATAAATTATCACAGCTCCTCCCCCGTAGGTGATAGCGTGATAATATGTAGCCTATATGTTGACCCGACCTCTTAGTAATATTCATGCAAAATTTCAAGTATATCCATGCAGTACTTTTTGAGTGTAGCCCGGACATACATCCAGACAAACAGACAAAAATTCGATATTGAAGATCACACGCCCCAAGTATCCTTTTAAAAAAATATTCAATGTACAGTTTTGACTTTCTTACGATTTTATTATATGTGTAGATATACCCTTGCGAGGACGCAGGAATGGGGTGCAGAGTGAAGTTAGTGCCTTTGAACTTGACCTTGATCATTTTTTTCATGTATTGAGTTATGTCCGAACTCGTAGAACAAAAGTTGTTGTTTATGGTGTTAGGTATCTCGTCCTGCGAAGTTGTTGGTGTTTTACAAGTAACCCTGTATAGTAAACAATAATTCCTATATAAATGTTTTCTATAGCAGACCGTGGTGCTCATAAAAGTAATTTGAAAGTAGTTTTATAAATATGGTTGTTAATGGAGAGAATATTTTTAAAAAAATATTAAATGGCTGGCTGAAACATTGACGACATGTGTTGTGTATAGATATGTCAAGTTTAATAGAACTGTTAACTATTTTCTGAAGTCATACACGTAGCTTTTAAATATTACACCATTTTTGCTTGGTATGAAACTTATCAAATCAAATCAATGTTTATTGTGTGAAATTTGGTACAAAAAGAGGATCTTATTCTAAACATACATAGTTCTCAAAAATCAACCACACAGGTGTACACAATTTTACAGTTCCTGCAGTAATAAATGTCGCGTTTGGTTAAATATTCTTAAGTTAATTTACAAAAAATAATGAACACCAATTTGTCATAACATTAATATTTTTCATAATTAATCAATCCCAATAATATCAAATTAATACAAAACAAATACAAAATTACATTCAAATATAACAGTAATAATTGATAAGTCAACAATTTCAAAGTAAATATAATCTATATAAATAAAAAGAGAAGTCCTGACTGACTGACTGACTCATCAACGCCCAGCCCAAACCCTTGGCCCTAGAAAGCTGAAATTTTGCACAGATGTTTTCTTTATAATGTAGACAAGGAATAAGGAAGGATTTTTCGAAATTCAACCCCTAAGGGGGTAAAACGGGGGTGCGAAGTTAGTATGAAACTTTGCCGTTTTTGAAGTTAGAGACATGAAAGTTGGTATTTGGCCTTGCAGTTAAAAATAAATAATGTATGATTCAGGATTTTTGGAAATTTCACCCTCAAGGACAAAAAATAGGGGATGTAAGTTTGTACGAAAAAAGTCCCAATATTTAAGTTAAACGCATGAAAATTAGTATTTGGCTTTTAAGTTAAAAATAAAAAATATGTATTTCAGGATTTTTGAAAATTCCACCCCGAAGGTCATAAAATAGGGGATGTAAGTTTGTATGAAACATGCGATATTTTTGAAGTTAAACGCATGAAAATGAGTATTTGACCTTTCTGTTAAAAATATATAGCATTTACTTCAGGATTTTTGGAAATTACACCCCCAAGGGCGGAAAATAGGGGATATAATTTTATACTGCCTGACTTACATATCAACGCACAGTCTAAACAGCTGCAGTTAGGACTTGAATTTTGACAGTAGTTACCTTTTATGACGTAGGCATCCACTGAAGAAGGGTTTTTGAAAATACCACCCCTAAGGGACTAAAATAAGGGTTGAAATATTTTATGAAAGTGCTTAATTTTGATGTTAAAGGCTTTAGTATATAGACATGCAGTTAAAAATTAAAATATATATTTCAGGATTTTTGAATATTCCACCCCCAAGGTCGTAAAATTGGGGATGTAAGTTTATATGAAAACAGTGCCAACAAGTTTTAAGTTAAACGCATGAAAATTGGTATTTAGCATTACAGTTAAAAATTAAAAGTATGTGTTTCAGGATTTCCGAGAATTCTACCACGTAGGGTGACAAATAGGGGATGTTTGTATGAAAAATGTGACATTTTTTAAGGTAAACTCTTGAAAATTGGTATTTGACCTTTCATTTAAAAATATGTATTTCAGGATTTTTGGGGATTCCAGCCCTTTAGGGTGACAAATAGGGGGTGGAAGTTTGTATGAAAAATGTGACATTTTTTAAGGTAAACGCATGAAAATTAGTATTTCGCCTTTCATTTAAACATTATAAATATATCATCAGAACTTTTGGAAATTCCACCCCTAAAGACGACTAAAATAGGGGATGTAAGTTTTTATGAAAAACTTTTTTTTTTTGGAGTTATAAGTATGTAAATTGTTATTTCAGTTGAAATTAAAGCAATCAAGGGAATAATTTGTTGTTAAAAAAGGTAATCCATAACTGATTCAATAGGTCAACACCAAAAATGTACGCCAACTTAAATTATAGAGAAATTCGTTTCTTATTGCTTAAAATGTTGTGTTTGTTGTCGTCTAAGTAAAGATTTAGCGTTTTATAAGATTTGTAACTTATTTTTTTTGGTATTTTTCATAACATATTAAAAAAACGTCAATTTAATAAAATTGGGATAAAAAAGTCATTGACCCAAAATTCGAGTTAGCGTAGTATAAATTGTTCGTGTCGAGATGATCGCACCCAAAAAATATCATCTTAATTTTACTGATCTACAAGTTCACAATTTTGTAACTCGATGGCTTTTATATCGTTTCAGATCGCAGAACTCATTTGACATATCGGTTAAAATAAATAAATGCTTGAAGTAAAAGGTAGTCCAAAACTGAATCAAAAGATGATAGCCTAAATCTCACCCAAAATATATGCCCACATCTTAATTTTACCGCTTTACAAGGTTATATTTTTGTTAGCAGATGGTGTAATCATCGTTTTAGATCGCGCTATGGTTTTGTTCACAAAATGTAATATTAGACCTATCAATGCCGTGGTCGCAACCTAAGCTAATGGGAGTTACCTTGGTGATTAATGCATCGTTGATTATTATATTACTTTATTTGACTTACTGACTTTACTTAAGGATAATTGATATGTATTCTTTGATATTTTTGGGTTTAGGTTAGGTTTAAAAAAAAGACCCGATATCATTATATCGGGTCTTTTTTTTAAATAACAGTAGCAAAGTAGTCTTTAGTTTATTTCTTAACTAGGTTCTTTATAGGTTAGGTTTTCTTAAATTTATATTGCTTATTTCTTTTAAAAGTATTTTTTTTAGATTAAGCTAGAAGTAAGTAGTTACATTGGTAATCATTCAAAATTGTCGCGGACGAAGTCGCGGGCACCAGCTAGTCAAATAATAATATGATGTCAATAAAATATCTGTTACCATAATTCCATAATTGTTTTAAATGTCAAGATACGAATAAAAATTTATATTATTTATAATTTTAATACAGTTTCCATATATAGCATATTATTCGGCATTCAAGAAATAGACTGGTCCTCGAGAAATTGTTTGACACTATAGTATGCTTTACTAAGAAGAAAACCTTTCAATTTCTGTTTCAAGCTGCAAATATTGGAACTGTTTAAAATATCTTTCGGTAGACGATTGTAGATACGCGGCGCCATGCAAAAGACACTGTTGCTGAATTGCGCCGTTCGATTTAACGGAAATCCAATTTTTTTATGGTTTCGTGCACTCTTCAATGGTCTAAATAAATTCTTATTTGAAACTACAAATATTGAAACTTCATAAATATAAATACATGGAAAGGTTAGAAGTCTTAGACTTATGAAAAAAGCTTTCCGTACGCTTAAGTTTACAAATCGCTCTCACGCATTTCTTTTGGCTTTTAAACACTATCAGTCTTATTTAAAAACGCTACTTAAATTTAAGCCGGCCGCTCAACCATGGTTTATCAAATTTTTCATTTAAAAACACGATTTAACTTTGACCCGCGGTTGAGCCATGTCAAAATTTAAACCACGTCGGCCCCTGGTTTAAAGCTTGCTCAAATATGGCGGATTTTATTTGCATCAGCTGACGTTTTGTTTGACGTTTGTTTGTGAATGGAGGTTTTATTAAAGTTACTAACCGTTTTAATTTTTTAATAAATACTGAATTCCAGTGGGAATCTTATCATAAACTTCAAAATCCACCGAAGAAAATCAATAGTCCTTGAAAATGCACTGTAACGATCATAAATCTATCATTCCATGTCTACCATAGAGCAAAAATCATAAAGTTTTGATACATAATCCGATTTAGTCGATTAATTTTGGTCAAGCTCTATACCAGTCTCAGAAATGTTGACAGTCTAAAATAAAATGACGTTACTTAGCTGAGAAACCTTTAAGTAGGGTTTTTAAATAAAGAAATAGTTGAGCGGGGTTTGGTGGTTGAGCAGGGTTTAGCTGAGACATGGTTAAGCGGCGGATCAAGGAATTATTTTAAATAAGAGTGTATCTTTATCAACTGAGTTGCCCCAAAAAATTACACCATTCTCAATAATGAATCTACGTAACCGTGATAGGCAGTAATAACAGCAGTTTGGTTCACAATCTTTCCAAGCATATACAAAGCGTAAGAAAACTGATTTAGTTTTGTAGTTACATTTTCGACTTGAGTTTTCCAATTAAGATTACAATCAAGACTTAAACCTAAACATTTTGTAATTTTTACTTCATTAATTTTATGTCCATTAAAAGCTATCGCCCGAAATTAATAAACGATCCTAATCCATTTTATGCTATCTAAGATAGCAATTTCGATCAATTTGCGAACGAGCGATCTTTGGGAGGACGGATCATAGAAAAAGATAGGCCTCTGTACTAAAATGACAGGTTGCACGTGCCAATAACCAATCCATTAATTTTGACATAAGCTTAGATAGCCAAAACAATCTAAAGTTGCAATCCGAGAAATACGGTGGATTGACAATTGGTTCTAAAGATAAAATTGGTGAAATAGTTCACTATATTCCAAAATAGCTTTTCATATAAATAATAAGAATATTTTTTTTGTTCACAAAATAGGCGGCAACAACTTCACGTCACTGTTTAAATTATTTGTAAAACAAACACAGAAATCAATAATAAAATTATTGCGTATCATATCAGAATCCATTATAGGTATTATATTTATTAATAAGTAATTATTTGTATATTAGTTATAAATGCTTTGCAACAAAAACAAACAACCAACTTACTGCTTGTTTGTTGTTGATCCGATCGGCGACGGCGCCGGCGTGCGTTTTGCTTGTCAAATTTTGATACGTTCCGTTCCACCAAAACATAATGTTTGACCAATTAAGTTTCATTTTATTATTATATACCGTAGTCGTCTTTTACAGACATTTTAACCTAGCTATAAATAAGTCAGTATTGATGACTTATCTTTAATATATTTAAAAATAAATTTTTATCTTAAATTAAATGGTATAATTGTCTCCTGAGTTACCGAGTTCTGCATAAAACGGAACGCTGCAGAGGGAAAGGATCGCACCCCAATCTCTGGGCAAAAAATGGATGGATTGATATGTTTTGTTATTGGCACGCAGGTAAAGATCAAGATAGCGATAGAGCTAATCTAGAGATAGGACTGACTGACAGATTGCGGATCGTTTATTAATTTCGGGTGTATGTCAATGTCAATTAAATAATTTGCCCTATTTCTAAATGTCATAATATTTGTTTTGTCAAGATTTATTAATAAATTATTTTCATCTAACCACTATATTATTTGATTCAATGTGATGTTCATATTACTCAAGTCATTTTTACATTTATTGGTAAACATTACTGTGCTATCATCCGCAAAGAGTACAATGTTTTCATTAATTGATTTGGGCAAGTCATTTACATAAATTATAAATAATAATGGACTCTGATGTTTATGTGGTTTCTTTTTTTGTTTTTAAACATATTCATATTTGGGTGCATTGTCGTCGATTCTTGAGGAAAGACGTTAATAGATCCAATATATTTCCCCTAATACCATAGCCTCCTAATTTTTTCAGTAATATGTCATGATTTACGTAATCAAAGGCTTTTTGTAGATCCATGTACAGTGCAGATACTAGAACTTTGTTATTTAAGCCATTCATAACTGTTTCTAAAAGCCTGTAAACTGACAAATTTATAGTTTTACTCTTACGAAAACCTACCTGAGCTTCAACAAAAACATTATTCGCTTCAAGAAATGAATATAAATTTCTACTTATTAATTTCACATATAGGTATCTTAGAGAAGCTAGATATTAAGGCAATTGGTCTGTAGTTTTTTTATATTTGTTGTATCATTTTTTTGAACAGGGGCTTATTTATTGAAGTCTTCAGTTTCTCTGGAAATACACCGGTTGTAATAGACATATTTACTAAGTGGCTTAATATCGGTGAAATAATTTTTGATACTGACTTCAGTATATAAGTACTTACTTCATCAAAACCAGTGCTATGTGTATTTTTAATGAGTGTATTAATATATCGATATCTTCAGGTGAGGTCGGCTTCATAAACATGGAATGGGAATAATTACTACGGCATGCCGATATTTTTTTTATGGTACCATGACCTAAGTCAGTTTGGTTTTTTTCAGTGAAGAAGACATTAAAAGCTTCAGCTAGACTAATGGGATCATTAATAATGGTTCCATTGACAGTTAGTTCTTTAACTTCATTTTTGGGTTTATTGTTTTTTCCATTGTTAATTATTCCCCAAGTAGCTTTGGATTTGTTCGAAGCCGTTTTAATAATAAAATAAAATAAAAATAAAATATGTTTATTTCGGGTAACTAATTGCGACCCATAGGCTGAAAATACAAACATAATAAAATACAAAAACAAAATTAATAATTAGAAATAACATAATAAAAATAAAAATAATAATAACACACACGATACTAATTGATTAAATTGATAAATAAAAATTTGTACATATAATTAAATTAAATAACGCTATATTTAGATAGATTGAAATTACGCCTATATCCCACACTTTATGACTTGCCTCTGAGAGCAGTGCTGGATATAGGGGCAATCCAATCGATCCGCGATCATCATCAGGACAGTGTTAGAGCTGGCCCGGACTCTGCGCACCAGGGAGGCGCACCTTTTACGCATCGTAGCGTGAAAACAATCAGTGCGCGCATCCGCAAACATGCCCGAGGCGCTGCAGAAGGGGGGCAGCCTCAACACTCCCCTAAAAGCGTTATTATACTGAACGCGGAGGGCACTGTAGACCCGTTGCGAATATGTAGCCCATAGGGAACAGGTGTACAACGAGGTGCGGTATGCTCTGAAAAGCGTTATTTTTACTGCGACCGAACATCGTGCAAACCTGCGACCCAACATGTTCGCCCTTCGCGACAGCGCCCTCCGTTCCCGTTCTATGTCAGCATGATCCTCGAGACCAACCGTCACTATATGCCCTAAATATTTGAAATTATCAACCCTTTCAAGTTGAATACCATTCAGTTTTATAGGTGGTAGATAAGGTGGACATCTAGCACCGGCGGTCTCAAAGACCATGTACTGGCTCTTGCTGACATTATATTTCAACCCATGGTCACAGGCGTATTTCTCACAAATCCGTATGAGTTTTTTCAAACCACAAATAGACGCACTTAGGAGCACAGTGTCATCTGCATAGGAAATGTTGTTGACACAGACATCGTCAATATGACAGCCGACACTGCGTACACTGAGCTCGATGATCAGTTCGTTCATGTAGAGATTGAACAATGTGGAAGATGTCAGTCCCCCCTGCCTCACGCCACATTTTTGCCGATACGGATCCGACATTGCTCCCGCCCATCTGACGCTATTGACCTGGTGCGAATACCAGTACTTGAAAATTTTTACGAGTTCACGTGGTACCTTACTGTCTTCTAGTTTTTTCCATAAGATGTCATATGAGACAGAGTCGAAAGCCTTAGACAAGTCGAGAAAACACGCATAAACTGGAGTCTTGCGATTCGTGTAGTATCTGACAGTATGCTTAAGACACAATATTGCACTTTCTGTTGAGAGTTGTGGCCGAAAACCAAACTGATTATCGTGCAGCTTTGTATAGTTTTGTAATTGTGAATTAAGCAAACCGTCAAACACTTTAGACATGACCGTGGCTAATGAAATAGGCCTATAGTTATTTTTGTCAGCTAAATCTCCAGTTTTGTTTTTAACTATAGGCACTACTATTGTTTTCATTAGGTCCATAGGCAGATAAGAGTGACTCACGCACAGCGAGTAGAACATTGCTAGTACTCTAGATGTATGAGGGCCACCGTGCTGGAGGTGTTCGATGCTCAGGCCGTCATGGCCTGGGGATTTTCCCCTTTTCATGTCCTTGAGAACTTTAGCCACATCTTTAGCATTAAATATTATGCTCACCCCTTCGCATGATGGTGTCATAGCATCCATGCCTACCGTCGATTTTAAAACCGGCTGTACAGAAAAATGGTCCTTAAAAATATTTGCTATGTCCTTGTGGTCATTCACCCCATCGATGCTCACAGGCAAGCCAGGGCGCACGCTTAACTGGTTAGTGTGTTTCCAAAAACCTCGGAAGTCTCCTTTGGAATGCTTTTCAGCAAGGGTATCCATTTTTATTTGGTCCTGATTATTTTGGCACCATGTAGTCATTCTGGGCTTTCTGTGTTAATTTTATTATTTTGTTTAAGCGTATTGTATACAATTTGAATTTGTTCTTATTTAATGCGCTTGGATGTTTTCTATAACCCCATAGCAATTCCCGTTTTCGCTTCGAGCATATTCTTATGCCATTCGTTATCCATTTCTGTCTTTTTCGGCAGCGTATTTTAAGCTTTTGCAAAGGAAAACATAAATAATAAAATAATGTGAACGTGTCATGGAAAATGTCAAAAGCTGTGTTAGAGTCATCTGTTTCATATACTTCGTTAAATGTAAGTGACTGTAAGCATTCTTTAAACTTGACAATGTTTTCTTTTCGATAGTCTCTTCTTTCGGTATACCAATGAGAAAGAGAACTTGTTTCTTTTACTGGACAGGTTAATAACTGGGCTGTGTGGTCCGATATAGCAAATCCATAGATGCCGTGAGTCGATCCCCTTATATTATGCATAAAATTATCAATACATGTACCACTTTTAAGCCGGTTTGGTACATTAATAGCTAGCTTCAGATTATAACTGTTGATAATTTGAACTAAGGCATTGGTATCTCTAGTATTCTTCATCGTGTTAATATTGAAATCTCCGCATAATATTACCTTTTTCTTACTAAAGCAAACATCGTGGAGCAGTGAATCTAAATTAAAATAAAACTTTTGTAGCTGTTCTATACTATTTCGAGGAGGTCTATAAACGCAAATGATTAACACTTTATGAATAATAAGTTCGATTGCACAGCACTCAAAAATACCTGAGATAGATATTTGTCCACAGTTGGCACTAACTTATACTCGTGTTTATTGTGAACCAAAATACATGAACCACCGTGCCGATTTTGACGACTAAAAGATGCTGCTAAAGAGTAATTAGATTTTATTAAATAAATATCATATTTTAACAAGTTATGCTCCGTAAGACACAGTTCATCAATAAATCTACCCTCTTCCATAAGCCATTCTAAGTTGACAATCAATAATTCAGACTTACTTAGAAGACCATTGATGTTTTGATGCAGAATATTATTTTTTTATAGACGAAAAAACGACGAAAAAATTGGACTGCTTATGAACTTTGTCCGGCTTTGAAATTCCCAATAACATATCATAATCGTCAGTTTGAGTACCCTTACTTACGTACTTAAGTTATTAATTTTATATATCTATGAATAAAGACATAATTTAAAGGTTCCGGACAACTCGAACAGACCTAAATGGAGGATCCCTATTATTAAAACACACGACGTTTTCTTTTTAATGCTAGCACATTTTACCTTGAAAACACGTCACTTTTAAGTTTATATGTCATATGGACTGCATTATAGCGCACAACCTCCTTTCCGTGAAAACGGTATAAAAATACCGTAACACCGGTCGGTTCTCCCTTTCTCGCTAGTGTGGACTATTAAACGTCGCCGGGAGGCTGCGCACGCGCTCCGTGACTAGAGATGTAAAATGACTGAATATGACTAGTCACAATTGTCATAAACCTTAAATGACCGGTCATTTACTGTCAAATTCAGTCAATTTGACTCAAATATTATTGTCTATTTTCGACTACCACTCAATTATTTATTTATTTAGGTATCCAATTTATATGCAAGTTTAAATGAAGCAACGTTTTATTTTGTATTATATCATGAGAGGATAAGACGACATCAAAGTCGGTGCGCGAGGCGATGCGACGTTGGCATTTTGTATTAAATGTACGCATGATTAGAAATGTAAAATGATTAACACTATATAATAATACTATAAATCATAAAAACCACAATTTAGAAGTTGTAGACTTTTATCAACGACAAAAACTTAAAAGGTAATAAAATCAAATTGACTGAAAATGACCATTTTTGACCAATTTGACCGTAAATGACAGTCAGTTTAATTCAGTCACTTTAGTCATTTTCAACACTATCCGTGACTATCTGTATCTATTAACTTGTGCTCCGTCTTTTCTGTGCTGCCTACATTTCTTCCTATGTGTATGTACTTCTTACTTTTGGCCTTGTGAACAATACATTGTGACTTTTACGTGAAAATATTACGTTCTTTGCTTCTTAACTTGCCGCTATGAGCTATCTACCACTACAGTAGTAAAAGAAAAATAACTTTCAAACAACATACCATCCAAGCGGCCGTGTAGACCTTGTCGCAGTGCTGGCAGGCGTGCGCCGGCAGCACGGCGGGCGTGTGCAGCGCCCGCACGTGCTTGTTCAGCGTGGACTTGTAGCTGAAGCGCTCCTTGCACACGCGGCACTTGTGCTGGCGCAGCGACGGCTCGTGCGTCGCTGCGGACGAAGGGGTTTAATTAGGGGTGCGCCAAAGCTCACCTAAAATTTCAACTCCGATAATTGGAAATCCGAAAATGTTCTTCCTAACATTTTTCATCATAACATCAAAACTCCTAATTACTTTGTCTCTAATGTTAATAATTCCGAAGCATTCAACTTCATAATGTCAGTAGCAATAAACATCTATTATACTTTTATTTGTTTTCCTATATTTTCTCAACATAACCATCGTTTATACTATTATTCAAAGTCATATCTTTTTTGTTTAGCCACGGTACTATTTATAGTCATTAGTTTAAGTTTAGTTGGAACTGCGACTATAACGCAAGAGCCGAGCGAGCAAAACCAGAGTCCCGCTCCAATCATTGAGTCAAGTTCCAGAAACGAATCGGTCCTATTCATAATTATTGGGTTAGGTTAGAACGGTGACCCCCCAACGCAAGAGCCGAGCGAGCGAAGCGAGCGTGCCGCGGTAGCGGCCGGCGAAGTGCCAGAACCGAATTGGTCCTATAGTTATTGCATGTACGTTTAATTTTAATCCTCCGCGGTGAAATTATTATGGTGAGTATGTTTAGGGATTAAATCGTTATGATAAAAAACAGTAGGAGTTTAAATATATTTACATTAATGATATTATTGATTACAATTTTCGAAAACATGAGTGTTATGAACATCGCCGGTAGCACTACAAATAGTATGAATGAAAACTTTAGGATGAAAAATTTTAGGAAGAGTGATAATTCGGATTACAAATCGTTAGGAAGAACAATTTCGGGTAAAGAACTTTAGGTGAGCCAATATGGACCCTTTAATTAGAAATATAAATATCTTGGCTCCACTAACACACTGCCATCTTATCCCGTCGACGAACATCGGGATAGTGATCAGCGTTCAAATAAACGACTTCCATGAGCACATGTGTTATAAATGGTCCGGAGTCGATTTTCAACGTCGAAGCAGATTTAACGATTGATTAAGTCATTTTTAACCTTTATTCGAACGCCGCGCGCCGATCACTATCCCGATGTTCGGCGACTTAGCCGGTAGCCCCCCCAGAATAAGCAAAGCCATTGATATGGCAACCAGACAACATTTTTCTAATAATTTTAATAATCTGGAACATTATTTAGAATCAGAATCAGAATCTTTATTTGTTAACATAGGTCAAATTACAACAAGTTGTGAGATGTTACAAACAGGCAGATCCTCTATGTTTTGCCCAGAGGCGTACAAATATCGTATTTAATTAACATAATGAATAATATTACAAATACATTGGTTAAAATAATTAATTTAAATATAAAAATGTAAAATACGTATTACATGTCATTCTAAATTTTAATGTCGAATGAATTCATAATTGTCAACTGTAGGTGTACTGTAGGTGAGTTGATGTACAATTTTTTGAGGCAGTAATTATAGATTTGTCGTCTAAATAATCCTTGAATGAATAATAACATTTATTTATCAAAATGTTCAATAATTCTTTTTTGAAATTGTCTAGATTTACTAGACAATTTCAAAAAAGAATTTCAGTCATTTTACATTTTACGTTTTAATTTTTTCAGGAATTTTATTGAATATTATTTTGGCCATACAGAAGGTACTATTATTCATCAGCTTAGTTTTGCCATAGGTGACTTCGAGTTCTGACTTATTCTTATCCCGCAATCGTCTGTAATGACTTTTGGGAGCTATTTTATATGACGAAATGTTCGATTTTACAAAAAAATTAGTTTCGTATATGTACAACGATGGCAGGGTGAGAATTTTGTGACGAATAAAGAACGGGTGACAGCTGTCTGTGCTTTTTAGGCCAAACATAGGTCTGAGACATCGCTTTTGGGCTCTAAATACTAGTTCTCTATCTACAGTATCTGAGAGTTGATGAAACATAGCCATGATAGGCCGTCATTACGGATTCTATGCTCACTATTTTTGATAATTTGTAGAGAACATAGGCAAATTTATTAAGTTTTTTACATATTTGGTCTGTCTGGGATCTCCAAGTACAGACGGCCATCTGATCTCAAACTAAGTAGAGCTTGTACTATGGAAAACAGATGACTGATATATTACATATACTACTTTTCTTTTGTAAATGCATACTTATATAAATAATTACAAGGAGATTCAGGACAAACAGACACACACATATCTGTCGGGGTTGGAATAGAATCCACGACCAGCCAATACGCCAAAATAACGCCAACCGGTCCGTCACAATTGATACACATACATACTTATCTATTTATCAATATGTACTTATTATAGATAAATTAGCTCATCTCACAAAGATTTTTCCTGGGTGGGGATCGAACCCACGACCTTTGGCTTAGCAGTCAGGTCACTAAAATTAGACCAACAGGCCCGTCGAATCTGCCATGGTGCCATAATTGAACGACATTACGGTTAATTGAAGCAGTGTGGTGACGGCGGCAAAAAGCTGTATGGTGACGGCGGCAAATATCAGAATATCAACCCGTGAAGGGCGTAAAAGTCGACCCGAGGGAATATCTACCAGAAGACGGGCAGCAACGTCTTTCAGAATACTTTGATCATCATACTGCGATCGCCCACCTGTCTGCCAAGCGTGGTTATTATGGCATAACCCCCAAGATGACTCTTGGCTTTTGTCCAGCAGTGGACTTCTTCAGCTGTTATGATGATGTTAATAGTTAATTGAATTATCAAAATTCTTTAGTACTCACCTCTATGGGACTTGTAGTTATCCTTCTTATTGAAAACCTTATTACAAGTTCTGCAGTAAAACAGCACGCGTTTCTTCAGCTTCATCTTCTGTTTATTCTCTTTTTCGTCAGACTTCAAATCTATCAACTTGGGCTCTTCAATTTTTAATACTATAGGCTCAGTTATCACCGGTTCCTTTTCAACTTCATATGCATTAACATTCTCAGTCTTAACATTCACTAATTCTACTCCACCAATGTTCAACATATCCGTTAACTGTTCCGCATCTATTTCACTATTTAAACTAATTATAAATGTATCATCATCTTCTGTAGAAATGTATTGTACACTATTTTCTCCAATCAGCTGATTCAGATTGGCTGCTAAGTTAGTACTTGCTTCTAAGTCAACGTCACTTTCGAATATTGTAGTAGCGCACTCATTGACAGACACTGGATTGTTATTATTAGTTGGAATATTGTTTACTGTTTGTGAATTTACTGGTTCATTTCTAATTGGTTCGTTTAATAATTCATCGGGAAGTAAACCAGATTTTATTTGGTAAAATGAGTTCATAATCTCTTGATCTATACTTTTATTCTGTTCACTAAAATCGAAGTTATTCGTGTTATAGTCGATATCATTATTTGTGTTAAACATTTGGTTTGGTTGTATGCTGTCGAAGTCGTCATTGTAGAATAGTTCTCCATCTAAAATGTGTAGTTGGTTTAATTCTTTAAGTAGTTCGATTTGCATTAGGTTATCTGGGTTATTGTCTATGTCATGGTTGTACACGTTGAGTATCTCGTTCTGAGTAGACATGGTCATGTAGTCATCTTCAGCGGAGAGGATATCATCGACTATATTTTCCACGATATGGCTAGTGTCGTTCAGTTGGCGTTTCTCTTCCTTTTCTGGTTCAGCAGGTGGATTATTTGAGTGTTGCCTAGGGAAGAACAAAATATTCAGATGTTTTATTCAACGTACTAACGGGTAAAATTCAATAGACTTATTAATAGAAGTTTATCACTGCCCCACTTCAGGACAAGAGCTCCCTCTCACAATGAGAGGGCATTGTCCATAATCCACCAAACTGGGCTAGTGCGGTTTGGCAGAGTTCATATGCAAAAGAAAGCTTTTGGAGAACTCTCAGGTATACTCACGATGTTTTCTTTCACCGGTACGAGATAATATTTTTTTAACATACGCACATTAATGCGAAAAATCATCGAAGTCCTTCAGTATGATCCTGAGACTTCATACCCCAACCGTCTAACGACTAGGCTAACTCGATCATCTATTATATTACTTCATCATTATTCTGAACTAGTGGGCATCAAATAGGCTGCGTACCCAGAGTGGAAGATCAAGAGAAAACTAGTGTGGAGTACACTGTGTATGCTCAGCGCACGGCCTGACTTCATGTCTGGTCATTATATAGTTTTCAGCACACTTTAGGATACATAAGAAACTTCATCAAAATGAAAACTGTTTCTTAATTTCTTCATGGCTACCGTCAGCAAATAACAATTCCGAACTAGCAATATGGATGGTAAAAACTAATATATAATAATAATCTGGAACATTATTTACACACGGCCATCTGAACCCAAACTAAGCAGAACTTGTTCTATGAAAACCAGATAACTGATAAAATAAATAAAATAAAAAAGGTTTTTATTTAAAAAAGCGCTTGTAAATAGTCAGAACATGTTTGTTTGTAGTAATATAGTTGAATACATTATTATTTCTAGTAACATAGATTAGTAGTACATATACATTACATAATTATACAGTACATATACTACTTTTTTATTAAATATATACTCATATAGACCACCCGGACTCAGTACAAACATACATACAAATATCTGTCCTTGGTGGGAAATGAAACCCACGACTTACGACGTACGCAAGCATTTACCAACCCGTCAAATAAAATAAAAGCTTCTATAGTCCGTAAAATCACATTCTGTCTCACGAGACTATGTCATTTCCTGCAAAGTAAAATGAGTTACTTTCTGTTAAAATTGAATACTATGGAAAAAAGAGTATCAATATAAGAGAGGTAGGGCACAGCGTTCATTCGCTCGAAGAGCAGCCCGACTGGGGAAGTACCTCCACCTTACAAAAGACACTCCTTAATAATAACATTAATAATTTAATGTTGTGTTTCTAAGTGTGAGTAAGGACGCCAGAGCTCATCGGGGTGGGGGGAAGGGTCAGCTCCTGTTTGCTGACTCTTAAAGGCCGACAACGCACCCGCGGCTCCTCTGGTGTTGCGAGTGTCCATGGGCGGCGGTGATCACTTAACATCAGATGACCCGCTTGCTCGTTTGTCGACCACAGACATAAAAAAAAAAATCTATATTACCTGACGCAATGGTCCACCAAGGCGCTCTTGTACTGGAAGCTCATGCCACACACTCGGCAATAGTTTTTGCGAGTTGTCTTGTCCCCTGTGCTGTCGTCTTTGTTCAGTGGACACTTCACAGCGTGCCGCTTCATAGACGCCAACTACCAACCACATTAAAATACGATCTTTAATTGAATAATAATATAGAGATTATTCAAACACAGCCGGTTACCTATCATAAGTTCGAAAAATATTTAACCAAATTTCATTTCACCAAATTTTTCAACTTTTATCGTTTCGTTTTTTTTTTATTTCACCGAAGTCACGTCTGCCACTGTATCAGTTAACCTATCATATTACTCCGATGTTTCATTTGGTCGAAAAATATTTCACCAAAGTTACACATAACCGAATTAACATTTGTTCGAAGTATTGTATTTCCGAACATTTTAAAATTATTATTAATCAACAATTATAACACTACTTTAATTACCATATTTTAATTTCACTTAACGCCTAGAAGGTTTGTGCACATTATTTCGTCTCTTATTTTTGCTGTTGCTGCAGCATGTCAGCATGCATGCAAGCATGCATGCAGCAAGCCGGCATGCAGCATGCAAGCAGGCATGCAGAACGCATGCAACATGCAGCAAGCATTGTTTCTGTCACGGCTCCGGTGCTGCGGGGTTGGGGCGAGCCCACGCGAGCTTACCTTCGCAGATGGTTTTAACGCTCACCACCCCAGCTGAGCTTGCTTGAAGCTGCCACCTGCTCTTCCAGCTCGGGGGCCGCCCTACCCCTACGCGCCTACGCGGGCATAAATAACAATCTTACACTTTTAAGATTTAGAGTTAAGACTTAATGTAAAACAATTGTATTACTTTAATTGAAATAAACAGCTTTTTTATTTTTTTATGTTTTTAAACACTCTTTGTGTGGTTTTGCAGCGATTCTTTTCTGTCACGAAACTCTATAGCACAACATATTGACTTTTTATGACACTATTTAAATTTAATTTTGAAAATGAGTATCCGTCTATTGGTAATCAAAATTCATTAAAATTTTATTTTGGTGTGGTGAAAATATGGCAAATAAAGCATTTGGCAAATGAAAAATGTTCATAAAAGGCTTCGGCCAATAGCAAAAAGTTATTTTATAAATGGGTGAAAAATAATACCTATAACAAATGACACTTCTATTACATTAAAATATGACATTTAATTCATATAGCAAAAAAGACGTCGGTCAATAGTTTTCAGTAAAATGAAAATCGAACAAAAATAAATCGGAAAGTGATCGGTTCCCCACACAGCCTTCTAATCCCAAACTAAGCAGAGCTTGCACTATGGAAACCTTTCTATCTTCACTAACTAAATTCGCTCTCAACTACGTTCGCGTCGTCACGCATTCACCAGCTTACTTCCCAAGTCTAGATTGCGTAAAGGAGTTTCACTCCAAAAAATACGAAATTCACTAACTAATTTTAAACTAAAAACTTTTATTAATCCATTTATGTAAACGATTCATTCATATTCGGGCCAATTTATAAAGGCTGTAAAGCCAAAACCCTAGATGGATATATCTATTTTTGACCGCCTGTTATGTATAGACAACGGACAACAAGTTACCCATATATACATACATAGTTAAAAGATGCCGTGCTGGACACATTTGGGTTTGTCATCTATTAATGACTATGGCGTCAAAAGGTGCATACAATAAATGCAACAAACCTGTTTAAACCTATTCCCGCAGCCGGTGCAACAGAAGGGCTTCTCGTTGTTATGTCGCAACATGTGTCGCTTTAAATTCGATTTGTCCTTGAAGCGACTCTCACATACTGTACAACCATATCGCTTTATATCTGGAAAAAAGTAAATAGTTGTGATCACGTTTAACCTGATTGTAGAAAAGACAATGGACTAGGTCTTCTTCTTCTTAGCGTGTGGCCACACTGATTGCTCTGCTTGCGGCATTCCTAAGATCCTGCCATGAACATGTGTCAGGGCAGGCTGGGCATGATGTTAGGTGGGCCATGGGTTGGACCAGTACTCCACAAATGCAGTCTATTTTCAGGCAGTTTTCTTTGCTTCGGCCCACCTGAGTACGGAGTCTATTTAGGGACTTCCAGATCGGCCACGGTAATTGATGTCCAGGCGGGAGGCTTAGGTTAGGCGTAGGTAGGTGTAAATAAATAAAATAAATATCTTGGGACAACTAAAACAGTTAAATCTGAACCGAAATTAGCCAAAGCCTGGACTATGGCAACCAGACAACTGATAAACATACTTAGAGAAATTACACCAAGACACAATACAAATAATCATGCTCATCACACAAGGATACAAGATTTGGCCTGGGCGGGATTCAAACATATGACTCTCGCTTAGCAATCAGGGTCTTGATAATTATTGTTACTTGATAGGGAATGCTATGGGTATGGTCCCAGAAATTTTGGATAAAATTAGTTGTAAGGAAGAATTACATGATATATCATTTTATTATAGAACAAATTATTAATGTAATGATTTTAATAGTACTGAAATAGCAGCAGTCTTTTTTTCTACCATCAGAGGTTCCACTGCTTCGCCAGACAATAGAGAAGAGCATGAGCTCAAGCTGTTTAGCAAACATGAATACAAACTAAGTAACTTGAGGCAGATGGCATCCCCTTGGGGTGTGAATCTTAACTCAAGGAGGTATTCAATGAGCACTGTACTCGGCTAGGTTTCTAAGAATGTTCTGTGCAACTTGCGCACTATGTGAAATTGCAGGACACTCGTCAAATTAAGGATCGGAGGGGAAACTTACCAGTATGACAATCTTTATGCTTCTTCAAATCTGAGAGCTTGTGAAAGGCCTTTCCGCATTGATTACATTTATGTGGCCTGAAACAATTATTATAAATATTAATGGACAGTAACCTTAAGTATTTGTTTGCTTAGCCAGCAATATACATGAGTATCCTAGCTATCTCCTGAAATTTGGCCAGGAACTACATACATATATATGTGTACATGTAATTGGCAAATGGATGTGTGTATTTTGAGAGTAGATGTTCAGATTTAGTTCTGTACAAACTAGTTACAACACATTTTAGTGCTCATTACTTATCTATCAAACAATACCTGTAGTCCAAATGCTTCGCAAATAAATGTTGCTGGTATTTCCACAGTGCCTCAAAAGCCATAGAACACTGCAAACACTTCCATTCCTTTTCTAAGGGCTTGTGGGTAAGACTGTGTTTCATTAGCTGCTGCTTTGTTGAGAACTTCTGATTTGGACATTTTTCTACAAAAATAAAACAATAATATTCAGTCACCGTAGTAGTGATAGTGCTCCTGCCTACGAAGCTGGTGGTCCTGGGTTCGAATCCCGGTAAGTGCAAATATTTGTGTGATGAGCACGAATATTTGTTTCTGAGTCATGGATGTTTTCTATGTATATAAGTATTTATCTATATATATAAGTATGTATATCGTCGCCTGGTACCCATAGTACAAGCTTTGCTTAGTTTGGGGCTAGGTTGATCTGTGTCACATTTGTCCCTAGATATTATTATTATATTATTGTATTTTATGGGTAAAAACAACTAAATATTAACTAACTTAACCATTACAAAACCACCAACTCAAACTATAATTACATCATTTTGGAAGAGATATTAACCAAACATATCTAAAAATCACCTCAATGAAACTGGCTTTCAAATGAAAACAACTACATTGAAATCTGTCCATCTGTTTTAGAGCTGCGATGCCACATACATACACAGACAGACAGTCATCAATGTCCAATATACAACAGCCCTCATTTGTGTCATGATTAAAAATACAACATAAGCATATTTTTATACATAACCTTATCATCCCACTCATAAGCACAGCTCATGCTGGCCATAATTTCTGGGTTATAACATACAGCAAGCAATGTGAGGATGGGAGGCTGTTCACTTTAGGCACTTATTATAAGATTAAGTAGTAAGTAAGTATAAGATTCTATAACAAACTTCCCAATGATATTAAAGAATTGTCTACGAATAAGTTTAAAATAATTATTAAAGCCAAATTGTGTAGCAGGGCATATTACAAAATGTTTAAGTGACAAAAGTGCTTGGGATTGAGTTGTTCTGAGTCAACACACATGATTGTAATTAGCTTAAGTATATTTTATTTTAAAAAAGGACTCCTACCGAGTTTTATGGCCGTGTTCTTCAGTAGCTGCCACAACATGCACTGCATGGCACGGTTCACAAAATGATGATTCCACATAAATGTAAATTTTTTAGGGAATAAATATTTTTTGTCTTTGACTAACTCAACCTGCATGTTACCAGAGTACTTTATAAGAGGCAGCAGACTGAAGTATAGGTCATGCTATCCATATACAGGCTAAAGTATTTGTATATATAAATATATACCACTAAAACAAAAGGAGATGCCCTTTTGGTCCTAGAAAACCTTACTTAACTAATAGTTAGGGCTTGTTGGCAGAGTTGGCAAATGCTTGCTCTTCACACTAGGGTTGAGGGTTTGATTCCAACCCAGGACAGATATTTGTGTGCATGAACATGTCTGTTTGTCCTGAGTCTGGATGTAATTATCTATATAGTAGTAGATGTAAGTATCTATAAGTACGTAATTAAAAAATAAGAGTAGTAGGTATATGTAGAATATTAGTTATCTGGTTTCCATATAAAAAGCTCTGCTTAGTTTGGGATCAGATAGCCGTGAGTAAATAATGTACCAGGATATTATACCAAAAAACTGTCAACCTTACTAACCTTTTCATAAAAAAGCCAAACATGAGGCAAAAGGGGTATGCAAGGATTGTAACAATAAAATGGAATTCGTTCTATTGACCTACCATTTAGAGAAACATGTGACTATCTATAAATGTATGAATTCTAATGTGATTTTGGGGTGTTATTGTAATTGATACTATGAAAAACTAAAGGTCTCACCACAAGTCCACACATTATCCTTAGAATGTACTCTAAGATGTCCATAATACTTTTTGGCGTTATCAAATTTTTTGCTACATATCTCACAATGAAGAGTAGTGGGTCCATTCAAGTCAGGCTCTTCTAAAGGCTCATCACCAGATAAAAACTGGGCAAGGACATCATCAGAACCCAAAAGTGCACTGTGTGAAGGTAAACTAGCGTGTAAATCCTCATATCCTAAAACTGGCGGCTTATTCTTGTTGAACTCCAAATCTGATGTCTCGGTGTCCACAAACTGTGACAAAAATGTAAAAATTAACACAATAGGTAGTTCTCGTTACAGATCAACACAGCTGTGAAACAATGTTATGTTAATCTTACTGGGAGACTAAAAAATGGTAAATTCGAATCCATGTTCTATAATCATATTATAGGTCTTTCTTCAATTAACTTTATTTAATAAATATAATAATTGCATGGATAATATTTACGAAGCGTAGACAAAGTTACGAAGACATATATAATAACAAAGAGTATGTAACAAACTACGTATGGTCGTGTGATATTAGAAGTCAGAGAGTCGTAGACAGAGAAACCAATAGACAAAGGCACCGTGAAGCCGCGACTGAAACAGAGATAGTTTGTCAATGTGTGCGTGTAATGTTGCCAAAATAATAGCACTCCCTGTTTTGGGGGGGAATTCGGGAATCGATCAATCGCATTTTTTTGTCAGATTAATTTTACCGAAAACTATTGACCAATGTCTTTTTTGTTATTAGCATAATTTGAAGCAAACTTATAGGTCGTCGAAGTTATTTTCTAAATCTACGAAACATAGTTCAATTAAATAATACCTATAACGCATGATGTTATAGGTATTATTTAATTGAACTATGTTTCGTAGATTTAGAAAATAACTTTTTGCTATTGGCCGCAGCATCTTTTGAACTTTTTTCATTTGCCAAATGTTTTATTGCAATATTCTAACCACAATGAAACAACATTTTGTGCAAGACCGGCAATTGTGGTTATCTTTGGGGGAGGCCTTTGTCCAGCTGTGAGAGTCTTTCGGCTGATAATATTATGATGATGAAGATGGTATTTGGTAAAGATTTTCATCCAAAGGAAATCGGAGTACCAATCGAAAACAATCGATTTGATTATAGGTCAACTTATACAGTGACAGACTTTAGTTCAATAAAGTAAAAAAAAAGGTAATACTTGAAAAGTTTCATGTTAAAATTCGGTCAAATATTTTTCGAACTTATGATAGGTAACCGGGAAATTCATTTTGGATCTTATTAAATGGAATAAAGTAACAATAAAACTATAGAAATTAAATATTTATTTAATATTTTTTCGAAGTTATACTTCTTTTGGCGCGATGGAGAAAAATGATGAGAGTGAATTTTTACGATGCGCGCGCACACCGACACATAATTAACAGCATGAAGTTAGTTCTAGCTGGTATGAAAATTGATAATTATGTTCAAGTTGTATATTCTAGTATTTTTATTTAAATAAAATCTTTTTGATTAATTTTAATATTTATCGTTAATCACTACTGCATTTTAGTTATTTTTTTTCCATACGCCAAAGAAGTATAACTTCTAACGCGTGTACATAAGTACACACACTCTTTCTTTTTATTTAATATATATAATAAAACAGAGGATACCAATGTATAAAAACCACTTTAATGATGACTTTTAAAAATGTATCGCGTAAACGTACTCCAGTTGCCACAAGAAAATATAAGGGAAAAATGTATCCTTTACCTATTACAAAGCTCTTTATTGAAAAAAGGAGACAAATAGATGGCATAAAACAAGGTGCCCATAAGATAAGATTACTAAATAATATGACCAAAAAACTTAAAAGAGATTCAAAAACATGTTTTTTTCATGTTTTTTGTTTTCCCAACTACACCCAAAAAACGTTAAGGAAATCTTTGTTTCCGCTATCTATAGTGCTTAATATGTCAGCATCTTGAAATGATATTAAGGATTTGATTTTAAGTTCCGAAATAATATCTGATAAATGAGCATTTCGTTTCAACAAACGCCTATTTGTTTGACGGACAGCTTTCGGCATCTTTTTCTGAGATTAATAAGACCCTCAGTTTTTTTCTTTAAATTCACTTTAAGTTTTTTCTTTCTTGGTGTATCTTCATCTGCAGGCATTAGCAATTTTCTTCTCGAGATACTTTTTATGTTAACGTCGTCTTGCAAAACGGCACTTAATGATGTGGAAGTCAATGGATCATCTACCTCTTGTGTCGCCACAATCTAAAACATTAAAGAAAAATAAATAAAAGCACACAGATTATGATGGCAAATAATGTTGTCATATTACTATGTAGAACTAGCAACTAAGGCCACCCTGTCTTGTTTACTTTTTGTATTTACTGTAGTATTTTCTTAACTATTGTAATTTTAATCTATATTAAATGATCTCTGTATTTAACATACTTATTTGGATAAGGATTCAGTATTATTATGATGATGACGGAGAATATATACCTTGATAGTCTTTTTCTTGTTTTGTAATAATGATAATGCATCTGATACTGGCGATTCATCAGAACTTCCAAATTTAACAGCTCTTATCTGCAAGGTAAATATAAAATTATAAACTGTATTTTGCAATATACTTATAAATTAAATAAGAGTAATATAAATATAATATTTACTGTAGTTGGTACTGCATCAGGATACAAAACAGTTTTCTTCTTCTTTTTTATCAAAAAAGTTTCCGGAAAGTGATTACTACATATTTTAGAGTATTTTGTGGGGGTCCAGTCTTTTCTTCCAGTCGCTTCAATCCATTTTCTGCATAATCCTGAGTCACCTGGAAAAGTAAAGATAACTGACTTTTATAATCAATATTCATTCTATCAAAAATCTGATGTTCATCACAAATTAAAAGATGCTTTAAATAAATTTGTAAGCTAGCACATTTATACCCAGCTGTACTTCTACTACATTTAAAGCAAATGTGTCAGATAAGTTTGTATAAGATATGGGGCTACATGGAAAAACCTCTCAAAGATAGAAACTTTTTACTCAGTTGCGAAATGGAGGGGATTAATTCCAAGTTACCTAAAGGAGTCTCCATTTAGGTTGATGTATAAATGAGTCTTAGAAATTAATTTGTTTAAAATTAAAATATAAAATTTCGGTCACTTAAGGTTCAATTGCAATATTTATTTAAAACCATTATAGGAAACAAAATAACAGCACACATAGTAAAAATCTTACAGAATTTATCTCAGGCTGTCGAAAACTTTATTTGGAGTTGATGAGTTTGGGAATTTTAAAATTGGGGAATTTTACATTTGAAGTTCGCAACAAATACCACACAAAAATTAAAGGTTATAATAAGAAAACTTGACTAAATCCTTATATTTAACGAGTATTATCGTTACTAAATGCTATGTTTCAAGTAATTATCATTAAGAAACTATATTTAAGGACGATTAATAATAAAACACCGCCGTACTTACGAGTGAAAAGACACACCGGGAATTTTCTTCTCACTGTCACTATCGCATGAAATAACACGACAAAGCACCATTTTATTAGCCTAATTGTGGTTTAGGATCATTTACGAGTAATTTAACTGTAAACCAATCGTTTTATAATGTAAAATCAAAAGAATAATATAACATAAACAAGATGCCACACGAACTGTCAAAGTTTGTTTCGCAATTCAAGTTGCTGACCTTGAAAAAACTGGTTACACGATACGGGACAGAAGATATCATAGTTGTGTCTCTGTCTATCACATTCGTATCGCGTTTATAGCTCTCGTTCTTGAGTGAAAGAGAAAGGAATTGTCATTTGGTCTATTAGTTTCTCTGTCTACGCAGAGAGTATTCACTATCAGGGAGTATGTAATCACGACTTTTAATGGAGATGTTTTCTATCCTGTCTATGGGTAAGGATTCTGTATGGACCATGGGATTCTTCCAAATCTGCAAACGTAGTTTGTCATATTCTCTTTGAAAATCAACATGAATTGTGCTCTTAATGCTGGTACACGTACTGTACAAGTAAACATTAACTAATGTGAACTAATGTCCTACTGGTTTAATAATGGTGCTTCATGCTGCGCATTAAATGGATTGTACAATGAAAAGTCCATTCCATAGTTTTTATAATCTTTGATCCCATGAAATGTCAAACAAATCAGCTGATTCGGTTTGGATCACAACCAAAGAGAATATAACAAACTTACCACAACAACAAACCTGTGTATTAAAGTTATAAAATATCTTAATTTATCTGCAGTTAAGTTATAGATACTCGTTTCATATTAACGAGTTGCTAAGCTGCCTATTAATGAAACTAACTACCTCCTATAAAATACTTCGCATGTATATATAGCCTTTATCGATAAGATAGTAATAGTAATAAAAATTACTAAGTCATAACTATTACTGCGTATAATTTCCAAGTATCATACTTTAGTCAATCTTAAACGGCAAAGCAAGTAAAACACACGCTATTTTAAAAATATAGCAATTATATTTACTTCCCATAAGATAACCAAGCTTGCTTCATAACTATATTTCAGGCACAAAAATGTGTATCTTATTCTTATATAATGGTGCTCAGGATGAAAACAGTGATTTCAGCCTAATACTAGCTTCTAATCGAGATGAATATTATGACAGAGCTTCACAAAACATGGAACAGTGGCCTGAAGACCCACAAATTATTGGAGGCAGGTATATATTTCTTTTCAATATTGATGTTTTAAGATTGATGAACTATGAATTGGCAGGGAGGTTGGCGGTAATTTGCCCCTGTGCCCCAGAGAGCATGTAAAGCTGGTCTTGTACATGACCTCTTCACAGGTGTCTCTAGTCATCCCATTGAAAAGAAAGTGTCCTTGTGTGTGCGCGCACACACTTATGCACTACAATACGTCCAGTGCAGATGGCTAGTCTCCACTAAGACTGGCCACCAAGGCCCAAATTCCACCAGGAGGGCATTATTGAGATTCCAAGCACAAGCACCAGACCTTGCAAATGAGTAACATTAACAACTATAATAATATATACTTCTACTGCAGTTAATTATAATGTAAGTTTGTGTTGTTTTTAAAGGTCGTGATTTAGGGGTAGCCAATGGAGGTACTTGGTTGGCTGTATCTCCAATTCGGAAGAAACTAGGAGTGCTACTAAACTTGCCTACTAAGAACAAAGATGATGCAAATAGTAAGATTAAACATTAAATAACTATTAGTGTTAAGTTGCAGTAAGGTTACACTTACCAGTTCATAAGTAAATGCTGAGGTCAGCCTATGGGTATCAGCTTATCAAGCAGAGATTACATTAAGCTGTTTCTCCCGGCTGCATTCAACAACAACAGTTGTTAAGCTATGTCGGAGGCCTTCAAATCTTGTTAACTAAGGGTCACCACTACCCACACAATTATATAAAAAAGTAATGATAATAATCTTTATTCACAGAATACAGATAGAATATACAAGTATTCAGTGAATAAAGATTATTATTATTACTTTTTATGTAGATTTTTAAGTAACACCTAAATTGGTAGCATTACAACTTCATGGTATGAATTTTCTGCAGCACATAATCACACTGTTCTCACTCAATTGAGCAGTACCAAACTAAAGCAATAGGACTGAAGTCACTGCATCTGTTACCAAAAAATAACCACAAGTAATACTAAATAATACCCATTTTCTTTTTACAGGCAGAGGGAAAGTAGTAGCCGATTTTGTTAAAGATGATAAACCAATACAAGATTATATTGATAACATAAAAGATTATACCAAGGACTGCAATGAATTTGTCTTCATTGCTGCTGAAATCAAGTAATTATCTTAATACATTGAGTGTAGCTACACCATGGAATGTTTAAATCTTACCAATATAATATGTTGACATTTCAGCTATATCAAACCCACAATATTTTCATACAGCAATGCAACTGAACTACTTTCACAGCATGAAGAGGTGTACCTTGGCTTTGGCAACTGTTTGCCAGGATCACCACTACAGAAAGTAGAAGCTGGAAGGAATAAATTGAAAGATATTTGTGAAAAATATAATAAAGTTAGCTTAGAAAATGAACTCATTGAGAAGTTGTTAGAACTGCTTAAATCTGATGAAAGGTTTGGAGCTTTTACTACTTAAAATTTCATTATTTGTTGGAATTGGAAACTCTTATTTACATTTCCCAATTCCAAAAGTGCTCCTAAAAGAATAAGGATGAAAATTTATCCTTAAAGAAGAGTAGGTACCTACAGTTGAAAGTTCTTTGTGGGCATAAACTAGGCATGCTCCCACTATATCCCCTTCAAGAACTTTAGAGGCTTATATCTAAGTTAAACAGCCGATTTTTAATAATAGTTATTAGTTTTGAATTATATTTGTTACAATTTATTAAGTCTGCTATCTTTATCAGTAAGTACACTACACAGCCTTATAATCATGATCAGTTAAATTACAACATACAACATTTTATAAATTAGTATTAGTTTAGATATATATTTTAACTAGAGTGAAGATATATTTGTATTTAGATTATATTAAAATTATTTAATTTTCAAAAATCTTAGATGCATATTCAAAATTTAATCTTTTATTTTAAATTCAGAAGTACACATTTTATTGATGTATTTGCTATAATTAAACGCTTTAACATTTTCTTTACCTAATTAATATTCAGAATTTTATAGGTATCTGCCTGATAATCAGTTGGAAACCAGACAACCAAACATGTATGAAGAATTGAGCTCTATATTTGTGTGCATACCACAGTGGCGATATGGAACAAGGTGGGTTAGGAAACATTGCAACTGCATCTATCATTTTGTTTTGGGATCATACTGTGCTTATTTCAATGGTTATACAAGTTGATACATAAATAGTGGATGAGCTTAATTTACCTATGATACTGAATATGAATTCTCACTCAAGGTTGGCAATATTGGATTATGCAAAATGCCATGAAATAAATTTGAATTCGACTTATATTAAATTCTTTTATTTATTTATTGAGGACAGCCAGTAATTTAATTCTGTATAGTATTATTAACTATATTTAAGATTGTAAATATCATCATCATCATATCAGCCGAAAGACATCCACTGCTGGACAAAGGCCTCCCCCAAGGATCTCCACAATAGCCAGTCCCTCCTAAATATAAAATACATCTAAAGTAGGTAATCCTGGTAGGATAACTTTACATAATCCAAACTTTTAAATTACTCTAGAGTTTAATATAATAATATTTTTGTTCTGCAACTTATTTTAATTGCTTTTAATTGTTTATAGTCTTTAATATATATTGTCTTCATTTTACAGAACACACACATTGGTGCTGCTAACAAAAAATGGATGTTTGACTGTAATAGAACTCACTCAACAACCACCCATAGATCCTCTCAACCCCAACTGGAATAAATTTGAGTTCAAATGCCATCTGTGATATAAACTAGTCAATAAAACAACAAATTAAATAAATTTTACTTTAATAATAACAACAGATATTTGACTGCAATCAAATAAAATAAACATTTATGAATTTGTCCATTTGTGGACTTGAAATAATTCAGGTAGAGAAAATTCATTATCCTGCTCTAAAACACAAGCTAGAAACTTAGGCACATTTAAAAGTGTGCCTGAAATTATATGTGAAAACTTAGTTTCTTTATTCTCAGAGTATGAGAACATTAATCTCTTGCTCAAATAGTCTCCACTTAGTGATACATTACCAACTTCAATATATTTATCAAGAGAGGTTGAATACATCTGTACTGCAATTCTCAAGGATTCCCAGGTGTTCAGTTGGTCAGCTTGGACTAAACACAGCCTAAAGTGATAACCGAGAGGCTCATAAGCTTTCTTCAAAACATCTATCATCTCATCAAGCAGTTTCTCCAATTCCTCACTTGTTTTTGTTGCCCCAAACAACTCAATAACAGATGCCTGACTAACATTAAAGAGAGTACTTCCATCTGAGCATGGTGAATATTGTCTGCCCATAGAAAAGTATTTTAAAGGCAGTGCTTTTGCATGCACCACATTTTTAGCATGATAAGCCATGAATGAAAACAGAGAGCCTCCTCCAGTCAGGTGTAACCGATTATCAGCATTCACTTTTGAATCCTCATTATGATCCAAGATAAATATAGCATCAGGATTAGTATGGTCTCTACCACATCCTTCGACTATCAAACTTTTAACAAAGTCTGGATTGGAGAACTGAGTAAACTTGTGTTCTCTGAGAATATTGTTGAAGTAAAACTTAGCACCTAGTTCAAAGACAGCAGCTTTACCCAAGAGGTAATAACTTCTATTCTTTGTGAAACTAATCAGATTCTGTTCTCTGGCTATATTTAAATGAACTTTTTTATTTTTTGGTAAAGGATGTTGGGTAAACAATATTTGGTTTTCGCCAACTGGTGTTCTTGTATGTAGAGAGTTGGGCAATTTTAAAATTTCAAGCATGGCAGCTTCTTCTGATGACCATAGAGGAACTTTCAACTTTTTTATGTTATCTTTCATCAAATCACTCTGTATTTTAAATTTTTGTGTTAATTCACTATTTGGTTGAGTTGGTATTAATTTTCCTAATTCTCTTGATATTTCTTCTTTTTTTTTAGTGTATTCAGAAATTTGTGTTTTGAGAACCACATACATTTGATACAGGTTTTCCAACTTATTTAGATCATACTTTGCATTTCGGATAGTCAGCTCTTTGGCTATTGTTTCTTTGTTTTCTATTACCTCCTTGAAATCAACATGTGGAGTGATGTACACAAAGTTATCTGTAGCTTTGGCGCTACTAATGAATAGAGCAGAATGTCTTGTTTGTACAAGCTTGCAGTCCCACACTTTGTTAAGTAAAGTATTAACAACTGTTTTACATATCATTTTCAACTTTTTTCTTTTTATTTGGGCTTTCTTCCTCTAGAACTGCATCACCATCTTCGTCTATTCGTTTATCAGAGTTTTGTGTGACTATTTTTCTTTTAATAGCCTGTTTGAAGCTGCCGTGTCCCGCCGCGCGCTCAGACTCTTCAATACTATACGGTTCTGTTTCGAGAGCTTTTAACCGCCGTTTATGAACTTTAGTTTTGAAATGTTCACTCAACGCTTTGTCATCAATAAAATATCTAGCACAATGTAAGCAGTAATGTTGAGCTGCGCCAGGCAGATCTAAATCCACGTCTTGCTTCAGTAATTTGTCCGCATTTTCTGTAATAAAACGAATAATTTAGCATACCTTTTACGATATTTAATCACTTAGGTGTATTTGAAGTCGTAAAATCTCGTATGAGTTTTCTAATGTTGCTATTGTATTGTAGAATACGAGTCCGAAATATTTGTGACATAACCTCAAAAATATTGACAAGCCATGTGACAGTTACGATAAACAAACCTTCTTTCAAGTCTACGTCGATTTGGTCAAGATCCTTCTTTCTGTTCCTGACTCTCCACCTTTTCTTAAGATGAGTGTCACCGTGATGGTACTTTTTGCGTTTGTATGTCATATTTAATTTTAAAAAATCAACACGCTCAAAGATAAAATCGTAAGTTTTGCACCACTTTTACAGTGACAGGTAATTGACAAATGTCATTTTTTTTACTTTTTTGGCTATGATGCCCTGACTATCTCGGCCTTTTTAGTCTGACTAATGATGGTATAAGATGTTGGTTACCTATGTTTTAGATAAACTAGAATTAAACAAGGAAGCTCTTGGTGTGGTAGATTCTAGTCATCAGAGTCACATATTACACTCAAAAGTAATATAAGAATAAAAAAGTTCAACATATATTGTAAAAATCATCCAGATGGTACAGCCCGTAGGAGAACTGCTATCATAATCAAGTCCTTCCATAAAGCATCATGAACTTACCAGGATTTCCTCCCAAACACAAGATCACAAGGCCGGTTGGCGTGGTTCGAGTCGCAGGTTAGTTTCCCACCCAGGACAGATTTTTGTGCGCATGAACATATTTGTTTGTCCGGAGTCTAGGGGTCCTTTCACACAGACCGGCTCGGAGAGGAGAGCAGATTCTTATTTCGTTGAAAACAGAGATTTTAGTATTTGTAGTAAGGTTTATTTTTGCATCTGCACTGTTTATGTCATTAAGAATGCTTGAACGCGCTTGGTGTGAAATAATAAGAGGAGCTGACCGGTTCCGATCGCGTACTTTTCTCGTTCGTGCAGCTGTTCGGCTCCGATTGGATGCTCTTTCTTGCTCACGCAACCGGTCGGCTCCAATCGCATGCTCTTTCTCGCTCGCGCAGCCGATCGGCTCCGATTGCATGCTCTTTCTCGCTCGCGCAGCCGATCGGCTCCGATTGCATGCTTTTTCTCGCTCGTGCTTTGTCTTTCTTGAACTGCGTGGAATACTGGTATTGCCTTCGTAGTGTATCCACCCGGCTCCGAGAGCAACCGATCGGCTACGAGGGCATCCGATCGGCTGCGAGCGCATTTGACTGGCTCCGAGCGCATCTGCTTTCAGATAGCTTCCAGCCGGTCTATGTGAAATAGTTGGCAGCTCCGCTCCGACTACTCCAAGCCTGTACGATCCGGTCAGTGTGAAAAGAAAAATGCTCGCCGATGCTCTCCGAGCCGGTCTGTGTGAAAGGACCCTTAGTGTAATTATTTATATAAGTATGTATGTATTTACAAAAGAAAACTAGTACCTATATGTAGTATATCAGTTATCTGGTTTCCATAGTACAAGTTTGGGATAAGATTGCCGTGTGTGAATAATGAGGGCTACCGTTTTTGTTCTCACCAGTCAGCGCCACTGTCGCGGAAGGTCCACTATAGCTGTCAAAATCATTGTTATTGTGGACGCGACCAATGTTTTTACGAAAAATCTTTAAAATCCTGTTAAAGTGTTTCATAAATAGCATGCCGCAGTGTTGTGCAGTCCCCGCACAACACTGCGGCATGCTATTTTTATACTACATATAGGTACTAGTTTTCTTTTGTAAATACATACATACTTATATAAATAATTACACTAAGGGTCCTTTCACACAGACCGGCTCGGAGAGGAGAGCAGATTCTTATTTCGTTGAAAACAGAGATTTTAGTATTTGTAGTAAGGTTTATTTTTGCATCTGCACTGTTTATGTCATTAAGAATGCTTGAACGCGCTTGGTGTGAAATAATAAGAGGAGCTGACCGGTTCCGATCGCGTACTTTTCTCGTTCGTGCAGCTGTTCGGCTCCGATTGGATGCTCTTTCTTGCTCACGCAACCGGTCGGCTCCAATCGCATGCTCTTTCTCGCTCGCGCAGCCGATCGGCTCCGATTGCATGCTCTTTCTCGCTCGCGCAGCATTGTTATTGTGGACGCGACCAATGTTTTTACGAAAAATCTTTAAAATCCTGTTAAAGTGTTTCATAAATAGCATGCCGCAGTGTTGTGCAGTCCCCGCACAACACTGCGGCATGCTATTTTTATGAAACACTTTAACAGGATTTTAAATATTTTTTCAAATTATTTACAGTCATCGAGCTGTTACTCATTTTGTAATTTATTTAGTTTTAAACCAAAATTTTTAGTTATAATCGCTGTTTTTATTAATAAACAGCGTAACCCGAACAAAAACAGTGTATTTTGACGTTTCGTAGACTTGCCGCGATGCTAGCGCCTCTAGCGGCAAATTGATACGCGGTAGCCCTCATTGCTGGCGGAAACTGAAACAGTAAACAGGTCCACAGTAGGTTGCAACTAAACACCACTTACGAAGAGCATTGCCTCACAACATGTAGCCAAACCTACTCCAGAACCAACACACTGGGCTGCAGACCCTAAGCAACCGGATCTACTGGATTTATTTCTTTACTGGCAAGGAATTATCGAGGGTCTTCTACAAGATCAATCATGCCTAGATGGGTAATCTAACCACATTCCAGCGATCCTTAAAATCAGCTCTGCAGTACTCCACAACCAGAATACTCCAAGACTTTATAGCTGCCTTATATATACTGATTACTAAAATATACTGTTTGACCAGAGTTCATGATACATCCAATATGTTCTTCAAACGCCAACCCTACATTTGACGCTATATGGATGAACTGCAGAGCAGCAACAGCCAGATAAACAGAACTATAGCCAAGATTGTTAACTCTTGAGATAATAACCATGAGATACTAATTTCCGAGAAAATTATAGATATGTATACATCAATAAAAATATCTTAGAACGTCTAAGCATAGACTAAAAAGTACTTACGGTCTAAGATTGTGACAACTGAGTTCCCAGTAAGCAAACTGTGATCGACTGAGTTGGCGGCGTATAGGTTTAACGTACGCCCTTCCATTCCATCAATTTGAAATGGAGTGTCCACAGCAAAGACTACTTTAGTATCACTGGCGTAGCGTGCCTTGTCGGGGCCCCGTATAAAAATTTTTTTGGAGGCCCTTATATGGAGGTAAAGATTTTTCACAAAAGAAAAAAATATTGTGAAAAGAAATATTTATTTATCACATAATTTACCCATTTTACAAATAAAAATCGAATTTTAAATATTCACTCTCCTTGCCTTTTTTCGGCAAACTGATTTATTAAATCATTTATGGCTGATGATGATTTTAGTTTTTCTAAAGTTTCTGCCTCTATGGACAATAGTGAGATGTCTGACAGCCGTTCTTGTCCCATCGAAGTTCTTAAGTAATTTTTTATTAGTTTTAATTTTGAAAAACTTCTTTCTGCCGTTGCGGTTGTAACTGGAAGGGTCAAGAATAAAAAGCATGCTGTGATTACCTCGGGAAAACTGGATGCAAGACTATTGAATTTTACTAGCAATAATTCAAGGAGTTCTTTAATGGAATATTTATTTTTAATTTCAGAATTTAAGCATGTTTTTAGAGCTTTTAATTGGTCACAAAGATTAAGTGAGATGTCTTTAATGTATTTAGCAGACAGTTTTCCGGAAGCGTTTAATATCTCTTCACTTGAAGAAGATAGGAGTTTCTCCGGTTGTAATATTTCGTATATACTACTCAGGTTGCAAAGGCTCTGAAATCTTTCTTTAGTTTGAGAAATTAATATATCTAAACAGCAATAGTATACATTGACTTTGAAATAGGATTCCGGGATTCCGGGTCGGAAATTCTCTCATCTTGTGATAACTCATCAAAAAAACGCTTTGTTATCTTTCGCCTACTGTTTTTAAAACAGTTGTTACCCCCCACTCTTTTGCTAAATCTTTGGATTCATTTAGCAAACTATGAAATGAATTCTGATTTCTTAATTGGCACAGTCTATTTAAAAGATTACTTAATAAAATACTAGATTTCTGTAAGTCATTATTTTCATGCTGTAGAGCTTTAGAAACAGGATTAATAATTTCAAATAGTGAAGAAAAAAATGTAACGAGAACTAAGAAATCAAAACTCTCTAAAATATTAATTATACTTTTACATTCTTCACGTTCATCTTTTTTATTTGAAATTAAATTTAGTTGGTACAAAGTTTTCATGATAAGTAAAAAAATTTTCTTTACTGCTAATAAAGCGTCGTTCCTAGAAGACCATCTGGTAGGACATACCTTTTTAAGGGTAATCAAATATTTTTCAGAGGAATCGTCACTTAGCATAGCCCAGCGTTTTATACTATTGCCAAAAAAAGTATTATATTTTTTCTAAATTATCGAAAAAAGTCGATACTTCACGAACATGTCTCGCAGCATCGTTCAAAACCAAGTTTAAAGCGTGCGCAGCACAATGAACATAATCGGCATTTGGAGCATGCTCTTTTATTAGGGTTTGTAATCCTCCATACACACCCGACATAACATTTGCTCCATCGTATCCCTGTCCTCTACATTTAGTCAAATCAATTCCATATTCTTTAGTCAAATTTAAAATGACAGTTTTCAGACCTGCAGCACTGCAATCGGTTACTGCTATAAATCCTAAAAAGGACTCACAGATTTTTATTTCTTTAGGCACATTATCATCATTTTCTGTAACCGAGATATATCGAAAAACTACAGATAGTTGGTCAATTTTTGACAAGTCTTGTGTTGTATCCAGAATTATTGTCAGAAATGGAGCTTTTTTAATTTCTGAGATAATATTGTTCCTAACGTTGGTACCAAGCAAGCTAATAATTTCGTTTTGAATCGTAGGGCTTAAATAATTTATTTCATCTTTCGGTTTTAGAAGAAGTTCTTTTAAAGTTGCATCATAGTTAGATAGCAGACGTGAAGTTGCCATAAAATTGCCAGAATCAGAATCATGCCCCCTCAAAGGTAAATTACAAGATACTAAAGTAATTATTACATTAATTATACGATGCAGTACATCTCTCCAGAATGTAATTTTACTATCGATTTCACTTTTCAATAGAGTATCGATGGTATTTCCTTGCAACCAATTATTATAAGAGAGTGAGGCACTAATATGCTGCTGTGACTTTTCATGGTCAAGAATAGTTTATGTGAAATTGCTTCTAACCGAAACACCGTTAAGAGGCCTATTACAGTCCACTGGCGCCGCCAATCGAAAAAATGTCATAGCTCGTAAATAGAATCAAAAATACAAAATGTGGTATATTATTACTCTAGAAAAGGCAATAACGTAATTCTATAACACATTGTCAACACTTGAAATATAGCTGTTTAGCTAAATCGTGCATTTGAAACAAAAACGGCCGTTTAGCTAAACAGCTATATTTCAAGTGTTGACAATGTGTTATAAAATTACGTTATTGCCTTTTCTAGAGTAATAGTAGACCACATTTTGTATTTTTGATTCTATTTACGAGTTATGACATTTTTTCGATTGGCGGCGCTAGTGGACTGTAATAGGCCTCTTAACCCAAGCAGAGGAGTACGATTTGTTTTGACGATCTGCTAAATACCAACAGAAGTGACAGTACGGTTTGTTTAAAACGTTAGAATAACATAACCATGATCTTATAATTTTTATGCCTGCCTGATTGAAATATGAATAATAATAAGCCGAAAAGGGTCGGTTATTTTCTAAAACTTTTGGAAATGGTCCTTGTGGTTTAAATGGACCCAATTTAAAAATTATTTTTCGTTCGCATTCAGTTAAATTGTCACAAAAATTTCCTCTATCTGATGAAATTATATTACAATCTGCAGATATATCAGAATCGTTGACTTGGGGTTCCTCGATTTCTGGATGGACATCCGATAAAGTATGTGCTTGGCTTTCTTCTATTTCCGGATGGATATGTGACGAAGAATATGCTTCAAAGAATCTAAAAATAAACGAGTAATTGTTAAAAAATAAATACGAATGCTTTGATACTAAACTAAAAAGAGTTATATATAAATAAATAACGTTACTAAGGGTAGGGTCACAGTTAGAGAGTGTTCAGTTCAGACGCACACAGACTTTACGCGGATTGTGCTCGTACCTATTAGTAGATACAAAATCACCTGCAGCCCGTCCGTGCATTACTATACACCTGCGTGCTATTTAAACGCAGCGCGTAGTGTAGTGGCCATGGCCACACAAAACGAGAACCCTAAAGCGAGTCTGCACATCTGAAGTTCTCAACACGCAATTAACGATACGATACGGACTGATAGACAAACAACAAAACAAATCGATCCTATAGATAAGTAAGAATTTTGTTTTTTTTTTTAATCAAGGCACGGAACCCTAAAAACAGTATAATTGTGAAAATCGAGGGGGGAGACAACTTTTTGTGACGGACAGATGGACAGACCGAAATTAAAAGATTTCCTTGTTTATCACTACGGACCCCTAATAAATGGGTTGGGTAGTACTTACCTTTCCAATCTAAATCACTCACAGTATTTTGTCTCTGAAAAAATGAAGAAATTTTGGGCACTTTTTTAATAACCTCGTCCCTTTTCTGTTTAATTTTTCTTTTCTCAGCGCCGCTGGGATAATCTCTTTTCCTTTCACTCATTTCTTTTACAAATCGCTACTAATACGGCTAAACCAGAAGAACAATATTGTTTGTACTGAATTACAATGTAATGCACATTTATATAAAGCGCGTAAATAAACAGAGCACTGCACTCCGTGGTTTAACATCCAATGCAAAGTACAACCACGTACACGTACCTACATCGCGATATCGATGAAGGATTCCCGGGGATTCCCCGCTGACGTTGAGTTGAAGATGAAGTAAGTAAAACGGGGAAGTCCCGCAGCCCGCCATAACGATGTAGAGTGTTGCCAACTTTTGAACGCACGCTTAAGGCGGGAAAAAAAGAAATTGCTTTATAGAATTTTGTCATTTGTAAAATAAAATAAATTAGAAAGTTTTTATTCTTTTTCCTTACACACTTTGGGGGCCCCCGTGGCCCGGGGGCCCCGTATAATTGATACGGCAAATACGGCGGTAGCTACGCCCCTGTTTAGTATACTGGTCCACAGTTTACTAAGTTTTGCGCTCACTTTACGCAGTTTGCGGCGATACGTGCGCAGACTGCTTCATTTAGTGGCCGACTCACAGCAAAACTACTTAGTTCTAGTTGACCTACATAAGCACTCATAACAAGTTTGCTTGCGATGCACGGAAATAGATCTGAGTTTGCAGCTAAGTCAAATTTCAGTTCACTACAATTTGCGGCTCACTCAGTCGGCTGCTAACAGTTTGATGTGCGTGTCCCCAGCTTCCTCATTGTTATAATCGAAATTCTAAGTATGCCATATTTTAAAGCATAATTTGAGCAATTTAAAGTTTCAGTCATAGAATTAGAGCAATAACAACTTCGTTTCTATGATTTGTTAAATGTTTGTAAGCTGGACAAACGTGTCTCCAGCTGACACATACCGTTGGGGCAAAACCTGTGATGTTAGGGTTTTAAAATATAGTCAAAAATTTAGCTCATAATTGGAGCAATGAGAGCCAAAAAATCTAGCCATCACACTCAAATATTATTTAAACTACGATCATAAAACCATGTGCGAGTTGGAGACACGTGTCCCTGGCTTACACATGTGCATCTTCGTAATTATTTAAGCTACGATTATGTATTATACCTCAAAATTCTGAGCAAAACTGCAGTATTAGGCTCCAAATTTTTCAAAACCTTAGCATGAATAGTTTTTGAGCTATGAAGCAATAAGTATGTGTAAGCTGGGGACACGTCACACGGGCTTACACATGGTGAATTACGATAACTATATAAGTTGCAGTTTTCTTTTAAAGATCAAATAACATGTTATAATTGGAGCACACGCGAGGCATAATTTCAATCCTTAGGCCTTTTACTTTCAAAATTATAAGCCAAATACGCTTTTCCCGCCAATTTTTTTTAAATATTCGGTCGGGAGCGGTCAACCGCGACGTTGCCGTTCCGTGCATTATACAATTGCTATCAAGTCTGAACTTTAGCTATAACATTATAAGAGTTATTTTAATTCGGTCTCGATCATTTAAGCTTTTGTACTGACGTAAGGAAAATATTCTTAGACTAGGAGGCTGTCTCTTAACATTTACATGTATGAGAAATATTTTGATTTTGACTTGTATGTACACTTATCAATTAACTATATGTATTTATTGTAAGTATGTGTACCTATACAAAGTATAGTTCCACCATAAATTAACAACTCAAAAATAAATTATCTACCCTAAAATTTTGTTATAACGTGCTGAAGTAAATTAAATATACTTGTTGGGTTGAACTTCTTACAGAGCGCGCGCGCACGGCTACAACAGTAACTTCTTAGTGCGCTAACAAAATGTTTGATTTTTTGTTCGAGTACAATCGGCTGACGGCTCTCGTCAGCATAATGCATAAATTAGTCTTACACACAGTCCACTAGAATTATATTTTACAGTTTTGTTTATTACAAACGACTGGAAAGTAGGACTACTTATTCGTTATTGTTTTTATATTTCCAAAGGTGCCAGACGAGGTTGTGGCTCACCTGATGAAAAATTATAACCACCACGCCACCCATAGTCAAGTTCATGTCTTTGACATTATGTACAATACAGAGGACAAAGCTATGCTAGCTTTGCTACCAACTATGCTAGCTACAAAAACAGTCTTCTCTGTCGCTAGCATAGCTATTTCTGTTTCCCCCTAATGAGCTCTGGCAATCATTGATTACCATCGGTAACATATCACTGCCGAGATAGTGTTGTTTCTGGCTGCGGACTTATGTAGAGTGATGGTGCCACTCTAAGTATGCGACTCAGTTTAAGCAAGTAATCACAGTGACTGGTCTATTGGTCTAGTCGTTAGTGACCATGACGGCCAAGCCAGAGGTCGTGGATTCGATTCACAGTCAGGACAAGTCGTTATATCATGAACATGATTATTTGTTCTGTGTTCGGTCTAAATTATCATTAATTTTTACTTTGCTATGTAATAATATAAAGACATTTTAATTGGAATAGCTTTATTTAACAACATGGATTCGTAACGAAAACCGTTCAATTATCATAGTTTTATTATTAATATTTTTATGGGTATTTACGTACACAATCACAGGTCAGTAGACGGTATAATAAAGTTTCACTACCTAATAATCCTGCTTGTGCACCAGAGCTTTTTGCCTCAATCAGTTTCGACTTATTATAAATAGACTCATAATTCAGAGACATATATTTAAGGTATTACTTATTAAAACAACAGTGATAACGGTATATTTCATAAAAGGAATTTAATTGTTCAATTACAATTTTCACATCAATCAACTTTTAATTACATACATATTACGACTGATCATCAGTTCTTAATACTCTTTTGACATCTTTTATTTTATATTTAACAAATAACCCTAACAAATTTTAAATTTATTTTAATGTGATAATACCATAGTTTTACCATTTTGTTTCTCAATACTTACTTCCAAATCATCGTACCATTACCGTAACCATTCTGAGTATCCAACATTACAGTGTATACACATCTGGGAGAAAATGTTTTATTAAAAATAGTGAGTTGCTCAGGATTTTTTCTATACAATTTACATGCATATTAAGTATTCTGAAAACAATGATAAAAGTATATTAAAAATACAGTACTACTTTTTTCCAAAAGATATATGTAAGTAGTTACTTTTATATAAACCGTAACCGTTAATAAGCCTTTCATTTTTTAAATTTAGTTGTTAACATTAAAATACAAGAGAAAAATCTGCCTATACAAACTTACTTTCTATACACGCTATCAATCCACGCTGACCCAAATTAGATTGTAATTTCTGTCAAAATAGGTTATCGTTGCACCACACTGCATTATGTGTCGTAACTAAGTACATACTTGTATTTTATTATTTTGAATATAGCTCGGAAGGGATATAGTGCGCCGTTGCCGTTTCGTGCGCTTCAATAGGTGCCAGCCGACGAGAGCCGATGATACTCGAACAAAAATCAAACATTTTGTTAGCGCACTAAGAAATTACTGTTATAGCCGTGCGCGCGCACTCTCTAAGAAGTTCAACCCAACAAGTATTTTATTTACTTCGGCACACTATAACAAAATTTTAAGGTAGATAATTTATTTTTGAGATATTTATGGTGGAACTATACTTTGTATAGGTACACATACTTACAATAAATACATATAGTTAATTGATAAGTGTACATACAAGTCAAAATCAAAATATTTCTCATACATGTAAATGTTAAGAGACAGCCTCCTAGTCTAAGAATATTTTCCTTACGTCAGTACAAAAGCTTAAATGATCGAGACCGAATTAAAATAACTCTTATAATATTAGAGCTAAAGTTCAGACTCGATAGCAATTGTATAATGCACGGAACGGCAACGTCGCGGTTGACCGCTCCCGACCGAATATTTAAAAAAAATTGGCGGGAAAAGCGTATTTGGCTTATAATTTTGAAAGTAAAAGGCCTAAGGATTGAAATTATGCCTCGCGTGTGCTCCAATTATAACATGTTATTTGATCTTTAAAAGAAAACTGCAACTTATATAGTTATCGTAATTCACCATGTGTAAGCCCGTGCGACGTGTCCCCAGCTTACACATACTTATTGCTTCGTAGCTCAAAAACTATTCGAGCTAAGGTTTTTGAAAAATTTGGAGCCTTAATACTGCAGTTTTGCTCAGAATTTTGAGGTATAATACATAATCCTAGCTTAAATAATTACGAAGATACACATGTGTAAGCCAGGGACACGTGTCTCCAGCTCGCACATGGTTTTATGATCGTAGTTTAAATAATATTTTAGTGTGATGGCTAGATTTTTTGGCTCCCATTGCTCCAATTATGAGCTCAATTTTTGACTATATTTTAAAACCCTAACATCACAGGTTTTGCCCCAACGGCATGTGTCAGCTGGAGACACGTTTGTCCAGCTTACACACATTTAACAAATCATAGAAACGAAGTTGTGATTACTCTAATTCTATGACTGAAACTTTAAATTGCTCAAATTATGCTTTAAAATATGGCATACTTAGAATTTCGATTATAACAATGAGGAAGCTGGGGACACGCACATAACAGTTTGCCTTGCTTATTATATTGCTTATGGGGACATAGCCTAATCGCAATAGGCAAGGCTTGCCAGTCTTTCTTCATGTACAGCGAATCAATTGTCATTAAATGAAGATTTGTGCTTCTGTATAAGTAATTTTAGGTTTTCTCATGAACTCCACCATAAGTGCCCTCCCTATCGGTTCGTGGAATTGAGAAGTGTTCCGAAAATGATAAACTTTGATTCCATCTCAACTCACATTTATGAATCACATAAGGATAGGAAATATAATTTAAGAAATCAAATTCATGTTCATTTATTCATATAATATAATCTTACAATAATAAAATTCAGGAGAAACAGTATCATACATGAATAAATACAATGCTAATAATAAACAATGAACTTTCTTTCTGCATTTTAAGTTAATAAAATTTGTTTTTATTATGAAAGAAAGAGAAACGAACTAGAAGTATAACAATGTTATCGATACATTTAAATTATTTAATCGATTGTAAATTGTTAATGGTAGGAATGATTTGAATGAATCATTTAACATCAATGATTATAGTTTGCAACTCGCAACAGTGAAGTCACTCGTAACAGGATGAGTTGATACTCAATATCGATAACTACTAAATCTATACGGCGGACAGCACTAGTGAATTATACATAAACATATTCTCTACATAAACCTGGATATATATAATACGAGATACGACGGCACTTTTTTAACCTTCATATGTTTTCAGATACAATTCGTTTCGTTCTAGGTAATTATTATCAGAAATATGTCTAACAATTTCTGTTTTAAAAAAATGCACTCATGTCGATTTCGTTTAATATGCCGACACGTATATGGCACAAACCTATATTCTAAGCAAATAAATTATTTTTGATTGCAACTTAATGGTCGTATCTGTGCTCCGAAAAACAAAGTATTGTAGAATCTCTAAGGTCTGATATAAAATTAGAACGCATTTTTTATTAAAGTTGCGGTCAATATTTTACTGTCAAATAAAGGTATTCTTCTTATTATATTTATCTTGAAAACAAAACGGTACCACTAAAAACATATGAGTGAAGAAATAGTGTCATGGGATCTTGTATTAAGATAGTACCGTCTCGCCGTTACATGACTTAACTATCTAGTGAAGGCATCAATTAAGGTGTAACGCAACTGAACTCACGCGTGATCAAACTCTCACGGATACATACACAAAACAACGTCATACCACTAATTCCGCCTAAACTAAACCTAAACGTATCTAATATTCATTTATCGTAGTTACCATAATCCGGTCTTAATATATAAGGTGTGTTCTTACTCGTGTAAAAACCTTAACTTCGACTCCAAATATTGAGCAACTTAAGGCAGGAATTTCTGATTTTGTAAATTAATAGAGATTTTGCACACATTGTAAACTGTTTCTGTTAAATAGTAGCGACATTTTAGCAGGAGGCGTGGCGTTAATTCCTCTACGAACAGCTCCACTTTACATAATAAGCATTTCATGTTGAATGGCCTAAGTAAGGTCGCCAGAGCTCAACTTGAAAGAAGATGAAGTGGGGACTTGGTAGGATATAAAATAATATCTGTTAAATCAGGTAAATTCCTATGCACGGCTACTCTATATGTACTACGCCTTCACATGGGTTAAGACTTTTACACATATAAGTTTTCAACCTGTATTTCAATAATTTCAACTGTTCATATCGATGTGAATCATTATATACATATATCAATATTTTATATTCTTTTGATGTGTTACAAAATAATGTTGCAATTATTTTTATTTTATTTATTGTACCGCTAAACAAATCATTGCACAACTGGGTTTAAAAAAAAACAGTCGACCTCTATGGAACTATATCACTATATTTTTAATAAAAAAAAATATGTGTTATTCTCATAATGATTAGCATAAATACAAAAGTAAATTAAATTAGAATTTATATAATTAATTAATTTCAAAATGTAATTCTTCGATAGTTTTCCTTTTATATGCAGACTTGGCATACGCATATGTACATAAACGTATATTACATGTTGCATGCACCTAATACTCGAATACTACGCTTGGTCTAATCCGCGAAAACGGTTACATTTCGCAACACACCAAATATTTTACAAGTTATTATCTTTTATCTAATAATTTTAGATACAAATAGATTTGTAACGAGAAAAAAAATATTTACCAAAATGTAGTCTATGAATCTTCAAAGAAAAATACATTTCTATGTATATTTTGGTGTCGCCGTTACAACTCTATAAAGGTACATGATTGAACATTAAATATTCGATAAGTAACCGCATAAACATACTACATGTGATGCTGGGCATACACCGCGCCAACGAAGTGCCAACAAACGAATTTGTCTATGGTATTGGTACCGTTAGCAACAGAAATAACTTCGTAGGGATAAACTATTATAACCACCTATTCATCAATAATTCGCTACAATACCATAAAGTAGCACGTGTAGGTTATATGGTATGATCGCTCTCTCCCTCTCTAGCCCATGCTAGAGAGGGAGAGAGCGATCATGCATAAAATGATTCCGCTCGCCAAGACCGGTGCGCCGATGTACTTGTAGCTTTTTAACTGAAGTAAAGTGCGCCATGCCTGCCGTACCTAATGTGGTGCTTATAATGTAGTATTCCGAATTTCTCTGACGGTACACTGCGAGTATTTATATATCGTACGCCCCAATGGAAAAAAGCATAAGTAGTGTTATGTTTATCATTTTCAAATAGCGAATTTAGACTTACATATGCTGCATTTTATGTCCTGTATTATTTCTTCAAATTTACAAGATATAAAAAATTGAGCATATATGAGTTATATTTGCTCAATTGATGATGAAAATTATTAAAATCGATAGTTTGACGTAACACTATTTATGCTTTTTTTTCCACTGGGGGTACGATATTTCCACATAATAACTACATTACTGAAGCATTTCTGTTACTGACCATACTGACAGTTTAGCCAAGTTAACTGAAATTTGGTTAACAAGCGCCATTAAACCATAGTAATTCATACGGCGAATACTGTGGAATGTTTGTAAGTTAACTTTGATTGGCTGGTGTTTGCCCAAACAAACCTCTACACTTTAATATCGACGCAAGCGATCCATGATACCTATATAACTCTCATACACGATTAAAAAATAAAGCACTTTGTAGTACTGAGAGCTATGCAGCAATCAAATATATTAATATAATAATTTGTACAGGCTAACAATATTTCTGTAACGTATTTGGGACGGATCTATGCGCTTTAGCGGACGACTTGTTACAATTATAATACTTTTTTACAAGGTATGCAAATAATAAAAAAAAAAGTTTTTAGGCCCCGTTGACTTAAAGAAATCAAACCCGCTGCATTGAAACTTAATCTATTTCATAAGATAAGTCGATCAACACGCTAAAGGGCATAGAAGAGTCGTGTCTCTGTCACTCCACCTGTTTAACGCGAATTTTATAAATTACGAAGACTCGATCTTAAATTTAGCTAACTAACAGATACCATGATAAAATAAGTTAGGTGATAATACGTAATTTTTTTTCTAAAATAGTCGTGAATGAACTCCGTCCAATGAAAAGGGATTAAAATTAAATAACACTTACACCAAACCCAAAAAGACACTTTCGTTTCTTGCTTACATGTTTTGTGTTTTTTATTTTATTGATTTTGATTGGCTGTTCTTTTTGATACATTTTTCCTATCCCATTAAAGCAAGTGGAGCCCAGATATTTCAATAGGAGGTCGCATCTAGGTAAAGATGGAGAAAATAATCTTCAACCAATCGAAGTGAATTTATACTAGTTTATCATTACCTCCGGTCTTCTTGTCTGTAGTAGAGACAGAACGGGGTCCCAAGAGAAATAATTCATTTCGATCGGTAGAATAAGCTTTCTCCACCTATATCTATAACTCGTATTCTGTAGACGCGAGACTACGTTCTACGCCTGTGCTACGGATCAGGCTCGTAGCAGCTATACTACGGGTCGTAGTCGCGTAGCCGTAGCGCTACGGGTCTGGTGGTCTCGTAGCAAGAGTTCTACGGGCCGTAGGCTCGTAGCGTGCCCGCCCATACGTGCGGGGCAGACGCGGCCTACATGCCGTAGCCGTGGTAGGGCGCGGGGGACGGGGCCTGCGCCGCGTACGCGTAGGGGGATGCTTGTGCGCCCACACCAGCGTATGGCATTGATGGTCCTATTAAAAAAAACATTTGTAACAGTTGTTTTAAACGAACTTATTTAGTCGAAATTGAGATTTAGTGAATAAATATCCAAGAGTTTCTGTGATGGTACTAATTAATGGTGTTGTATTACATACAATACTCACCGGCGGTAAGCATGAGTTGCGGTTCCATGATCATGGCGGGCTTCGCTTCGTGCTCGGCGCTCTCTGTGCTTCGCTTAGCGTCTGCTTCTTCTAACTTTTCTACTTTTGTCGTTAGTTCTCGGACAGTCTGCAAAGTTGATCAGTGAATAATTATAATTAAGATCCGGTGCAAGGTACTAAATGATATGATATACTGATATGAGGTTAGCCTAAGATACATCACATTGATAATGAATCAGTATATTTTCGTAAATTTTCTTTTGATAAATTAAATAAAAGTGCTCGATCTTTCCATACAAAGACTTCATTCTTGATATTGTTGTGTATAAACATTATTTTTCGTCGAAATAAGGCTCACGACGCGCCTTAAATAAGCCTTAAGTAGTGTGTACAAACTCTGTGTCTATACAATCTCTTATACGTGCAAGCCTGAGAAAGGTGGTTGTTTACTTAGATCATTATCCTATGATTGTATTGATTATGTTTAATTAGATGTAAATTTTCCATGTTATCAATAAACTCATAATTATATTAATATACTCTAATATTAATCCACTTTTACAATCTTTTACCATTTACAAGTCTGTCTAGTATGTATGGACACCACATTTTGAACCCTATTGGGTTGTAATAAAGTTCTAAACGAATTAATTTAAAATAAACCTTCTAATAGGTTTAGAGCTAAAATAGACACTAGTTAAAATCAGACGAACCAATCAACCTCCAGAGTTGTCAATGTAGTAGTACAGTAAACTGAACTTGCTCTTTTATGATAATTATGTATATATAAAAATCAATGCCACTTTTCGTTGTAATGTTATAACTCAACGACGCCTTTACCGATTTGGCTAATTTTGGTCTTGAATTATTCGTGAAAGTCCAGGGAAGGTTTGTACGTAGAGAAAATTTTAAAAAAGTATTGAAAAAGTGTAAAATCAACATCTTTTGATACTCCCATATACAAACAATTTGTACTAATACTTAAAAGCGTAGCGAAGCACGTACCGGGCCGCTAGTTATGTATATAACCTGCCCGTTCTCAAGAAAGGGCAGGTCAGAAGTAACCTAAACCGGCGAGCATGTATGAAGAATATAATGACAGTATTCGAGGCAAAAGACGTGTGCAAAGATCGTGACAAATGGAAATCCGTTGTCTCTGCCTACCCCTCTGGGAAACAGGCGTGAGTCTATGTATGTATGTATATAACAGGCCCCTGTGCAGAGGATGCATCGAAAATGAAGAAACACCGGCACACATAATGCTACATTTCAAGAGTGTCGCCTGCCAACGGTCAAAGTTCCTGAATGATCCAAAGACACTGCAGGAGGCCCTCAATCCAGGGCCAATCATTGCGTGATCTCCTGGTCTTTTGGATGGAACTGAAATGGTTCGAGTAGTTCACGCACAATGGCCCAATTAGGAGACTAAGTGCGGAAATCTATCGCCCAACTAACTAATATGATAATTTAAATAGAGATCGCAGTTAGCGATAAGACCGGCCATATACACCAATTTATCGACAGTTGTATTAAATATAGTACATTTAATACAACTGTCGATAAATTGGTGTACAATAAAGAGTATTTGTATTGTATCGTATAATTATGTTACCTGGATAAGGAATGGCATAGCGAAGTCCATGATGTTATGTCTCCACGCGAGCTCGATGACTACGTCAGGTTTTAGAAGATCGTAACACTGGGAACAAAAACTACATGTTAAAACGCAATCACAATAAAGACTAGTTTAATGTTTTCCTAGCCACTTCACATATTTCAAGTTCGTATATAAATATATCTCATCATCATATCACTAGTCCCTCCCTCTTACCCACCACTGCGACTCCTGTAAGCCAGGATCAACAGTGGCACACAATGAAATGACACTGAGCGGTGAAGCTCAGGCATGTCCGGGGAATCACTTTAACTGTCTTGGATCCCGCAACGAGTTTAATCAAAAAGAGAAAAAGGAGGAGTTGGAGAGAGAAAATAAATAGTTCCACTTCCCTCCAGAGCAAAATGATGTAAGGAGGCTATAGCCTCATAAAATGAGAGATTTGCAACTAGAGAAGCCAGCTGCAAAAGCACCGCGGATCAATTTAAGGGTCCTAAGTGAGCTGTTATATTTGATTCCAATAGTAGGTATGGCGAAAGCGCTTAAACGCACGGAAGAATTCATGATCATATCAGCTGAAAGACGTCCACAACTGGACAAAGGCCTCTCCAAAACATTTCCATAATTGCAGGTTTTGCGCTACCCGCATCCAGTGGCTTCCAGCAACCTTCACAACACTATCGGTCCATCTTGTAGAGGGCTTGTAGGGTTGAGTCTTCCGGTTAGTGGTCGCCACTCAAGACCCTTTCTAAGAAAAGTTAAACATATATATTTGAAAATGTTATAATATTTAATCTTTTTTGAGATTATATTTACGCTTTGCATTGTGAATCAGTGTTATGGACTATATGTATTAGTTTATGAACTAAATAGTCTATAAGACTTATACAACGTGTAACAGAAAGAGTGAACGTAACTTAAGGGGCATATACGGTCTCCTTAAGCCTACCTATACACAAAATATCATACCGAAATACCATCATTTTAATCTTGATCGTAAAATAATATACCATTCAATATATCGATAAGTATTTTTATCGATATAACGAACATCCGTACTAACACAGCACAGCTGATTCTGATTTACGCTAGAAATTGTTTGACATACCTCTGTGTTTCTATGCACGCCTGGTAGTTTGATTCCGATTGCACTCACTACACATATTTGGTTTTACTTTCGAGTAATTTTTTTTATTTATAGCACTGCTGAATAGCTATTGGATACTTTACATCGTATAAGTACGTGATACACAAACACATTACGAGAATCTTTTTATAGTTTAACTTCTAGTTGAAGTTGTTTTCAGTACTGATGGAAGAATTTCATTATTTCACGTTCACTAAAATCTGCACTGACACCGAAAGCTTGACTCTAAGACTTGCCAACTAACACGAGTCTCTCTCATGTACAACATATTCATAGAATCGTAAAGCTTTCATGTTTTTTAGTTATAAAGAGGCGTGGCCTCCATCGCGACACTTTACCCTTCACGACATAGGTTCCTCGTAATTAAACAGCCTTAAATTCTGTGACCTATGAATCCTCATCATCACAAAGTGCACGTCTGAGGCTATTCTTTCATAGATGAATGCACGAAATGTTCAAAATTATTACGATCACTAAACGACATAGTTAAGGATTTCGCGGAACACTTAACTCATTACTAAACGACATTTTAGACGATTTAGTAACTAAACACGACCTAAATAGACAACAGTTTACGAACAACTGATGATTTTAATATTTTTATTAAATAAATGAAATTGCACAATATTTGATGAATTTGGCGGCTTTCATCGAACGCGGCCCCTTTGGCGGCGTCTTTGAGTCCACTCAAAAGAGCCGTCTAGGTATCTACGACGCGCGCGGCTCGCTTGAATGAATATTAAAATATATTTAACCGTTTATTATTTACCTACATCAACTCTTTGATTTTGTCACCATAATAATATTAGTGTAACTTTGGATATAATCAGGACGGAATTCGAAATATCTCCTACTGTTCATATGAGCCTAGTACATTATTCATATTTTTTTATTTGTATGTATTGTATGAATGATTAATATGTCGTGACAGGGAACCTTTAAAATTTAGAGTGTAAGTATCACTCTAAATTTTAAAGGTGGAATTGAAAGTGCCCCTACACTTTCTATTCCATCACTCTCATGATCCGATGGGACGACTAGCGATACGACCGGAAAGAGGTCAGGCACAGGAACGACGGCTTTACGTGCTCTCCGAGGCATGGGGGTGTAATATCGTCAACTCCCAGACTTCGCGCTGATACTGAGAAATTTCTTTTTACGGAAAAATCCCATAATCACTTTTTGGCCCGACCTGGGAATTGAACCCAGGACTTCATTATTCCCATAATCACTTTTTGGCCCGACCCGGGATTTGAACCCAGGACTTCATTATCTGCAGTTGAACACGCTACCGCTAGACCACGAACACATTCAAATGGCGCGGCGCGCGGTGGCGGCATCTTTGACTGTGTCAAAGGCGCCGCCGCCACGCGCGGGGCCCGCTTTGATGAATATTAAAAAATATTTAACCATTTATTATTTACCTACATCAATCCTTTGTATTCGCCGCCGTATTAGAGTTCCTTGCGACAAAATCAGGACGGAATTCGAAATGTCCCCTAATGTTCATATGAGCCTAGTACATTATCCATATTTTTTCGTAATTTATCAGTAGTCGTACCGCGTTTGTTTATCTGGTTAGTTTGTATAGTTTGTATTAAAAATTAAGTACCTATTCGTTTCCGGCCAGATTAAATTCACATACTAAAAGAAAAACTTAATATTCTTACTATTTATTTAACACACAAAAAAATATCTACAGTTACATAAGTCAATTAAATTATTTATTTCTCCTAAATCCAACATCTTGCGGAATATCAATTTTAATTAAATTCAGTGATTTTTCCTAGTTATCAAATTTGTATGAATGATTAAAATGATGTTACAGGGAACCTTTAAAAATTAGAGCCAAAATTCAGTTAAACATTTGATTGAATCTAAAATAAACACGTGTAATAAATTAATATGTGACTGTACAGAACCACACTTTTTATTTACAGTCTAAGTAGTAGGTACCCAAAGAGTTTGTGAAAGGTTCATTGAGTTTTGTTAGTGTTGTTCATAAGTCGGTAATCTTACTTGTTGATTTAGGTTGTCGATAGAAAAATAAATTACTAGTTGAATAAAAAATGATTATTTCTGTTTGAAGTTTCGTCCATAGGTAGCCGTCCTGATACCTTATAACCCCCTTAAGTTACGTTCACACTTTCTGTTACACGTTGTATATTTAGGACGTGATGAAGAAAAAGGTACATTAAAAAGATTGCATAGTCAATCAAAAAAATTAAACATAACACAAAAAGGAAAAATCATAACAAATAAGTCCTAAATGAGTCCATCTCCATATTTACTACAAGATTTTACTGGTCATTCTGATGGTGCCTCATTATTATCATCACCCAAATCCATAAATAACTACGTCATAAACGATGAGGTGCCTTATAGATAAATAATAATAAAAAAAATATAAAATTAAAACCACTCAGATAGACTACAAGACAGAGACATATATTACTTTTAAATACCTATGTTTGAAATTATCCAATCTGTATAGTGTGTTGTTTTAAATAACATGTCGTTTAGTTTCACCACCCCTTGATGTAAAAGAAATTCTATAATTTCTTCAGGTCTATCCTACAGTGGCCTTGGTGATTAGACAACGCGTTTGACCATTTACTCTATTTCGTCACACATAAGCTTTTAATTTTACCAGCTTTTGGAGTGTAAATCTCCACATATTATAGACCATTCCTCATGAAAAGTGGACCTTTTAAGTGTATCGGAATTAGGTATGAGTATGAAATGAAATGAAATTTATTTATTCAGCACTTGGGTATTAACATACATTTGTACTTGACAAGTTCACAATGCAGTACATAAACATAGTCGAATACAGTATAAAAATTACAAAAAATTAATTAGTCCGTCCGTGCGGTCTGTTTTATCAGATATATTTTCTTAAATCCTAAAATAAATAACAAGTTACTAATCTATTATTTTAAAATTTAGTTGTACAATATTAAAATTAAAGAATTGAAGGCAATGAGCATTTGGCTAGCGCAGAAGGCTCTTAACCAGTAGCCTAATTTAAACGACTAATACCCGAGGCCACCCTTTTGGGGTTCGGGCCACAGCTCAGGGGGCCGATGAAGCAAAAGGACAGAATTCTAAGAGAGGGTGTGATCAGTTGCACGGGATCACCGATGACGCGTTAAGGGGCCAAAGCGATCCTCGCCGCTGAGGAGCCTACCCTAGCTAACCTGCGGCTTTCTCTAGCTACCTAGGTGGACGACCCGGAGAAGAAAGCCCCAAAGAAATATGTTGTAGAGTACCTGGTACAGGCAGGCGGAGAAGCACTCGTAGTTGTCCCTCTCCAGGAACCAGTTGAGCAGCTCCTCGGCCACCTCGGGCTGGCGCGACTCGGCCGCGTACTCCATCGCGTCGGCGTACAGCGCGTCCTTCTTGCACAGCTCCACGCTCTGCTTCCACCGGTTGTTGCCTGAGGATGTGCAGCGTAATATCAATACAAAAGGTTTTTATTCACGCAGATAAATTATTGTTATCAAGTACTCAATAGCCGCGCAACGGTTATGACGGAGCTGCTATGTTATAATAATATTTTTACACTGTGATAATTTATTTGATTAGTGATTATCATTTTATTAATTACTATAATAATTTTACATCTTAAAACTATTAATAATCGATATTAGACTTTCAAATGGTTGTCACTGATAAAAATATAAATAGGGTAGGAGAATGATTAAAGAGGCTTTCTTTGTACGACGGTAGATGAGAACGTTACTCTGTTCGATTAAATATTGTGTGTGGAAAATATCTCGGAGTTTTAATGTGCAGAACCTAGAGTGCGTAATATTATATACTGAGACATTATTCACACACGGCCACAGTTTGGAATCATAAAATAAGCAGAACTTGTACTATGGAAACCAGATAACTGATATACTACATATACTTATGTAATTTGAGTCCGTCTATTATATGTCTGTAAAGTACCCCGCGACACAGGGATTAAATTCCCTAGTGCGGACGTTGTCTTTAAAAAAATACTATTTTTTCTTTTGTAAATACATACTTATATTGATAATTACACCTAGACTCAGGACAAACAGACATGTACACAAATATCTGTCCTGGGTGGGAATCAAACCCCGGCGTGAAAAGGAAGCATTTGCCAACCACGCCATCAAGCCCATAGATTTAAAAAAAGCGCTTGTAAATAGTCAGAACATTTTTGTAGTAATAAGTTATTTCTAGGTACATATAAATATTGAGGTACACGGATTGTATAAAATATTTAAAATTTATTTCATAATAGTAATGATATTAAGCTAGCTTAGTCGTAGTCATATATATTTTATTTAGTAAAATATTTTCAATTTTTTTTTATCGCCTCATTTTTTTCCCTACCTTGCAGATTGGCAGACAGCTTGGTGATCGCAGTATGATGGTCATACTACACAGAGATACGCTGCTGCCCGTTCTCTGGCGAACGTTCCCTCGGGACAATTTCTAAGCCCCCCGCGGGATGAAATGCAGATGTGTTTTGGGTTGTTTGTCGTCAACCACACAGTTATAACGGTCAGTTTGACGGTCACCGTAGCCTAGTTGGTAGTGCTTCTGCCTTCGAAGCTGGTGGTCCTGGGTTCGAATCCCGGTAAGTGCAAATATTTGTGTGATGAGCACGAATATTCGTTTCTGAGTCATGGATGTTTTCTATGTATATAAGTATTTATCTATCTATACAACGTGTAACAGAAAGAGTGAACGTAACTTAAGGGGCATATACAGTCTCCTTAAGCCTACCTATACACAAAATCTCATACCGAAATACCATCATTTTAATCTTGATCGTAAAATAATATACCATTCAATATATCGACAAGTATTTTTATCGATATAACGAACATCCGTACTAACACAGCACAGCTGATTATGACGCTTGACTATTACGCTAAAAATTGTTTGACATACCTCTGTGTTTCTATGCACGCCTGGTAGTTTGATTCCGATTGCACTCACTACACATATTTGGTTTATTTTCGAGTTATGTTTTTATTTATAGCACTGCTGAATAGCTATTGGATACTTTACATCGTATAAGTACGTGATACACAAACACATTAAGAGAATCTTTTTATAGTTTAACTTCTAGTTGAAGTTGTTTTCAGTACTGATGGAAGAATTTTATTATTTCACGTTCACTAAAATCTGCACCGACACCGAAAGCTTAACTCTAAGACTTGCCAACTAACACGAGTCTCTCTCATGTACAACATATTCATAGAATCGTAAAGCTTTCATGTTTCTTAGTTATAAAGAGGCGTGGCCTCCATCGCGACACTGTACCCTTCACGACATAGGTTCCTCGTAATTAAACAGCCTTAAATTCTGTGACCTATGAATCCTCATCATCACAAAGTGCACGTCTGAGGCTATTCTTTCATAGATGAATGCACGAAATTTTCAAAATTATTACGAGCACTAAACGACATAGTTAAGGATTTCGCGGAACACTTTACTCATTACTAAACGACATTTTAGACGATTTAGTAACTAAATACGACCTAAATAGACAGCAGTTTACGAACAACTGATGATTTTAATATTTTTAAATAAATGCACAATATTTGATGAATTTGGCGGCTTTCTTCGAACGCGGCCCCTTTGGCGGCGTCTTTGAGTCCACTCAAAAGAGCCGCCTAGGTATCGACGACGCGCGCGGCTCGCTTACATGAATATTAAAAGATATTTAACCGTTTATTATTTACCTACATCAACTCTTTGATTTTGCCGCCATATTAGTGTAACTTTGGATATAATCAGGACGGAATTTGAAATGTCCCCTACTGTTCATATGAGCCTAGTACATTATTCATATTTTTTTATTTGTATGTAGGTATTGTATGAATGATTAATATGTCGTTACAGGGAAATGAAAGTGCCCCTGCACTTTCTATTCCATCACTCTCATGATCCGATGGGATGACTAGCGATACGACCGGAAAGAGGTCAGGCACAGGAACGACGGCTTTACGTGCTCTCCGCGGTATGGGGGTGTAATATCGTCAACTCCCAGACTTCGGGCTGATACTGAGAAATTTCTTTTTACGGAAAAATCCCATAATCACTTTTTGGCCCGACCCGGGAATTGAACCTAGGACTTCATTATTCCCATAATCACTTTTTGGCCCGACCAAGGATTTGAACCCAGGACTTTATTATCTGCAGTTGAACACGCTACCGCTAGACCAATAAGTAATACACAAACACATTCAAAAGGCGCGGCGCGCGGTGGCGGCATCTTTGAGTCTCTCAAAAGTGCCGCAACGCGCGGCGCCCGCTTTGATGAATATTAAAAAATATTTAACCATTTATTATTTACCTACATCAATCCTTTGTATTCGCCGCCGTATTAGAGTCCCTTGCGACAAAATCAGGACGGAATTCGAAATGTCCCTAATGTTCATATTATGAGCCTAGTACATTATTCATATTGTTTCGTAATTTATCATTAGTCGTACCGCGTGGGTTTATCTGGTTAGTTTGTATAGTTTGTATTAAAAATTAAGTACCTATTCGTTTCCGGCCAGATTAAATTCACATACTGAAAGAAAAATTTAATATTCTTACTATTTAATACACAAAAAAATATCTGCAGTTACATAATGTCAATTAAATTACTTATTTCTCCTAGATCAAACATCTTGCGGAATATCAATTTAAATTAAATTTAGTTAGTAGATTTTTCCTTGTTATCAAATTTGTATGAATGATTAAAATGTCATTACAGGGAACCTTTAAAAATTAGAGCAAAAATTCAGTTAAACATTTGATTGAATCTTAAAATAAACACGTGTAATAAATTATGTGACTGTACAGAACCACACTTTTTATTTACAGTCTAAGTAGTAGGTACCCAAAGAGTTCGGGGTAAGGTTCATTACCCTTGCGGCTGAGTTTTTAGTGTTGTTCATAATGTCGGTAATCTTATTTGTTGATTTAGGTTGTCGATAGAAAAATAAATTACTAGTTGAATAAAAAATCATTATTTCTGTTTGAAGTTTCGTCCATAGGTAGCCGTCCTGATACCCTATAACCCCCTTAAGTTACGTTCACACTTTCTGTTACACGTTGTATAAGCATGTATATCGTCGCCTGGTACCCATAGTACAAGCTTTGCTTAGTTTGGGGCTAGGGTCATCTGTGTGACATTGTCCCGAGTTATTATTATTATAAAAGCTAGTAGAAAATACATACCTTTGTATAGGTACGCAGCGATCCTTCTGAATTCTGTGAGTTCATGTTTCTCGAGCTGTTGCGCGAGCGCGATCGTGTCGAAATTATCGAACGCGTCTATCGATGTTCGTAAGCCCTGGAATTAAAATAATTGTATTATTTGAAACATCAGTACCTGGTCGACCGCCCCTTTTTCACATAACATACGAGTATGAGTTACAAAGGCGTCACTAGCTAAATCAATTGTTTACCCTAAAATACCAATATTCTATAGATATTAACGGAACCATTTTATAGAACATGATTGCAGATTTACTCAGGGTTTTAGTAGTTAGTGATTATTGTAGAATTATTTCTCATTTAAAAATATCGAATACGCAAAAAACGGAACACTTATAGATTCGTCATCTCTGTCTGTCTGTTTGTCTGTCTGTCCGTCCCTATGTCACAGACACTTTTTTTTCGAAACTATTAGAGCTGTACGGTTGAAACGTACTCATACATGTGGGGTATCTATGGAGGGAGGTCTTCAAAAATAATAGTGAGGTTTCTAATATCATTTTTTTCTAAACTGAATAGTTTGCGCGAGAGATACTTCCAAAGTTGTAAAATGAGTGTCCCCCCCCCCCCCCCCTGTAACTTCTAAAATAAGATAATGATAAAACTAAAAAAATATATGATGTACATTACCATGCAAACTAACAACGAAAATTGGTTTGAACGAGATCTAGCAAGTAGCTATTTATACGTCATAAATCGTAAACCACAATTTGCTTTCATTTAATCAACTGAAAGACTTGCTGCTCCGGAACCCTTCATGGGCGAGTCCGACTTACTAGTTCATTTGTTTTAAAGACTAGTCATGATTTTAACGATTTCGAGTGTAACAAAAAATTTAAATTTATTTCATCATCAGCCTGATATCATCCACTGCTGGTCATAAGCCACCCCCAAAGGTTTCTATAACGTTGCTATTTGGAGGGGTTCGCCGTAGTCACCGCGCTTGGCGTGCGAGTTGGCAACCGCGGTTAGGTGGTAGCTAGTACACGGGAAGCTGCTGGATGCAGGTCCGGCTATTATAGAGATCCTTGGGGGAGGCCTTTGTCCAGCAGTGGACGACTACCTTTTACGACACCCACGGGATGGCATGGGGTGGCCCTTTTATTCTTTTAACGCCAGAAATCACACAGCAATTTTTTTGATGTGAAACATCTATAGCCGCACGTAAAACGACGCGTCGCCACGCTATACGATAGTAGTGCGTACGTGTGACGCGCCACAACGTACGCATAATTCGCCATGCGCAATCGACTTTTTATTTTATCATTATGACATATTTAGTTCCTATCACAATATGTTCTTTTCTGCATATTACTTTTACAAAATAATGTCGATGTTTCATATCTGCCAGGCGTACCGTGACGGCTCACATTTTTTGTTTTAAGTTTAATGTATAAACCCAAGCCTTACCTGATAATCTTCTTCATCAATGAGTAAGGAGTTGAGCGCCTCGTTGACAGCCTTGTTGTTGAGGCTCTGCACGGAGCGCAGGTAGGCCTTGACGAGCTGCAGGTGCTGCACCTTGCTGAAGAAGGCCACCGCCCGCGTGTGGTCCATGCGCGGGGCCAGCACCAGCAGCAGGTCGTTCAGCAGCAGCGGCTTGTAGTCCAGGTAGAACTGGATGGCCTTGTAGTACAGCTCCATGTTCGCCACCTGACATCAGACAATACCGAACTTAGGTTTCATCTTACTCATTACTTAACTTGTAATTGCTAGAGGATTTTATAATAGACAGCGGAATAGCCAAAAGGGAATGCATGCTGTCTTTAACATCTGGATAATGAGTGAAACATGACTGATCATGACATCAGGATAGTTTGCCGCTCATTACAAATAACTTGTAAGACAATTATAGTCTTTAAGTGAAATTGACATTGTTACATTATTGGATTAAAGAACTTAAGCTCTATTGAGTTTCAAACTTTCTTAAAAATTTCTGCATGCTGCATCATGGCATGCGCCATGTTACCTTAGTGATGATGTCCTTGAAGTGGCCCTCGCGCCACGCCTCGCCGGGGTGCTGCATCATGGTGAGCGCGGCGTTGTCGTACTCCTCGTACTTGTCGTACAGGAACACCTGCGCCATGTTACCTTAGTGATGATGTCCTTGAAGTGGCCCTCGCGCCACGCCTCGCCGGGGTGCTGCATCATGGTGAGCGCGGCGTTGTCGTACTCCTCGTACTTGTCGTACAGGAACACCTGCGCCATGTTACCTTAGTGATGATGTCCTTGAAGTGGCCCTCGCGCCACGCCTCGCCGGGGTGCTGCATCATGGTGAGCGCGGCGTTGTCGTACTCCTCGTACTTGTCGTACAGGAACACCTGCGCCATGTTACCTTAGTGATGATGTCCTTGAAGTGGCCCTCGCGCCACGCCTCGCCGGGGTGCTGCATCATGGTGAGCGCGGCGTTGTCGTACTCCTCGTACTTGTCGTACAGGAACACCTGCGCCATGTTACCTTAGTGATGATGTCCTTGAAGTGGCCCTCGCGCCACGCCTCGCCGGGGTGCTGCATCATGGTGAGCGCGGCGTTGTCGTACTCCTCGTACTTGTCGTACAGGAACACCAGCTCCGCCCACAGGTGTGCGTGCTCGGCCGCGCGGAGCACCTGACAATACAACAACATTACAACTATTACTAAAGTAAACAAAACAACAAATTGCTTTTACTACGCATTATTTTTTGTCTACTGAACTACTCAAAACATTACGCTTAATTTCCTTTTATATTTATTAAATAAGGAACTTACACATCCATCAGTATTTTGATGTGTGTTTATAACGCAGTATTAGAACCAGTAGAAAAGGAGTAGTACAATTTCTTTATTCAAAAAATTTCCTGTTACTAAAAAGTTAACTTAATAATTATTCAATTTAACTGTTTAACTATAATTAATATCTTTAGAAAAATAAAAGTAACTTATTTTGTTTTTTCATAACACCAACCAATTTGAAAGAAACATATGTTTAAATATTTTTCAAAATCTGTTTAAAAGCAACAGACCTTCCAGAATAACAAACATTCCAGTCCAATTTTTAACCTCATTCTTCTGAAGTTGGTTAAATGACACTAACTAGTCTTTTAGTCACAGTCTCACTTTACTAAAAAAACCTCATTTAAGTTAGTAATTACATCATGCAGATGATCATAGCTCACCTTGGGAATATTAACTCTAGACCAGAACAGCTCGAGATGTTCGCGCATTTTGCTGGGCTTGTACTTGGAGTACAAGATGGCGAGCTCTGTGAACATGCCCATGTGCGCTCGCTCCAAGCCTAGTGCAGCTTCCAACAGGCTGATCAGCTCGTCGAAATGCCCGCGATCCTGAAAACAAACAAAGTTATTATTATATTACATAATGATAGCTTTTGATTAATGATGCCCAAGGAGACTAAGGCAGAGATGGGCACGTTACATTAGTGCTCTTGTAGAAGTTAAATGTGGTAGGGACCAGACTTGATTAATCCTTGAATTCTCAGTTATAACTCGTAGTCTTCCTGACATCAAATTTAGAAAGCGACGTAAAGGAAAGGAACAGACACCTATATACATTAAGGTCACAAATATCCGTCGATCGGGATCTTTAGGAAAACAAAGAACAAAAAACGCCTGTGAAACACGATGTCGGAAGAATGCAAGATAAAACAGATTGGACGTTAATTTCAACATACAAATTTTGTTATTAGCGTTAATTTGACTGCACGTGTATCGCCACTCCGTGTCCCGGGTTCGATTCCTGCAATGCGTTGTTCTGAGTCTGGATATACTTTGTGTCCGTCAATTATATGTTTGTATGTACCCTACTACACAGATTTAAATTACCGAAGTGCGAGGGGCTGTTCTTAAAAAAAAAAGAAAAACAATGTAAAAAGAAGTATTGCGGTGAAGTGGATGACATCCAGAAGAAAATTCACAGATCTACTGACAGAGGAAATTGATGTAACAAGTTAGAAGGAACTGGATAGAAAATAATAGACTAAGCTGTATCAACAAGTGTTTGACAGTGGAATGGAATTGTATGTGTATATGTAGACAAGTATGGTAGCCGTAGTTAGATGAATGTGACATTCGGAACAGCTACTAACTGAGGGGGTGGAATGTTCTGCTGTGGGCATGTTTTCTTGTATCTCACCTGGTAGTAGTTGATGAGGTCTTCCAGCTCGTCGGCGTGTACCACGATGTGCAGGCCGCACATCTGCGCCAGGCGGAACTCGCCCGCGTCCACGCACGCGAAGCACACCTCCTTCCACGTGCGCGTGGAATTAGCCTTGCGAGCACTGTCCACGGCACCTAGGTCAAGAAAATAGTTTAGTATAATTTATTCAATGTTGGATATTAACTTGAGTGCCTCGTTTGTCTAGCAATAACGTGCTACATATGAGGCCCTGAATTGAAATCTCGGGTAGGATTGTTTTTTATTTTATTCTCAATAGCAGAACGGAATTGTAAGTTAGCAGTGTTATATGCTTTTGAAAGTTAACTCTTTAGAATATTTAACATAATAATGGTATCAGAAAGATATTATAGTAACTTAAACCATATTTAAGATTTATGTGATGGCTCATCCCTGTATTGATCACGCTCTGTTCGACACCATCTTGACAGACCATCAGCATGCAACTTCTCATTCGTCTGTTGTCTTTATGCAAGGGGGTTTGAATTACTATCACATTATAATAATGTCCTTCTAGCCGAATTTCGGCCACGGCGGCCAGTCTCAATAGAGATTAACCATTGCACAAGTGTGTGCGCAAACACAGGAGCCCTCTTCCAACATTCTCATGATCCGATGGGACGACTAGCAACACGACCGGAAAGAGGTCAGGTATAGGACCGAAAGCTTTACGTGCTCTCCGAGGCACAAGGGTATAATACCGCTAACTCCCAGACTTCAGATTAATGCCGAGTAAGTTATTTTCTTTTTACAGAAAAGTCCCAAAATCGCTTTTGGCCCGACTCAGGATTTGAACCCAGGACCTCGTTCTCTGCGGGTGAACTCGCTACCGCTAGACCAACGAGAGATATATGCGATATATGAAGTATATCGAGATGTTTATAGTGAAGTAGAATAACAGACCCTGGAACTCCTTGAGGTGCACGAGCGTGATGGCGAGGCGCGCGAAGTTGCTGACGTTGTTGTAGAGCAGCTTGGCGGCGTTGTACATCTTGTCGTCGAAGCAGCGGTCGCCGATCTTCTGTATGTCGGCGTGGTTGGGCCCCGAGATGAACTCCTCCAGGTCGGCCAGCCGCGCCGTGCGCGCGTACGCGTAGATCAGCTCCGACTCGATGTACGACTCGCGCGCCTTCTTGCGCGCCATCTGCGAAACGAACTCTTCTTAGCTTATTGTTACTCAACACAAGCTTTTATCTAAGGGGTCAAATCTATCTCAACGCAATGAGCTAAATTTTGACATGCATGGCCAGCATGGTAAAGTCCTTGGGGAAGGCCCTTGTCCAGTAGTGGATGTCTTTTGATTAATATGATGATAATGTAAATCAAATGACAATGCAATATTGTCAATGTAAAAAAAACCTTTAAATTTAAATTTAATTAATATTAATTATTATTAGATTTAATTTTCCCACTTCTTAAATTGGATTATAGTTGTTTGTCAGACCAGCCAAAGCCAGTGAACTCTAAATTTCTAACAATTTATATGTAGTTTGGTTTGACGAGGATCAGCATTAGAATCATACTTTATTCTTTTATATTTTTCATATTTCATGTATTTATTTATTGTTTGAAAAACCAAGAGATATACATAAAAATATTACTGCTATAATAGGAAACATAAAGCCAATTACAGGTTTCCACGGATAGCATCCAAATATTACTCCCAATAACCGAAAAAATTGCATGTAAATACAACACCAGTTTAACTTAAGATTCAAGCGATGGTAGTGGTGGCGAGTATATTCATATTATGATAAACGATAGCTTTTTCACTATATTGAGCTTCAAATATTCTATTAGTAGTAGTAGGTATAGTAGACAACATATTGTAGGTAAATAGTAATATATTGTAGTATACAGTAAAAGCTCTTTATTCGCGGGGTATACGCTCCGTAAATACAGAAACCGTAAATATGGCATGGGAACATAGGGGATACGTTCCTAGGTTCTTTAAAATGTGCGTAAAAACTCTTTGTCATCTTTCGGACCATTGGACAACTCAAGGCACCCTTATTTGGTTGCGGTATTCGCTCCGACAACACCACTTCCATATTTATTATTGCTGGATCACGATAAATTTTCGTTGACATTGAAGTTGAAGTTACAGATTTTATCGATGTTACAGTTGATTCGTTGACAATAAATGAACATGTTATCGATCCAAAAGATTATCCATTCGATTAGTAACGAAAAGTGCTAAATTACCTGTAAATACCGCACGAGGTCGTCCCAAGACTCCCTGTTGGTGGCCGTGTCCACCACATCCATATACGCGGACGGATCATCGGCCTTGATGTAGGAGTCGATGGCTTCTTTGACTAATCCTTGCTGCAGTTGCGCCTTGGCCAGCTGCGACCACACGCCGGGCTCGTTGCAGCGCTCTGCGAACTCATACGCTCGCTCCAAATCTTTCACTTGTTCGATCAGGACCTGTGAAAGGGAAAAAAGAAATATATATATATATATATATATATATATATATATATATATATATATATATATATCTATCTGATTTTCTACATACTTTCCCGAAGTTAGCCATACTTAATATGCAAAATGAGACTACATTTACTGAATAATACAGTAAATACATAAAATTAAAAGCTTGTATTTATTTTATAAAGAAAGATTATGCCCTCAATATTCGTTTCCTGTTATTTTTTTTATAATTATTATTTAATGTAGTGAATTCTATAATTCGACTATTGATTTAGAATGTTAAATTCTCAGTTTAAAATTAACTAAATTATAATCTGCGTCATAATCAAATTTTTATCATTTTAAATGTTGTCTGGTCTGTTTCATTGTAATAATATGGGTTATATGTCTGAAATAAATAAATAAATAATTATTTTTCTTGAACTGTTTCTATGCACATCCCTTTCTTTTTCTTTTATGCCTTTATCAATATGATTTTAGCCTGCCGACACACAATTTAACTAATTCTCTTGTAACTTTTTATCATATACTATTTGGTTCGTATTCAGTCTTATGAATCCGCATTAGGCTGGACCTGTCTCGTAAAGGGGGTTTTTACAGTAATTTCACATTTGAAATGTTCTTTTTTTTATTTGTGGTGCGTAAATTACCAGATATTTTTTATTTTATTTTTTTATGTCAGTGGTCGACAAGCGAGCAAGCGGGTCACCTGATGGTAAGTGATCACCGCCGCCCATGGACAGTCGCAACACCAGAGGAATCGCGAGTGCGTTGCCGGCCTTTAAGAGTCAGCAAACAAGTGTTGCTGACCCTTCCCCCCACCCCGATGAGCTCTGGCGACCTTACTCACTCAGAAACACAACATTAAATTATTAATGTTATTATTAAGGAATGTCTTCTGTAAGGTGGAGGTACTTCCCCAGTCGGGCTGCTCTTTGAGCGAATGAACGCTGCTGCCTCTCTTAAAACTAACACCAAAAATCTTTTACTGTCTTCTTCTTTAAAATATACTTGCAAAGTGTTCGGAGCCGTGAATACCTGAACCCTATGAATATCCCAAGTTCTGATGTCCTAAAGTAAACGTGTCCATATAATAGTGACCCACCTGAATAGCCGAAGTATTGACATCGAACTTCTTGAAGATAGCGAAGGCTTCTTCATACAGTTCGTTGTTGATCGCGATGTTGGCGATGTCGGGCGCGTCGTAGTTGTCCAAGCGGTTGATGTACTCCATCACACGGGTGCGGTCCGCCTTGATTGCTAGAAAAACAAAGTTCAATACCAATTACTATCGTAATCCTTACTAATATTATAAACTAGCTATGCCCCGCGGTTTTACCCGCGTTAAATTTTATAAATGATCACAGCTCCTCCCCCCGTAGGTGATAGCGTGATAATATGTAGCCTATATGTTGACCCGACCTCTTCGTAATATTCATGTAAAATTTGAAGTAAATCCATGCAGTACTTTTTGAGTTTAGCCTGGAAATACAAACAGACAAAAATACTAAAAACTATATTTTTGGCTTCGATATCGTTTTAGATCACGACCCAAGTATCCTTTTAAAAAAATATTCAATGTACAATTTTGACTCTCCTACGTTTTTATTATATGTATAGATGTGAAAGTAACTCTGTCTGTCTGTCGCGCTTTCACGCCAAAACTACTGACTTAAATTAAGTTTGGTACACAGATAGTCTAGACCCATGAGAAAGAACATAGGCTACATTTGAATGCGAAAAGGGGTTGTAAGGGGTTGAAAGGGGGGATGAAAAATTGTATGGAAAAATGACATATTTAGAGCTAGAAGCATGAGAGTTAATTTTTAGGCAGTTCATTCGATATAAATAAATATGACAAGTTTATAAATCATTTACCCTCCATGGTGTAAAATAGGAATAGGGGATGAATGTTTGAATGGAAATATGTAAGATTTATCTGACTGCAAAATATTAAAGATATTTGGATATAACATTTATGGAGTCTTTCCAAAATATGTAGACGAAATCACGGGCACAGCTAGTAATTGATAAAGGTACAAAAAAAATATTTTGAGTTTTTATGTTTAATGACGCGGGCGGAGACGCGACATAGAGTATTTATATTAACCGATTTCAAAAAGAAGGAGATTTACAATTCGACTTATATTTCTCTTTAACTAGTGGCCAAATTTGTTTCTTTTTTATCGATGGTGAATATTTTAATCGTTCGTTACAAGTTGAAGACTGTTGTTTTTTTATAACAGCAACGCGACAATATGACATTCTATCATAATTCAAAAATACATTGATTTAATATTGTTCAACTCACCGGTAAGGATGAGCAAGTTCTGCAGGTTCCTGTGGTCGGAGAACACGGAGTTATCCAATACAATCTTCTCCAATAGCTCAATCAGTTCATTGGGCAGGTCTGCTGTCATGAACGCCTTCACTGTTACGGAGATATCTTCTGGGTCTTGTGTCTCAGATAGGGCTGTTTGGACAACCTGTACATAAAAATAATTATTATGAATAAATTTAATTTAAAACATAATAAAGTACGCAATAATATTTTTTCAAATCGCAGTCATTAAAATAACTCTATCGATGATATAATCGTTAAAATGTTTACACGCTAAATTATTTTTATTACCATTAAAAAAAATTGCTTTAAGTGGAATTTTTTCATTGCAAACTGAGCTTTTCAAATGATGATGTTCAGATATTTTTTTAATACTGTATTAGAAGATAAGGAGCACCTGCGCGGATTTACCAGATTTTTAGGAATATACTTATGTTTATAGAAATATACCCGTGTTCCATGACGTCACAGACAAAACTTACAATCATGTGAGAATAAAGGACTCAGCACACATATCAAATCGGAAAGGGAACGTCACCGTATCGGCTTCGCCTCGCCATCAAACAGGCGTACACCGAACGTAAGCACGTAACCGAAGCGGATCAGCAACTGTTCTCCAATACATCGACTCTGCCACAGTATAAAAATAGAGACAGTACGGAAACTACACACGAACAATCGAAACGATACACTCAATCAAACATGCGCATCGACAAGACCTCTTAGTGGTAGTCGCGGTGCTGTCAGTAGTGAGTGTCGCGTCAAGACGAGTGGTCACAGATAAGTTTATCTCCGCGATCTTTTAAAAAATGCTACGAGTGTATTGCGTAGTATACGGCTGTTTGAACTCGCCTTCATCAAAACCTTATGTAGGTATCGTATTTTAAACTTCGTGTTGATTTTTATAACTAATATTTTATAATAATAAAAACAATATCAGAACATTAAAATTTACAACCAAGCTTTAATAGACCGTAGGTAATTATTTCATCTACCAGGCTTAGTTTCCAAATTGTCCATATTTACACTGTGCTACGGCTGGGCGACGCCTCGGGTACGGCTAGGAGACTTACGGCGGGCTTGTCCCCAGGCAAACCGTTTACTTTACGATTCCGATTAGTGTTCTTTGCAGTAGGGAATTTTATACAAAGAATACTGAGCAGGTGATACGGTTATGATCCGTTTCCGAGTTGATATATGTGCTATGACCTTTAAAAAACAATTGGTTTCAAGTGGCGAAGATAGTTATACATAAAGGCTATTGTCGTTGCACACGGCGCTCAGCTCCACCTTACCTGGTCGATGAGTTGTCTCTTGAAGGGGTTGGACTCGGCCAGCACGTCGAGCCACAGGTCGGCGTCGCGGCGCCGCACCAGGTAGCGCGCCTGCGTCTTGAACAGGCTGTTGTCGTTGCACACGGCGCTGAGCTCCACCTTACCTGGTCGATGAGTTGTCTCTTGAAGGGGTTGGACTCGGCCAGCACGTCGAGCCACAGGTCGGCGTCGCGGCGCCGCACCAGGTAGCGCGCCTGCGTCTTGAACAGGCTGTTGTCGTTGCACACGGCGCTGAGCTCCACCTTACCTGGTCGATGAGTTGTCTCTTGAAGGGGTTGGACTCGGCCAGCACGTCGAGCCACAGGTCGGCGTCGCGGCGCCGCACCAGGTAGCGCGCCTGCGTCTTGAACAGGCTGTTGTCGTTGCACACGGCGCTGAGCTCCACCTTACCTGGTCGATGAGTTGTCTCTTGAAGGGGTTGGACTCGGCCAGCACGTCGAGCCACAGGTCGGCGTCGCGGCGCCGCACCAGGTAGCGCGCCTGCGTCTTGAACAGGCTGTTGTCGTTGCACACGGCGCTGAGCTCCACCTTACCTGGTCGATGAGTTGTCTCTTGAAGGGGTTGGACTCGGCCAGCACGTCGAGCCACAGGTCGGCGTCGCGGCGCCGCACCAGGTAGCGCGCCTGCGTCTTGAACAGGCTGTTGTCGTTGCACACGGCGCTGAGCTCCACCTTACCTGGTCGATGAGTTGTCTCTTGAAGGGGTTGGACTCGGCCAGCACGTCGAGCCACAGGTCGGCGTCGCGGCGCCGCACCAGGTAGCGCGCCTGCGTCTTGAACAGGCTGTTGTCGTTGCACACGGCGCTGAGCTCCACCTTACCTGGTCGATGAGTTGTCTCTTGAAGGGGTTGGACTCGGCCAGCACGTCGAGCCACAGGTCGGCGTCGCGGCGCCGCACCAGGTAGCGCGCCTGCGTCTTGAACAGGCTGTTGTCGTTGCACACGGCGCTGAGCTCCACCTTACCTGGTCGATGAGTTGTCTCTTGAAGGGGTTGGACTCGGCCAGCACGTCGAGCCACAGGTCGGCGTCGCGGCGCCGCACCAGGTAGCGCGCCTGCGTCTTGAACAGGCTGTTGTCGTTGCACACGGCGCTGAGCTCCACCTTACCTGGTCGATGAGTTGTCTCTTGAAGGGGTTGGACTCGGCCAGCACGTCGAGCCACAGGTCGGCGTCGCGGCGCCGCACCAGGTAGCGCGCCTGCGTCTTGAACAGGCTGTTGTCGTTGCACACGGCGCTGAGCTCCACCTTACCTGGTCGATGAGTTGTCTCTTGAAGGGGTTGGACTCGGCCAGCACGTCGAGCCACAGGTCGGCGTCGCGGCGCCGCACCAGGTAGCGCGCCTGCGTCTTGAACAGGCTGTTGTCGTTGCACACGGCGCTGAGCTCCACCTTACCTGGTCGATGAGTTGTCTCTTGAAGGGGTTGGACTCGGCCAGCACGTCGAGCCACAGGTCGGCGTCGCGGCGCCGCACCAGGTAGCGCGCCTGCGTCTTGAACAGGCTGTTGTCGTTGCACACGGCGCTGAGCTCCACCTTACCTGGTCGATGAGTTGTCTCTTGAAGGGGTTGGACTCGGCCAGCACGTCGAGCCACAGGTCGGCGTCGCGGCGCCGCACCAGGTAGCGCGCCTGCGTCTTGAACAGGCTGTTGTCGTTGCACACGGCGCTGAGCTCCACCTTACCTGGTCGATGAGTTGTCTCTTGAAGGGGTTGGACTCGGCCAGCACGTCGAGCCACAGGTCGGCGTCGCGGCGCCGCACCAGGTAGCGCGCCTGCGTCTTGAACAGGCTGTTGTCGTTGCACACGGCGCTGAGCTCCACCTTACCTGGTCGATGAGTTGTCTCTTGAAGGGGTTGGACTCGGCCAGCACGTCGAGCCACAGGTCGGCGTCGCGGCGCCGCACCAGGTAGCGCGCCTGCGTCTTGAACAGGCTGTTGTCGTTGCACACGGCGCTGAGCTCCACCTTACCTGGTCGATGAGTTGTCTCTTGAAGGGGTTGGACTCGGCCAGCACGTCGAGCCACAGGTCGGCGTCGCGGCGCCGCACCAGGTAGCGCGCCTGCGTCTTGAACAGGCTGTTGTCGTTGCACACGGCGCTGAGCTCCACCTTACCTGGTCGATGAGTTGTCTCTTGAAGGGGTTGGACTCGGCCAGCACGTCGAGCCACAGGTCGGCGTCGCGGCGCCGCACCAGGTAGCGCGCCTGCGTCTTGAACAGGCTGTTGTCGTTGCACACGGCGCTGAGCTCCACCTTACCTGGTCGATGAGTTGTCTCTTGAAGGGGTTGGACTCGGCCAGCACGTCGAGCCACAGGTCGGCGTCGCGGCGCCGCACCAGGTAGCGCGCCTGCGTCTTGAACAGGCTGTTGTCGTTGCACACGGCGATGAGCTCGCGGTCGCACTGGCCGCGCTCGTACGCCACGCACGCCAGGTGCGGGTCGCGCTTCTCGCAGTAGCGCCCCACCACGCGCGAGTCGTACCTGCGGGCAGGATTGTTATATTCATTAACATTTCTATCAAGTCGCGAAAAGTCTAGACGCAATAAAAGCCGTCTGAAACGAACATTACATATATACGTTATAATCTAAGTAATGGAATCAGGCATTACTTTGCGAAAATCCATGTCAATCAAAATACAAAATTAAGGCGACCGACCGACAACCAACACACATCATACGCACGCGCAGATTACTACATTATACATAACAGCGCATTGTAATGACGTAACGTCGAGTATTTTTCACCCGCAAAAAAACTCCTGCGCCGCGCGAGTTGTCGAGCAAGAGTATTTGTTAAGTGGTGAAAGCTTACGAGCAGCATGATCAATTTGGGCGAGGGGTCGTATGCGAGCCAGAGCTTTCCGTAACCCGGGGGGTCCCTAATGAAAGGACAATCTTAGCAAAGACTGCTTGATCAAGGGCAATTCAGGAGCCCTAATCACGTACAAGGATATGGCAGACCTCAACTGCCGTTTGAAGTCGAAGAAGCCATCTTGGATTTCTTCGAGCGAGATCCAAACGCCAGTGCCTATGACGCGGCACGTCGCTTCGGTGTGAGCCAGGGTGCGGTATGGAATCTTCTGAATACAGCCAGACTACATCTATACACTTTCAGCTAGTACCACAGCTCCATGATACAGACCCAGAACCACGTCGATCCTTGTGCGAGTGGCTTCTAAATCCCCGGTAAGCCCACATCTTGTGGACAGATGAGGCATTATTTATGCGTGTGGGACTGTACGTCGTACATAATGAACATTGGAGGTCATTTAATAATCCACATTTGCTACCAAAGATTATATTACACAACTCAATATCACAATAGTATGGGGACAGTATGATACTTTCTTGTAAAGCATCAACCTTATTGCTGCTATTATGCGTCTAGTGAAAAAAATGTGGACAAACCAGACGTGCTGACAGTTTAAACCAATTCCGACAAGGTCAAGTATGATGCTTTCTTGTAAAGCATCAACCTTATTGCTGCTATTATGCGTCTAGTGAAAAAAATGTGGACAAACCAGACGTGCTGACAGTTTAAACCAATTCCGACAAGGTCAAGTATGATGCTTTCTTGTAAAGCATCAACCTTATTGCTGCTATTATGCGTCTAGTGAAAAAAATGTGGACAAACCAGACGTGCTGACAGTTTAAACCAATTCCGACAAGGTCAAGTATGATGCTTTCTTGTAAAGCATCAACCTTATTGCTGCTATTATGCGTCTAGTGAAAAAAATGTGGACAAACCAGACGTGCTGACAGTTTAAACCAATTCCGACAAGGTCAAGTATGATGCTTTCTTGTAAAGCATCAACCTTATTGCTGCTATTATGCGTCTAGTGAAAAAAATGTGGACAAACCAGACGTGCTGACAGTTTAAACCAATTCCGACAAGGTCAAGTATGATGCTTTCTTGTAAAGCATCAACCTTATTGCTGCTATTATGCGTCTAGTGAAAAAAATGTGGACAAACCAGACGTGCTGACAGTTTAAACCAATTCCGACAAGGTCAAGTATGATGCTTTCTTGTAAAGCATCAACCTTATTGCTGCTATTATGCGTCTAGTGAAAAAAATGTGGACAAACTAGTGCTGACAGTTGAAACCAATTCCGACAAGGTCGGTCAGGAAAGCTTGCAATCATATGCCGCAACTTGTGAATGAATTTTTCTGTGAAAAAATGTAGCTCACCATTGGTTTTCCTTGAGGAAACGCTCGGGGTTGTTGTTGGAGTCAATGTAGATCTTGGCCAGCGCGTTGTGCGTGGCGGGCTCCGTGCTGCCCTCGTGCACGCGCGTCTCCAGCCACGGGAGGAGCAGCTTCAGCCTGAAGAAAACAATTAAATATTACCCCCCTACATTCCAATCCAGGACTAACACATTTTAGTAGGATAATTAAAACTGTCGTTAAAATTTTCTATAGTCCGAAAATAATTATGGACATAATTGTTGTGTCTATGGTATGAAATGTATTGCACTAAACTTTGCCCTTATATAACAGTGTGACCAATATCGATTCCTAATCACTTGCTACTTACACTGCAATCTTGCAACATAAACTGTATTCAGGTTCATCAGTATTAGATGGAGGCATATTGGGAGGAAAAGGTATTCGCCCACAAAAAGAGAAACCATCCAAATCTTGAGAATCTTGGTATACCCAGTTACCACTATCCGTTTGGAATTTCTATGCTGGCCTCGTCAATAATTGGCCTGAATGTAGCGGTTAATAGGCGTCGATTGCCATACTTCAGTAAATTTGGAAGGATATTCAGTTTTCTTAAATGAATATCCCCCTACACTCTTAACATCCCTGAACCGATGTTTATCGGGCCTAGTCACTCCCTCTTATTCACCACTGCATCTTCTGTAAGCCAAGATCAAAAGTGGCACACAATGAAATGACACCGAGCGGTGAGGCTCTGGCGTGTCCCGGGGAATCGCTTTAACTGTCTTGGATCCCACAACGAATTTAATCAATAAGAAATAAGAAGGAGTTAGAAAATTAACCTTGAACCGCTTCCAAAAACAGTTACATTAGCTATTCTCTTTGGTATGGATCTTTCTCATAACCTATATTTTTATATAAGAACATAAAAACTAATGGACAAACCTGTTTCTCTTCTCGACTTCAGCGACTAACTCGTCAGTGGAGAACTGGCCTCGTACCACCAAGATCAAGTTCTTGATGATGTCTTCAGTGCAATCCACGTCCAATAAACCTCCTACTACGACGGGCAAGCGGGATGGGTTCACCTGTTAATGATAACACCACGTTTTATTAGTAAAAGAGTAATTGTGAACCACTCAGCAAACATACCCAAGCAGCTATGCGAAAGTCAAAATTCCGTTGTTTTGTCGACTGTACGAGTATAATTAATTCATAGTTTATACTATATATTAATCCATAGTATACTTTATTCTATAATTTTTTTTATCGTCCCTTTTCTTATAGTTTGAAATCAGAAGTGATCACTTGAGATCAGAAGCGATATTAGAAGTAAAACTTGATTTATTTAACACACTGTTTGTGGTAAACAAAAGTTGGTGGAATTTAAGAAAAATACATTGGAAAAATAAAAGTAACATCCACTTACTTTTTGCACATAAATCTCGATGTACTTCTGCAAACTGTTCCTATACAGGTACAGAACCAGGTCGTGCACGAAGTCGAATCGGTCGCAAACTATGATGAGTGGGAGCTGGTCGGGCAGCTTGGCTTCCTTCAGGAAGTTCTTCACTCGTTCCGCGTTGTAGCAGTTTGATTCGCGGCAAATGCGTTCCACTTCCTTAATCTGACCGGTCTTGCAGGCGGCCTAAGCAAACATTTTTATGTTATTACAAACCTTATTCTGTAGTGTTATATATAAAATCAATTATCCAATATCAATCTGGTCAGACTGCTGAAAAAGAACACTACTGGACAATTTGGGAAATCGTTTGCAGTAATATTTTTATCCACAAAAACGAAACGTTTGGGCATAAACATGGAAGATTTATACATCATTCCATAAAAAATATATTGGTCTTGTCTTAATCACTAATTGGACTTAATTTCATTTATTTGATTGTTTATCAATAAATAATCTTGATTTCAATAACATTATTCTATAAATTCTACTGTGATTGTGCGACAATATAGTTGTCTGCATTTTAGATCTATTGTGTCAGATATGTATAAGTGGGATTTGACCAATTTTAAACTAAAATACACTCACCTGGATATATTTAAAGTGAACTTCCGGATCCTGACTGAAGTTAACAATCGAGCCCAAGAAGTAGAACAGACCCTCGTAAGTCTTGAAGCTTTCGAACAATTCTATAAGAGACTTGGTGGTCAACTGTTCGTGGTACTTGGTTGCTATTTGGACGCATATTTGTAAGTTTTGGCGGATGTTGGCTTGCAGCATGGCCTTCAGGCATTCGAGTGAGTCCTCGACGGAGAGGCTGCCAAAGTACGTGACGAGCCAATCAGCTGGTAATAGGTGAGTGTGGACCTGGGGAAAACAAAATAATTTTCGATTTATACAACAGTTTTGAAAAGCTTTACATCAATATTCTTACAGTCAACGCCTAGCATTTGTTTACGAGGCTGATAAGTCCAGTAACAGAATTGTGTGCAAGTGTTTTCACTACTAACGCCATCTCTTATCTAGGGGCTATACCGAGCAAACACTGATGTGCTACTAGTGGTTCGGCGAATATTCTTGACAGTTTGCAATAAGAGACAGTTCCGAATTAAGATTCGAAGCGATACCTAGAGATCGGCTATGAGAAGTTATACAAGTGTTGAGTAATTTTAGAAAGCGGAAAATAACTGTTATTGTTTTTCTTTATCTATGTTTGAATATTTATGGACATAGTATTTTATTTTCTATTTCCATTTTAAAGTATGACAATATTTCAGTTATGAGCTGGTCACTCCATCGTCAAATTGTCTATGTATCTGCGATGAATGACTGTGGGAATTGTGGCCATCAGCTGCATATCCTATTCTACCCGTATTATATAACAAGCACGATTATTTAGTGTGATTAATGGTGTAGTGTGTTAATTTCCAATGGTCTGTAGCAATTCAATTCAATCTTTATTGCAATCATGTGTACATAGGTCTTACATATTAAAAGTTTCAACATGATACCCTGTTAGGGCACGGCAACATTAAATAATTACTAACAATTTCAATAAGCATGCAATTTTCACGTATTGGTAGGTAGGTACCTATGTCAAAACATTATAACAATATCTATTCTATTTCTTCTTTCAATTCTTCACTCACCACAGCCCGCTTGATGTCGTAGAGGTCGGTGTAGTGCTCCAGCGCGCGCTGCAGCAGGCCCGCCTTCTCGCACAGCTGCGCCACGTGCGCGCGGTCGTAGTGCGTGAACATGGCGTTGCCCAGGATCGCGTCCGCCACTTGTGGGGCTGACATCAAGTTCATTTCCAGCAACCTAGAAATGAAACAAAATAAAATATTGAAGACTTGAAAACCGAAATATCACATATTACTATAGATAAATATAGAATCGCGTTGGATTTTGCGGCATCTATTCGGATCTAAATTGATCAGACTTCATCCTAAAAGGCGTTGGAGAGGCTGAATGTGTACCAAACACAGTTGTGTGATTTGCACAACTTTTGATAAGATTAAATAAAACAATTTAAAAGACGCTTGGTTGACGCTCATGCGACCAGAGGACTGGCAAATCTAAATCATGGTATTCTCGAAGTTATTTTTAAGTAGTTTATTCTATAAGTTCGAAAAATATTTGACCTAATTTCATTTCACCTAAAACTTTTAAACTTTTATCATTTCGTTTTTTTTATTTTACCGAGTCACGTCTACCACTGTATCAGTTGACCTATTATCAATAAGGTGTTTTCGTTACTCCGATGTTACATTTGGTCGAAAACCTTTTCACCGAAGTTACACTTAGCCGCAATAACATTAGTTCGAAGTATTATGTTTCCGAACATTAATTATACCACTGTTTTAATTACCATATTTTCATTTCACCAAACGCCTAGAACGTTTGTGCACACTATTTCATCTCTTATTTTTGCTGTTGCAAGCAGATATGCAACATGCAGCAAGCATTGTTTATGTCACGGCTCCGGCGGTCGGGCCCACGCCCACAGGTGGTTTTAACGTTCACAACCACAGCTCCTGCTCCTCAGCTCGCGGGCCGCCCTACCCTTCCACACAAACGCGGGCTTAAATTGCACACTAGGAGTAGGGCAAACAAGACTGTGTAAAGTCGGTTTTGCAGAGATTCGTTTCGAAATTTTATAGTACAAAATATTGACTTTTTGTGTCACTATTTTAATTTAATATTGAAAATGCTACCAAGTAACCGTCTATATATTTGTGACCAAAATTCAGTAAAATGTTTATTCGCTGTGGTGAAAATATGGCAAAAAGCATTTCGCAAATGAAGAAAGTTCAAAAAAGGGTTCAGCCAATAACAAGAGTTACTTTGTAAATCGGTGAAAAACAGTTAGGTAAAATAAAAACCATGTCACAAGGCACTTCCGACGATCTTAAAATATGGATAATAATGCATATAGCAAAAAAGACTTCGGTCAATAGTTTTCGGTAAAATGAAAATCGGAAAAAAAAATAATCGGAAAAGTGATTGGTTTCCATTCTCGATCCTTTCACCGCCATTCCGCCTTAAGAGAATATAGAGTGCATTTTCATTATTACCGAGTCTGTAAAGGTCCTTCCTCTGGTCTGTTATTCTTGAGGGCATCCAACAGGAATGCAGTACATTGCTGCACCATGTTCTGCTCCATGAAGACATCGACTATCTGGTTGATATCTGCTAGGGGTGGTTCTTCAGCAACCAGCATGCCAGCGAAGCCCGCACCTTGTTCAGGGTTCGTCCTCATGACGGAGCGCAGGAGGTAAATGTAATCGGGGGTGTAGCCAACCTGTGGAAAATTATTACTGTTTAGAAGAATTTCATACAATATGTTTTACTAAAATATAATAGTCCTTTACTGTTTGTCTAACCTGCAAACACACAGCTCAAGATAGTTAAGTACGTAAAAAAAATCAAAAAGAAAGAACATCCATAAAAAAATAATGGCTTTAATTTAAAGTAGAAGTTAAATCTGAAAAGCCCTCCTTTTCCTCTGCATAAAAAGGATGAATTTCAATTTATTGAATATAGTCGGCAACCACACTGTCACTGTTGAGAACGAATTTATATGCTACTATTCCTCCCCACTCCTGTCCATTCCTTGGTTGTCTAGAAGAGACAAGGCCGCCATTTGTATACTTTTTAATCATATTATGCTCATGTCTCTGATGCTACTATTGGCGTACAATAAAGAGATAATCCATCTACGAGAACTTCGCTTCTGTGAGTTTCTACAAACAAGTCCTTTCAATAGACATTAGGTTTCAAAAGTTCTTTAAGCAATTAATTACAAATCATAAAACCACAACGTAGCTTACCTTCTTAGCGTACAGGACGATTTTCTGGAACTGTCCTGTCTCGGCAAAACACTGAATCACTTTACTCGCCACGTTAGCACGCAAGTATACAGACAAGGCGAGGGTAGGGTCCACCTGCTTCACTAGATCTCCTAATTCTTCTGAACACTCTAACTTTTCTTCTTTGAGCCATTTTTCTAGAAGTTGCTTGCGGCCTGAGGACAAATGGTTTCGTCAGTTTTTCATACCTTTTAGACGGAGTTTTTATGGAATAATATAAAGCAAAACTATACAGGTAAAATCTCTCTGGGATTGGAAAATTAGAGGACCCTGAACGAAATAAAATAATACTTATTTAATATCCATGGTGATTTATAATTGGCTTATCCAAATAAAAGGTCAACCACACATTATGCCTTTGTGACTTCTTATGCAACATTCTGATTAAATTAATTGTGGGATCAGGCCTGTTGGTTTAGTGGCTAGTGATCCTGACTGCTAAGCCAGAGGGCGTGGGTTTGATCCCCAACAATCTTTGTGTGATGAGCACGATTATCTATGACCAGCTGTGCCCCACGGTTTTACCCGAGTGAAACTTTATATATTAAGCCTATGTGTTATTCGGATATATAAGCTATATTACTATAAAGTTTCATCAAAATCCGTTCGCTAGATTTTACGTGGAAGAGTAATAAACTTGCGCATTTATAATATTAATAGGATATGTATGTATGTATTTGGAAATATATAAGTATGTTTATTAGTTGTCTGGTTGCCATAGTGCAGGCTCTGAATAATTTGGGATCAGGTGGCAGTGTGTTAGTTGTCCCAAGATATTAAGGTCTCTGCACACAGCGGGCGCGGCGCGGCGGGACGGGACGGCGACGCGACACTGAGGAGTTGTAATGTACTAGATATTACGGACGACGCCACACAGAGCCGTCCCCCCCGGTCCCGCTCGACGCGACGGCTCTGTGTGGCGTCGTCCGTAATATCTAGTACATTACAACTCCTCAGTGTCGCGTCGCCGTCCCGTCCCGCCGCGCCGCGCCCGCTGTGTGCAGAGACCTTTAACTATTATTATATTAAACTCTAAGTTAGGTGAACCAAATGCTACCTGAGCCCCACAGCTTTACCATTTTCACTGTGTTATTGTCGAGTTTGACTCGAACAGGTAGTTTAGTGGTGAATACTGATAGATAATTTCATATTGACCAAAACAAACTTATATAACTTTGCCCAAAGTCACATTCATTTAATTTCATTTAAATGCTTCCTATTCTTCTTTAAAGGCCATCTTACAGGCTCAAGTCACAGAATTCCATAGGATTAAATCCAGTAAAATGTTGAAAGTGGCTAGGAATGTAGACATATTTTTATTTATATTTCTCTTAAAACTTACTAACTTGCCTGTAAGCTACAGATAAAACAATAAGAAATTGAACACTATAGCGGTAAATGTGAATATGGTAGTTTTACCTTGCAACAGTACAGGCCTGCAGAGCTCCAGCGACTCAAACTTGTTGAGTTGCGCCTGGTCCAGCAGAATGCCGAAGTACTGCAGCAAGGGCGAGGTCTGTCCCGGCTGCGTGGGCACCTGCTGGAAGCGCTGGATGGTCTGCGGCGTTCGGAGGATGCCGCGCGGAGCCATGGCTGCCACCTACAACAATTAAACAGTTATATTATTGGTAATAAAACAAGGTATTTTAAATGATGACGCCACAGCAAATACAGAATGGTTTGACGTTTTGGATGTTCTATGTGTCCGTCAGTTGATTTGTTTGTGAACTACCCCATGACACTGGGATTCAATTCTCAAGTGCGGGAGTTGTCTTTTTAAAATAAGAACAAAAATAAAAACAAAATATACCATACTATGCTATTTGGCGTGATGGGCCTGTGGCGTGATTGGTAAATGCTTGCTTTGCACGCCGCAGGTCGTGGGGTCGATTCCCACCCAGGATAGATATTTGTGTGCATGAACATGTCTGTTTGTCCTGAGTCTAGGTATAATTATCTATATAAGTATGTATTTATACAAGAAAAGCAGTATATGTATTATATCAGTTATCTGGTTTCCATAGTACAAGTTCTGCTAAGTTTGGGATCAGATTACCTTCTGTGAATAATATCCCAGAATATTAGTCTTGGAGCTTTAAACGACCCTATGAATCCTGCCATTTCCATAAATAAAAAAAGAATACAAAAATAAAGCATAACTTTCCTAACTTATAAATGCGACAAATACATTTTTTGTTTGACATTCGAGTTCTGTTGAGTTTTAGTATACAAACTCAAATCTAGAAAGTGCCACAATCCTAAAACTGAAAGTAAAAATATTAGCTATATTTTGGCTTCAATATATATAGCATACATACAACGATACGCAGTACTTATTCCATACACAATAGTAAAACATAGAAGCTGTGAATTACTACTAGCACTTTGCGAGTTTAAGGGATATCACTATTATCAATATTATATTGGACGCAAGACGTCCACAATGGACAAAGCACCCCCAAAAATCTCCAAAATTGCCTCTCCGCTCTTGCGCTACCCGCATCGAGCGGTTCCAGCGACCTTCACAAGATCATCGGTCCATCTTGTAGGGGGCCTGCCCACGATGAGTCTTCTGGTTCGAGGTCGACATTCGAGCAACTATCTGCCCCAGCGGCCGTCGAGATATAGGTTTACTTAATCGCGTATATTATTATGGGAGTCATACAATACATGCAATAAAGCGCCCGCACCGCGATGCGCGGTCTACTGACTATGTGAACGCCGGTGTCGATAATATTTATAGTGTGCGAGCAGGCGACTTTATACAGAACGCACGCGCCAGAGCGAGATGGGTGCCCGATCATCTTACATCTTATTGGTCAATTAAATATTTCATGTAATTTAACCTAGTACTAATTAAATATCCAAAAATGCTACAAGACTAGTGCAATATTAAAAATGAATTATTCCTTGCTGTATCTCGAGTTTCATTTCAATCCTGCACTTAGAGCAGTACATTATCTTAATTTGTCTGGTTGTAATTTATCTAGAATATGTATGTCTTTACAAATATATAAGTATGTTTATCAATTGTCTTGTTGCCATACTACAGGCAGAGATGCTTTTGGAATCAGATACCAGTGTGTTAGTTGTCCCAAAATAATTATACTATTAAATTGAATAATATATTACTGTTCAGTTCTAATTTTTGTCTAGAGAAAATAATTAATAAACAAAAATCTGTCGTTCCATATACAAAAGAAGAATTTAAAAATTAAACTTTGTAAATAAACACATCTCCAATTTTTATACTTTGTTTTCTGGACTATATGTAGAAACTCTTTTTCTATTTTATTCCTGCGCAGAGTATCTCTATTAAAAGTAAAATCATTGTTTAAAGTTTTTATCTTTTGGCAAAGTACCAGTGTAAAGTAAAATACACGAAGCAGTACTGACTTATGTTTTTACACTGTGGCATACGCGTTGTATGTTGTTGTGATCAATTTCATACTGTAATAGATTACACTGTGTAAGCCACCGTAACCACCGGTGACGTGATCGTATCGATCGTAAAGTCGTAACGCCTACGTATTTGGCACCGTTCTATTCTTAGATATCTGAATGGTAGCATTTTTTGCAGAAAAGACGAAGAAATTTAAGAAGTAATCATAACTACATCACTCTCAGTGATTGACTACGTGAGTCTTGTCGTAAGCTTTTTGAAGCTAAAACAATCCTGATATTTCCTCTAAAAGTTAATTTTATAAAGCTAATATGGCATTAGTTAATCTCAGTATCGCGGGGATTTTGCAAAAAAACAATGCGTGGACACAAGTCACACTCAGACTCAGAACAACTATAAAACTTGTAACATAAATAGTGGATGTAAATTTAGGAGCACAATTTGCCTATAACACTGAACATTTCGCGCAAAAATTAATATATGAAGATCATCATTTGCCAATACATTTTGTATTTTGATCTACAATTGGACTCGATGGGTTGCGCTGTAATCGGATTCCAAGTTCTTATTTTATTTCCCGGGCCTGGACCTGATGTGTCTTGACAAATGCTAGTCAACTATAAAATAAACTGGACTTTTTTGATATATAAGTATAAGATAAATTAGTTAGTAAAATACTAAATTAAAATTTTGTGCGCTTTAACTTAAACAAAGGAAGAAATATTACAATTTTCCCGTTTTATATATATAAAATGTGTTCTAATATGGATTCAGGATTATTTTTTCAGGATTCAGTCAGCATTCTTTCACTTCTGAGAAATAAACCGATCTGAATGACGGTATCACAAACTAGTTAAGGTTATTAGAAACTCTTTGACAATATATATATATATATATATATATATATATATATATATATATATATATATATATATATATATATATATATATATATATATATATATCTGTATACTGGCAGCATACTATCCTAAATCCATTTTTTTAAATTTACTTAGCGATATCAGTCTTATATTTATTAAACTCATTTTAAAGATAAGGTATCTGAATATTATAAACGCCTTATTAAAAAAAACTTAAATAAATCCTAGCATATTTCATGTTGTGGTTAGTGGTACTAGCTAGTACGATGTCCTCAAAGATCGTAAAGTTACTACTATTCGATTCCCATATAAAGCATTATACTATGCCTTTATTCTGATTCCAATAGAGAGACTGTCTTATTTGTACTGTGGTCTTTGTTACTGACATTTTAAGTACGGTGACATCATAGTGTTGACCATAAAGTCGTAACTATTGGATTCCCATCAAAATATTAATAGCTTGTTATTTTTGCGAGTTTTAGAGGCGGATTTTGTATATTTTTTTAATTATTGCAATGTATATAATAATAATATATATGTGTGTACGAGCTGTGTAAGCCGCCAGGACAGGCCTTTGATCCACAGAGGTCTTAGGTTGAATTCCGCACTAATCTTTACGATCTACTTTAACCTTTCTTTACATCACAACAATAATTGACTGCACGTGTGGCGCAGCGGTTAAGCCTCGCCACTTCGTGTCCCGAGCTCGATTCACGCACTGGTCAACTATTAGTGTGTTTTATATTTGATTTAAACAAAATATATACTTATATAAATTAACATTACATTCCGAAAGAGGGTAACCATACATACAGTCGAATGGATACAAAAAGACTGATGAAGAATCAGGGATTTACAGTTTTTTCGCCCAGTTATCGATTCGAATAATCTGGATGTATCGGGTTATTCAGATAGCTAAATAACCCGATATATCCAGATTATTCTAGATTCCCAGCTTAGGATTACAGAGAATCGTGTTCATTATACCGTGTCATCTTAGAAGAGAATTTTAGTTTAGGACCCAGATTAGGATTGTGTACATAGATGTTAATTGACTTCATTATGCCATTTAAGAGGCAAAAAGTTGGAAATGTACATACCTTAGCCGCTTCTCCATACTGGCCATTGGTGAATAGCATGTTGAATTTCCTGACGAACAACTCTTCCGCTCCAGCCAGATTGTTCCGGACTGCTAGGCGGAGGGCAAGCTCAGGGTTTTGTAGCACCGTATTGATGTAAGGAACAATAGAGTCTTCTTCAACTGTTACTGAAAGGACTTGGCCCTTGCGGTTAACACCTAAAATAACATTAAGAATATTAGACTTTTATGCGCCAAATTCTGCCCAAGTCATGAAGGCCTACTAATATTATAAAGCACGTAACATTGTTGGAAAGTATAATTATAATTATGTGAATGAGAGATTATAAGTGTACCCAGGTTTGCACAGATACTCCAGCACTGTATCAGTCGTGTTCTGTGTAGTGGGCTAGACTTGATAAAGGCTGGTTGCCATAGCCCTAATAGAGTCTGGAGCCTAGATTTTATTTAAGTCTTAAAAGCTTTGTATTAAGATTGAATCTTGATCTTTTTGTAATTATAGTGGGACATCAGCTTCCACAAGAAATATATTGACTACTACAAATCAAATCCAATATTCTAGAGTTTTGATTCATTTAAGAATCAGAAATCCACTTCCGAATCCAAATAACGTCTCTCTGAACTGAATTGTCATTCTATGATGTTATGTTGTGTTATCTTATATGTGTAACGTGTTATCTTATGTGTGTAATGTGTCTATTTCAGTGTTCCTGTTCACAAAGGCCTCCTCTAACAGTTTCCACTGTGTTCGTCTTTGGGAACCTTTCTGCATTTGGGCCCCGCATTTAAGTTGGTCCTCCCATCGTTTGTTTTGTCTTCCATTGCTTCTTTTTCCATTTCTAGGGTACTAGTATATGACAATTTTACTCCACTTTTTTAGATCAGAAATACCGAATAATTTCTTATAAAGATGTTTTAAATATCATTAAGTAGCTTTCTACGCGGTTCGACCGCATGGACTTAATGTTTAAACGAAATTCCTTGCCTCGTTTAATGAATTTGATATTAGTTTGTATTCTAGTTTTTGTAATTAAAGAAACCTTTCTGCATATATTCATCATAATTAGAGTTTTATTTATACAGAATGAAGATGTACAGAGATTATTATAGTAAGGGTCTGTTCACACAGACCGACTCGGAGAGGAGAGCACATTTTTATCAGGTTATTGTATTAAGGTTTATTTTCGGATGTCTTGTCATGTTTTGTCATTAAGAATGCTTGAACGCGCTGCGCTTCATGTGAAATAAACATCCAGTATGTGTGAAAAGACAAAAGCGGGCCAATGCTCTCCGGGCCGGTCTGTGTGAACGAACCCTAAATGCGAGTTTGGATACAAAATGACTTACCAATAATCCCTCCAGTGGCTTCATGGGGCGCGGTCACAAATATAGTATCAGAACTGATTCTGTTCATATAGATACAGGTCCCAGTCTCGATGTCATACATGTGAATGTACCCATACTTGGTGATCAAATAGATCACGTCGTACTTAGGGGACACTTGCATGGCGACCGGGAAATCGTTCTGCGCTTCAGCGGGGAAGAACACGTCCACGGCTTTCTTGGGGAACGGCTGGTTGCCCGCTGGGGTCTGACCGACCTCTGTAGGGAGACAAATAAATATTAGATATTTTTTACAGTCGTTTTTCGTTTTTCATTGATTGTATGGTAAAATCAAGCACTAAATATTCTTTCATTCGGTGTGGTGGAAGTATTATAGCATAGATCAGTGGCGACAGGTGATTTATTTCGTAAGTGAAGGGGATGGGCAGAAGTTTAATGTAATACAGATTGATGCTTTTATTTAGTAATATGTTCTTGTGACCGCAAAATCTAGCAAAAGACTCCTCCATTTAGAGTGCATAAGAGATCTTATTACTTTTAAGAATAAAGGTATTCCGTCAAGCGGAACATGGCGTGTGCTATATTTTTACACGATCAAAGCAGACAAGATAATATTTAATTTATGTTTACTAATTTTTTTTATCATATTAAAAGTTGCATTAATATAAAATTAAACTTTAAAGATAGCATACGCCTAACGGCTAATACTGCTTGGCATCGATTTGCTCCTATTCATATAGCTTTATTTGAAATTCCCGTTTATATGAATATCCCGTATACCCCTGGGTTTCAATTCAACCCATTTTTCTTCTTTTAAAGGAATTTATCAATTCGACTGCAAGGTATAAAGAGGTGAATAGGAATCCCAGGGTAAAAGGAGATAGGAATAATATCCATATGTAACTAATATAATTTTGTTCCCGTTTGAATTCACCCCTGTACTTTTATTCATCCCGTTTTACCGTACTAAAGCATCGAAACATTTTAATAAATTCGTCATCTCGTCGCAATTGTCTGCATATGATAACATATGTAGGTCAAGTAACAAGATTCAGTATTTATTAATGCATCTAGAAATGTTCCACTTTGATATATATGGGTAGATACATATATGGGTCTTTATTACAAGGCGTTAAGGACTGTGTTCCTATTGCAAGTTTGTAACCTGATGTCACACAAATGCATATCTCTTATTGCTAATCACGTAATTTCATCATGTCAGCCAAAGTACGTCCACAGCTGTACATAAGCCTCCCCAAAGAATATAATATATGCCATAATCGCCACGCTTGACGGATCGGTTGTTTGATTCACAGAAAAACGCTGCTGCCCGTTCTCTGGTAGGCATTCCCTCGGACGACTTACGCCCCCCACGGGATGAGATGGGGTGATGATATTCTATGCCATTACCACGCAGCAAAATGACGTAATTTAAATACCATAACTGTAATAGGGTTTAGGTTGGGTCTAGGTTGTTCTTTATTTCGATGTATCATCGTTGTTAGATTATAGTCATACATTGAGCCATAGAAGATAACCTTACTGAAGTAAAACTACTACTTTCCTTGACTTGGGAATAAGCTGGTGAATACGAGAACGTTACGAAAAGTGTGATCGAGCGAGGCAAAAATCAAAATCTGGTGTTAAGTGAAGAACTGATCGCACTTTTCGGCACCAATACATTTTAACCAACTTGAGCTTGACGCAGTCCATAAACGACCTGTGAGAATTTTCGGTGATTCAAAGCTGACAAGCAATATTTAACCGTAAAGTCTGACCCCTAAGGTATCTTCTAGCATGCGTATATGGGCTGCGTTCGGAAGAATTATTTGTTGAGGACAGCGAGTTCATCCCCACACCTTAGAATCGATATGGTTTCGTTTGTTCTGATTCAAAGACACTTCCTCTCACGTACACTGGCTATGTTATCCCTATAGATGGCATGAGGACCTCCGGTGTTCCAAACGTCTATAGGTTTATTTATTTTATTTTATTTATTCGGTTTACCAACAACTTAAACATTAACATGAATCTTTAAAAATAGTACAATATTTAAGATCTAAATGTCTAGTTACTTATAGGTAAACACTACATTCAAAATTTAATTAGCTACTTTTACTAATTATTTTTATGTGTATTTAAAATCCCTAATAACTATTGATAGTTTTCCGAAATAATCCTAATGAGATCCTCGTTTAACATAATAATATCCTATACACGGCCATCGGATCCCAAACTAAGCAGAACTTGTACTATGGAAACCAGATAACTAATATACTATTTTTCTTTTGTAAATACATACTTATATAGATAATTACACCTAGACTCAGTACAAACAGACACGTTCATGCATAAAAATAGCTGCCTTAGGTGGATATCGTACCCACGACCTGCGGCTTGAAAGTATTTACCAACCACGCCAACCGGTCCGTCTGGAACCTACGTCTATTTATTGTCATAGTGTTATAAAAGGCTTACCAATAACATGCAGTTTCCCTCCCTGCGCCGTCCGCACCGCGAAGCAGAACAAGGTGGAGGGTTCCGCGTTGCCCTCCGCCTTGAAGGTCGCGAATGAGGCCGCGTGCCCCTCGATGGGCTGCGAGCATTTGCGTTCTACGGAGTAGAGCTGCATAGCTCCCACCACGCGGTTCTGCTGTGCTGAGATACCTGCCAACAAAATGGAATATGTGATGACCTACTAACATCATATAAACACAAATTGCCTCACTGGTCTAGCGGTAGCGTGTTCAACCGTAGGTAATGAGGTCCTGGGTTCAAATCCCGGGTCGGCCCAAATGTGATTTTGGGATTTTTTTGTTAAGAAATTTTCTCAGTATCAGTCCTAATTTTGGGAGTTGGCGGTATTACACCCTCGTGCCTCGGAGAGGACATAAAGCCGTCGGTCCTGTACCTGACCTAATTCCGGTTATGTCTTTAGTCGTCTCATCGGATCACGAGAGTGATGAAATAGAAAGTCCATTGAGACTGGCCGCCGTGGCCGTAATCGGCTAGGAGGACATTATTATTATTAAATAAACACAATAAGCAATAGTTTACATGTAATTTATGTAGCACTTATGATAAACCATTAAAATCTATGTCCTTATTAATCTTAAAATTATCTATTTTTAACCCCCGAAGCCAAAAGAGGACGACACCCATCTTGTTTGAGTTGAGGTCGATGTCTGTCTGTCTGTGCGTGGTGTGTGTACTACCATTTGGAGCGAGTACAAGACTTAGGAAATATAAGTCTTGTACTCGCTGCTATCCGGCTGTCGGCGAACGACGAGTGCTTGTCGAATATCTTCACTCCAGTAGAATTTCCTTCCCTACACCAATTGTATTCCGAAATCTTGTCCAAAAGACTGTTTGGAGACAGTATCATACTTACCGACTACTAAAAATCACTTTTGTTTTGGGTCCGTTCCATAGTTTATGATATTTCAGTGAGTTAGCGACCTGTGCCTCTCGATCATATTCTTCCTCTTCTTCTTCTTCCCTGTGGTGGAATCTATCTCATAGGCAAATGGTACACTGTCATCAAGGCTAACTACTTTTGTTAGCTTTGATGTGTTGTCAGCGAGCAACGAGTGCCTGTCGAACATCTTCACTGGGGTAGAATCACCCTCCATTAACCAATGGTACACTGTCACCAAGGCTAACAAAACTAGTGTATGGAGAGAGTAAAACACTTACCGACTAGTAACAGCCACTGTTGTTTGGGGTCCGTTCTGTAGTTTATGATCTGGCAGTCAGCGAGCGACGAGTGCCTATCGAACATCTTCACTGGAGTAGAATCGCCTTCCATTGACCAATGGTACACTGACATCTTGGTGACTAACGCCAGGGTGTTTGGCGAGATCCACTTCCAGAAAACTATATCTTCAGTCATAGTGTGGGCTTTCATCTTAGATTTCATCTCGATGTTGAATATTTGGAGGGTCTTTTGAGCTGCTGGCAAACAGAAGAACGAAAGTTGAGTTGTTATGTAGAAATAAGTTTCGAATAACTTAATATATACTTAATGGCGATGACATTGTATGAATGTTGAGCTCTCAATAAAGTTTATAAACACTAAGAAATGAATAATCGATATAAAATTCTCTGAAACTGAAAAAGAAATCCAGGCTATGTGTGAGTTGGACACGTACACTGAGACATTCTGACTGAGATATGACTGGGCTGTTGGTCTAGAAGTTAGTGGCTCTGACAGCTTAGCCAGAGGTCGTGGGTTTGATACCCACCCAGAACAAATATTTGTGTGATGAGCACGTTAATTCGTTCTATGTCACGGTGTAATTGATATAACATTTACGTATTTAAATATATATGTTTACCAGTTGTCAGTGATCTCAGGGATCAGATAGCAGTATATTAGTTGTCTAAAGATATGTAATTATTAATATGTAAATATGGATTTAATTTCTTTATTTTCCCTTTCCAACACACATTTTGTCAAATATTCCAGGAGAGCGTACGATACCTCCACGCTTCCCCGAGAAAAAGGGTTAAACAGAGGGATATAGGAACAGCAAAGTGGTATAAGGTACTCAAATGTAACAAAATATACAAATACACGATAATAACAAATTTTTATTATATACGGATGTCTTATCGCGATAGGCTATTCGTTACATAATGTCGATATATATAGTGGTCAAGAACGGAGGATAACGCGGAAAGCTCGTAAGTCACATCCCGTGATATTTGTCGCTGTAAACACAGCAATACATATTATATTCACAAAAGATAATCTCTATAAGTTCCGGAAGTTGAATACAAAGACTTTCACAAAGGGACACAATATAAGAAAGGTTCATTCTATTTATACAATATCCTTTGTTCTAGTAACAACGTCACAAGATATAAATAAATCAATTTATTATGTTAAATTAGATTCCCTGGTTTATGAGACGGTCACCGTAGCCTAGTTGGTAGTGCTCTTGCCAACGAAGCTGGTGGTCCTGGGTTCGAATCCCGGTAAGTGCAAATATTTGTGTGATGAGCACGAATATTTGTTTCTGAGTCATGGATCTATATAAGTATGTGTATCGTCGCCTGGTACCCATAGTACAAGCTTCGCTTAGTTTGGGGCTAGGATGATCTGTGTGACATTGTCCCCAGATATTATTATATTATGAGCATGGGGTAGGCTGATTGTGCGCAAAACACATTTGTCTTTTTGGAGCAAAGTCGGCAACAATAATCATTAAAAATGCAAAGATAAAGTTGGGCAATAAAATTGCACGTCATTTGATTTTTATAACGCATGAATTAGGCTACAATTTGCTATCAAATAGGTTGTTTTACAGCGAATTGTTGCTCAACCCTTCAGTTTTTACTTCTATTATCTGAATATGGATAACGACCGTTAGGCTATACAATAAGGGTCATTATATTTTAAGCCGTTCAAAATATACAGGCCTTTTTAGTGGGGTCAGCTCCACAAGATCAAGTTTTAACTAGCTATTAGATAAAATATATCCTGGGATATTATTCACACACGGCCATTTGATCCCAAACTAAGCAGAGCTTGTACAATAGAAATCAGATAACTAATATATACTACGACATATACTTCTTTTCTTTTGTAAATACATACTTATATACATAATTACACCCAGACACAGGATAAACATACACGTTCATGAACACAAATAAATGCTCTGAGTGGGAACTGAACCCACGACTTGCGGGGTGAAAGGCAAGCATTTATCAACCACGCCAACCGGCCCGCCTAATAATTGTAAACTAATCAACTTTAGAGCATATCTATTAGACTACTATTCTATGGTATTTAAATTTTTCACCAACTAGTTTTTGTTTTAATCTGTTTAATTTATGTTCTACCTTTTATATGCATTCATTGTACAAATTAAATTCGATTTCAGTAACTAAACGATAGAGTTATCATGAGACAGCACTATCATTGTCAGTAAAATGGTGGGCGTATCCATTATCCTATTATTGTATCAGCTGTACATCGTAGGCGGATTCATTATTTCTCGAGGTATTTCTGGAATAATTACATTATTAGAATCATTAAATTGATTAATAATTGTTTTGTTGTTATAGTCTGTCTCGGTCTTCTAAAAGTTCACTTCGTCAATAGTGATAGTTAAATACATAGACACATAGACTTGAAACAAAAGAGTTGGCGCGGGCGCTGTGTTTACATTTACTTGTTTTGCTGTCCTTTTCAGGATCGCTCTGCACTCGGTAAAATAATACTAATCTCATCGGGCGCACCGACGTACTTGTAGTTCGCTATCGGAACTGCCGAGTGCGCCAGGCTTTCCCCTAGTATTATGTTTACAGAACAGAACATTCTGAAATTTTTTTTTACAGAAACCTAAACCTATATTAGTGGCAAGGCAGTGCCCGTGCCTGGGAGAGATCGTCGATCGCCACTCATCCTTCTCCAGTTGAGACTATTATTGGTATGTATATAGATATAAAACCAGAAACTGACTAACTGATCGATCAACGCACGGCTGAAACTGGTGGGTCTACCATGAAAAATTTCACAAATAATCCTAAGTGATGTAGGTGTGATGTAAGTGAAAGTAAGGGTTTTTTCAAACTTCAACCCCTAGGGAGGTCAAAAGGGGTTGCAAAGTTTGTATGGTTTGTATGTATCTAACATATTTTCTTAGTCTGGTTTGATCAAGTTCAAACTTGGCATTTAAATTCTTTAAAATTACCAAGTGGACGAAGGCGCGTACAAAAGCTAGTCTTCGGTATAAACAGGAAAATAGTCTAGTTTAGATGTTAAACAATTTTCGCATAAGACCCACCGCCCACGTGGAATTCTTATTATGACTTGACATTTCTTTTCCTCAAAGCAATAAGCATCTTAAGGTCTTAAGGCACAACAACTGACAAAGGAAAGAGTAATTACAAAATAATGTTACAAAAATATTCCATTGTACAGGTATATTTTCCATGGCTTTAACTTTTACCAAGCCGGTTAACAGTATTCTCCAAGTGATAGGTAAAGTTATGATTCCGATGTTAGCGATAAGTACTGAGAGCAGTCGCGGTAACTAGAGTACCAATACGTTGATATATCTAAACCGAAGGTTCCCGTAACGAATCAGTTTTTAAGATATATTTCTAGCTAAAGTCGGGATTTATAGCGGTTATGTATGTAAGTGTTAACACTTACATACATAACCTAACCGCTAGAAACAAGAAGAAAGAAAAACGAAGAAACATTAAAATACTACAACCTACTAGAGGGTCATAAAAACAGTGTCTTCATGGATTCTTTCCTACTTCTGGAAGCCATACAGAGGCAAACAGTGATGACTTTTGATGCTTGAGGTTGAAATAAAAGGAAAATAGTAAATATTATTACATTAATATTTATGAATAATTACATTTCTGATTTGTGCGTATGTGTGTATGACTTTTTATCGTTTTGCAGCGAAAAATATCAAGGTGTACAGCTTGACATTTTTCGCTTAATAGTTAGTAAAGAGATAATAAAAAAGGCACGGACGCAGTCATGGCTGTAGCAATAAATCAGTAATAGTGGCTATACGCATCAGTCGCGACGCCTTGCGGTTGGCACTAAGATCAGAATCATGCCTCAACAGCTTAGGTATTGCGTAGGTGTAAGAGGCGTGGGCGAGGAAAATATCGACGCGCTTCATTCTGAAAACTTGTGCTTCAGCGATGAAAACGAACTTATTATTAAATTGCGTTGGTGTTTTAGAATTGCTATTTAGAACAGGGCACTTATCTCTTTAAGTATATTTGATGGATTTTTCTTTCAATTTAGCAATGCTGATACTATATATTTTTTATGAAATTGGATGGCAAACGGGCATGTAGGTCACCCCTAAGGGATCACCGCCGCCCATGGGTAATCGCAACACCACCGCAAGTGCGTTGCTGGCCTTTAAGAAAGGAATATGCTCGCTTCTTGAAGGTTGCCAAGTATACCGGATCGGAAATAACAGTTAATTGTTAACTGCCCACAACATAGCTTCGGGGTTGTCATTTCCGGCAAAAGAATCGTAATATTATGTCAAATTATATCTGTAACTGTTTACTATGTACATTGTACATACATCTAAGTTTATTCTAACGTATCTCGAATTAACTTCAATCTCCGTGCGTTATTTAGCTTTTGCCACACCTCCTACTGGAATCATGTACAGACGGCAGCATATCCAGCTAACCCAATCTGTCAAATTTCGTTTATAGATTTTCAACTTTTTCACAAAAGCATAAGGTTTATTTATTAGGGAAATTTGACAGATGGGGGTAGGTTGATGTGCTGGCGCCTGTACAACACCTCACTTATAATATATGCTTGGTAATTTTACAGTCTGCTTCTCTAGTTGCAATTCTCCCATTCTATGTGGCTCTAGCCTCTAAATTGTGCCTTACTTTATTACTATCTAAACTCGTGTCGGGATTCGAGACGGTTTATCAAATCCCGACGGTTTAATCAGTGTTATTCTTTTATAGTTCAATAAATAAACTGTATAGTGCTAATATTAGCTTCATAAACAATATTATAAACTATATTGAGACAAGTTTAATTATGTGATAAATTATAAAAAAATAATAAAAGTAGCACATATTAAAGTTTATAAACAACTGCGATCGTTCGGTCAATATTAAATCACGTGTCATGAATGGTACAGTCGGCGCCATTTAAACCATTATAGCGTCTGTATTACCTAGAGGGTAAGAGTACTTTCCGTAAAGCCCGTAGCAGCGAATGTTCTACAAAAAATAATCACGCATATTGGGATTACTATTTTAACGGGAGAATTCGCGACTAACACTCAGTTGTCTAGCGTTCGACCAATTAAAACACAGAAAATCCCACTTAATCTGACTGGGAACATGGGGATTAGTCGAACGCTGTAGACAGACATGGGTCTTTCTCATCATTGGCTAGCTTGTCCTCGATTTTTGCGTATGTGTTTTTTTTGTTTTTATTCACATAGATTTAAAAAAGCGCTTATAAATAGTCGGAACATGAATAGTATTAAAAACTAATTATAGATATTCAATTATATGTACAAGTAGATTATTATTTGATCGTGACTTATAGTAGAATATTAAGTAGAATATAATTTATATATATTAAGTAGAATATTAAGTAGAATATAATTTAAATTAAGATAATGCTTTCGTTAAATAGGTATTTCTTGAAGTTATTGTCAAATTGGTAGTTTAAGGTTTTTAAATTGTCAACACTTTTAGATATATTTAGGTACATCTTGTCGAAATTATACTGTCTATATTGAGGAATTATTTATTATGACGGACCTTGTGTGTATAGCGACGGTCGCTCTTTAATACTACCACCGGCACCAATGCGCCCCAACTGAGAAGCAAACAAACTCAGCGGGTTCATCTACTACCGGCTTCAACTCGGCTCAGTTGAGACGGACCGGCGAAACATACATAACATGCTTACAAAATCAAGACGCTAAGCTGTCAATGTAAAAGTTAACCAATTTACCACATGCATTTCAAAAGGATCGTAATTCAAATAAGACTTAAGAGCTAGTGACGCCTAAGACCCAGAATTGGTTCCTACAGCGTCTGAGACATTTAAATATCCAACAATGCCGCGATTTATTACTGAAACATTATACTTAGATAAGTCGCACCGGTCATTGTGAGTCACGCCCCTGCCAAAGTCCGAATTTACAACGATATTATCTCACTATCCTTTCTCTATTCTATAAATATAACACAGTTTAAACAAATGTAGCTAGACAATGGAACATCCTATCAATACTTTGATCATGTAAAAATTCGCCGTATGCTTTATTCAATGTTTTCATCCAATTTAGTACATATTTAATAGTGCCATCTAGTGTAATGTAAATTTTTATTTGGTTATAATAACAATTCTACATAAAAAGAAAACAATTTACAAATAGAAAGTAGCATTTAAGTCACAATCTGCGGGTAGTGTGCCCAAGAAGCTGGCAACGTTGCCTCGTTGTATAACCAAGCTGATACGCTGGCCGAGGTGCTCCGTCGCAATAATGGATTTTATACCGCAAGTTAGTTAATATTATAAATGTAAATATCGGATTTTAATGAATATTGTCACACAAATATAACTATTTACCAAGATTAATACTTTTTTAATATAATACTATATATCCTGAAAAAAAAAATTCCTGTTATAAAGTTAAACGCGGGGAAAACCGCGGGGCACAGTTCCAATTATACATATTCGAAAGTTTGTGAGTATGGATGTATGGATATTTGTTTGTTACTCTTTCACGTAAACACTAACGAACGGATTTTGATAAAACTTTGTAGAAATATAGTTTATATATCCGAACACCATTGGTATATAATTTATTCAGTTTACCGCGAGGAAAATCGCGAGGCATACCTAGTATTACATATGTAAAAGTATGAGAGTATGGATGTATGGAAATTTATTTCTTTTCACAAAAAAACTAATTTTGATGAAACTTTGCAGTAATACACGAATAACGCATAGGCTATAATTGATTAAGTTTAACGCAGGTGTAACACAGCTAGTACATCTTAACGGATACGTATATAGATAAATGCTCATAATGTAAAATCCTACGGGTAGGTATTCCATTATTTAAGCTCTATGAATAAGCGTCTATACGAGTTATCAAGAGCAAAGCTTGAAGCTCGATCAAGCAGTCGTTAGCTAAAATAAAACGAGGCCCTTGTTCAGACACTTTATCAGCAATACATTGTTTGAGCACAAAAACCAACCACAAAGCGATTTTATTTCTGAACGTGCAAAATACTCATCACTCGGCGCCATTATGAAGTTAATGTCGTCGTAGCAGAAGATTTATTATAATCAAGTCCACATTTTATGCGTAGTCCTACGTATCATCACGCTAATATAATACAGGCGAAAGTTTGTGAGTGTGTATGTTTGTTACTTCTTCACGTCCAAACGGCTCCCGCGATTTTAATAAAATTTGGTATGGAGTTAGCCGACACCCTGAATGAACACATAGGCTATAATTTATAAAATTTAACGCGGCTGAAACCGCGGGGCACACCTAGTCATATATATGCCTCTAGTACCTATATCAGTTATCTGGTTTCCATAGTACAAGCTCTGCTTAGTTTGGGATCAGATGGCCGTGAGTAAATAATGTCCGAGGATATTATTGTTATAATATTTAACATATAATTGTAATTAGTTATAATAATAAAAAATAATTTAGTTATATAAAAATAAGTCGGGTTTTCCTTCCTGACGCTATAAACTCCAGAACGCACGAACCGATTTCCACGGTTTTGCGTTCGTTGGAAAGGTCTCGGGCTCCGTGAGGTTTATAGCAAAGACAATTTATGAAATTTAACGCGGGTAACACTGCGGGGCACAGCTAGTTTAGTTATAATAATTAATAAAATAACTCTTATGTCTGTAGGTAATAAAGATTTATATTAATGTGTTTACGATATAATTTAATTTAAAGTTTCAATTAAATAACTACAAAGTCATACACAATATGAACCCTGTCACTTTCTACTAAGCTTTATTCTTTTCAACGGGCCGGTTGGCGTGGTTGGCAGATCGCTGCAGGTCGTGGGTTCGATTCCCACCCAGGACAGATATTTGTGTGCATGAACATGTCTGTTTCTGTAGTCTAAGGCTGAGATCTATAGAGCGTACTTAGACTTTACTTAGACAGAAGTTAATGCATGTAACGAAATTACAATTGGTGTTTTTAAATTGGTCTGTCTTAGCTTATGCTAAGCATAATCTTAACTTCAAAAAGTCTATAAATACCAAATCAAAGTATAAGCTTAGCATACATTGAGCAAAGTTTTACGTAAGTAAAGTTTGAGCAAAGTCTAAGTACGCTCTATAGATCTCAGCCTAAGGCAAACAACAAAGTCAAAACACCAATTGTAATTTCGTTACATGCATTAACTTCTGTCTAAGTAAAGTCTGAGCAAAGTCTAAGTACGCTCTATAGATCTCAGCCTCAGTGTATTTATCTATATAACTATGTATTACAAAAGAAAAGTAGTATAATTAGTATATCAGATCGCCGCAGGTCGTGGGTTCGAATGCAAATATATGGGCAGATATTTGTGTGCATGAACATGTCTGTTTGCCCTGAGTCTGGGTATATTTATCTATGTAACTATGTATTACAAAAGAAAAGTAGTACATGTAGTATATCAATTATCTGGTTTGCATAGTACAAGCTCTGTTTGAAATCAAATAGCCGTGTCAATAATGTCCCAGGATATTATTATTATCAGCCGCCCGTTACTCTAAATTCTACCAAATGTTCTAAGCTGTTTCCAGAAGAATGGCAACAAACGTGCAGATACCATCGTGTCACGGGGCTGCGCCAGTAAATTGAGCATCACGCGAGTTCCGGATGCGGTAGCTTTTACGTAATGGAAACTGTATTACGGGGAGTGGAATTGGGGAGATAAAAGCCGATTATACAGAAACTGAAGCCATTACAACTGAGCCTTGCATTTTAGCTTTAAAGGTTTTTGGATACATAATCCCTTCAAGGGGTCACCCTAAAAGTGTAGAGTTCTGTCACCTCTTTCGATGTAAGCGGAAGGTATAACAATGACTGCTCGCTTCGTAATAATAATGAAAGGTTCTACTGGAAAAATTACAGCACATATTTGACACCTGTCATTGGTTTTGACGTAACTACAAAGCAGCACCGCGTGTGGGGATACCTTGATAGCATTTCCTATATTATATTTTGACTATAACATTTTATTTTATAATGCTCTAATAATAGGTCTTTACCTATGAAATTGCCGTTTTGTATGAAAAAATTTAAACGAATTTTTTTCATGAATTTTTTTATTTGTATTAATCGAAGTAATCACCCATGCAATCAATGCATCTTTGCCATCGCAGTGGCAGTTTATTGATGCCCTTCTTAAAGAAATCAGCTGGACGGGAGGCAACAAATTCTTCAAAGGCATTTTGTACTGCCTCTCGGGTATTGAATTTTTTTCCCGCCAAGAAGTTATCCAAATTCTGGAAAAAGTAGTAGTCTGTAGGCGCAAGGTCTGGTGAGTAGGGCGGATGACGGAGAGCTTCCAACCCCAGTTCTTGCAACTTGGAGACCGTCTGCTGTGCAGTATGAGGTCGCGCGTTGTCGTGCAGGAGCAGCGGAGACGAGCGATTGACCAATGCTGGTTGGAGATGCGCCAGCTTCTCCATCATTGTGCTCAGTTCTTCACAGTACACATCTGCAGTAATGCTCACCCCGTTTGGTAAGAAGCTGTGATGAATCACACCGGCGCTAGACCACCAAACAGTGACCATCACTTTTCTAGGGGTAAGTTTTCGTTTAGGGCATTGTTTAGGTGCTGAACCAGGATCCAACCAACTTGCTGAGCGCTTGCGGTTATCAAACAGAATCCATTTTTCATCGCAGGTAACAATGCGGTTCAAAATTCCTTCATTTGTGTGTCTGTTGAGCAGTGCAAGGCACGTCTCGACGCGTACTTCGCGCTGGCGATCATTGAGTTCGTGGGGCACCCATTTGTCAAGCTTTTTTACCTTGCCAATTTGACGCAAATGGACCAATATTGTTTTGACGCTAACCTCGAAAGCTGCTGCTAATTCAGCCGTAGATTGTGTATCATCAGCTTCCACAACCGCCTTTAATTCGTCATTGTCGACCAAAGTCTTCGGACGACCGCGAGGTTCATTTTTCAGGTCGAAATTTCCAGAACGGAAGCGAGCAAACCAATAACAGGTGGTGCGTTGGTTTGTAGTGTTAGCTCCGTAAACGTCGTTGATGTTGCGTGCCGCTTGTGCCGCGTTGCTGCCACGACGGTACTCATATTCCATAATTACTCGAATTTTTAACGTATCCATGATGACGAAAAAGATTGAAATGCGATGAAAATGTAACACTAATCAATTAAGAAATGACTACTTTTGGAAAAAAGAATCCATGTTTTTAAAATAAAATTAATTTGAAATTAGAATTCTTAGCCAAACAAAAATTATTTTGATTTGAAATGGCCAGTACTGCAGAACGGCAATTTCATAGGTAAAGACCTAATAATTATTTAGTAAAAATAATTTCAGCCTACTTTCTAGTTTTCATTTTGTATCGAGAATATATATATTGTGATATTGTGTTTCCTGAAGCGCTAACACTGAATATAAGCGTACCTATATTGATATTATATCAATAAGTAAGCAACCGGGCAACTTAATAAGCATCTTATATTTAGACGTCGGTTTACCGGGACCAACACTTTTAGTAGCCAGTTAAACTGTCGGTCCTGGATTTAATAGTTAATCTATGTCAGAGGCCTTATTAGCGGCTTGAAAAACTCTAAGACACTATGGTAAACATTGCCAACACGTATGAATAAAATGTCAGCATGCCAGACTAGACAATCCTGTGGTAGCGCGAGGGGTTGGGCAGGGAGGCATTGCGTCATACGCATACCCCGAGCGATCTTTACGCTTATGACGGCGTTAATTCTCCCGTCTATTTATTGTGCAGACGTGCTGTCGCGTTATGTGTTGCGCATAGTACATGGCAGAGAAATAATATAGACAAATCAATCTTATGACTGGTTTAGTGGCCTCCTATGCCAAAGATAATGGGATCGACTGCCACCCGGGACATATCCTTGTGTGATAACTAACGAAACTAACTAATATTTTTTTATGGGGACGAGTGTAATTTATCTATAATTCGTATGTGTATAGAAATATATAAGTACGTTTATCGATTGTCCGGTTGCCAGGCTCTGCCTAGCTTGGGATCAGATGGCAGTGTGTTACTGGTCCCAAAATTACCCAATAACAGTAATAATTTCATACTTAATCGAAGGATGTTTATGTATCTAAATATCATTAGAATGAAAAAGCCGTTTCAAAAATGTTAAACAAGTTAGAGGTTCACACGATACCGAAACACAAATCCTATAGATATTTTTGTTTGGATATCGGAGCTATTTACATCAGATGAATCTGCGCTAAGTTGGAAAGTAAGTACTTTCCAACTGAGCGGAGATGCAGATGCAGTTCCGGTGCTAGTATATTAATAAATAAATATAAATATCTTGAGACAACTAACACACTGTCATTTGGTCCCAAACTAGGTAGAGCCACCACTATGGCAACCAAACAACTGTTAAACATACTTGTAGATAAATTACACCCAGACACAGAAAAAATAATCGTGCTCAAGATTTATTCGGGAATGAACCCCGATCTCTTACTTAAAGCTCACTGACCACTAGACCAACAACCCAATGTCTTCTCCATCTGATGAGACCTTTACTATGTTCTGTTGTGTGTACGGGAACGCATTCTTGTATTTGCCTACTACATATGTGAGCTGTGCTCGAAAAGAAAACGACCAAAAACTATCCAATAATTTGCCTGAAAATCAACTAGCTTATGAAGTTAGAGTTACACAATAGATAGAGACAATATGTAGTATATTGCAGTGAAGACAAATTAATTTGCTCCGTATCCAACTATGTAATAAAGTGTCTAGCCGGTTTAGTTGCATGCAAACACATTATCTTGTTTTATTACATGGTTTCTACGTATGAGTCATCCAAATTCACAAAAAATATTTTTATTATAACAAGCAATGTATCAATGAGACAAACTGTTTTTATTGATCATTTTTAAATTCCAATAAGTTAAGATTTGTAAAACAGATATTAATCCGTTGCCGGGTCCGTCCAAAATTAGTTTATTCAGTAAATTAACTCCGATAATAATTAAAAATATATATTAAGGAATCTTGTTAGTCTAATCTTGATAGTTAAGGAATATGGCTGACGGCAAAGAATATCACCACCTCATTTCATCCCGTTGGGGGCTTAGAAGTCGAACTGTGGGAATATCTGCCATACAACGGGAAGCAGCGTCTGCCAAGGGTGGCGACTATGGCATATCCCTCCAAATAATGGAAACTCCATTCTAGAAATCTTATTTCGCTTTTCTGTCTTTTCTTTTTATAAGACAACGCCCGCATTAGGGAATGTATTCCGTGTTGCGGGGTACTTCCCAAACATATAACAGACGGACACATCGAGACTCAAAACAAATATTTATGGGTCGAATGAAGCGGCGAGGCGACTGTCTTAGCCGCTGCACCACACTTGCCGTCAATTGTGAGGTATTTGTCCAGTCATTCTGCTGACATGATGATGATGCCTCATACTTGTCACTTATTTTGACAGTGGACAAATAAGATCACATATAAGTAAGGGTTGCCAAGGCTTTTACGCAACTGAGTAAACTTACAAGTCATTAAAATTCATAACCGTCCAATTTATATTGGTTGTATGAAACACCAAATGAACATGAAAATCCATTTTCATATAAACTTATTTTGGCAATGGACGAAATTAGATCGATTATAACAAAGGTCAACAACCTTCATTGATTGACAAAGGTTGTGACTTGTGAGAAGGTATTTACTATCCTCTCGTTATTATTGTACTCCTAGTACCTACTTTTAATAAAGACATTCATATCGAAGAGAATATAATAACAGTTATTCCCTTAGAATTTCAGAAAACAAAGTGATAAATTGTTATAAATTAAAATTACGGGCCGAAGACGGCGGTCTTTTACCTACTGGACCTTCATAATTGGACAATACTCCAATGGACCCATTTGACCTCCTATAAACAAGGTCGACCCACTCGATCTACCAAATGGGACCCATTCGACCTTCTGTTAAAAATATGTCCCACTGGACCTTGCTTTTCGCATTGAGCTTTTTCTTCGAAACATACAGACGCCAGCACATCCAGCTACCCCAATCTGTCAAATTTCTTTTACAGATTTTCAACTTTATCACAAAAGCATAAGGTTCACTTTCAATTGGGGATATTTCACAAATTGGGGTAGCTTGATGTGCTGGAGTCTGTACAATCGTGAAATAGACAAGACTGATCCAACAGTTATTTTAATATACAATATTTTTGCTGTGTCTGTCGCCCGGGGGGCTTAGAAGTTGACCCGAGGGAACATCTGCTAGAGAACGATCAGCAGCATCCCACCATACAGCGATCGCCAACCCGTCTGTCAACCGGGGCGACTATGAATATGTATAGCTTCTTAAAGAAGCTCGAATGGGGGTTTCTGATATATCCACAAGGACTTTATACTATTGGATCTATCTTGAAGGTCCAGGGCAAGACAGTAAAACAAACCGCCAGTGTGAACGGCAGACACTTTAACCACTGACTAAAAATGAGAATATAACTTTAATTGACCCCTATTTTATGTCGATTGAATGCACTGTATTCGATAAAGTTTAGTTGATATAAAAGCTTATATAATCGGGAATATATACCAGAGAATGGGCAGCAGCGTTCTTATGAGTACCAATTTCTACCTTACTGCGATCGCCAACCCGTTTGCCAAGCGTGGCGATTATGGCAGATCCCCTCAAATGAAGGACACAATTAAACCGCGGCCCCCAGTCCCCGGCAGCCCTGCTATTCCCAGCCGTGGTAACAGCCGTGGTTACGGCAGGGCAGGGGGTGCTAAGAATCCCCGGCAGATTCCGCGTTACCAAAACCGACGACATCTGGCCCTGGCAACATACAACACACGCACACTGCGGACCGACGAGAAGATGATCGAACTGGAGGAAGAATTGAGCAGGTTACATTGGGACATAATAGGAGTATCTGAAGTCCGAAGAGAGGGGGAGGACACGATAATCCTGAAATCCGGGAATCTGTTCTATTTCCTTCCGGGAAGGCGACCAACTGTCCCAAGGTGGTGTTGGGTTCATAGTCCACAAGTCCCTCGTACACAACATAGTGAAAATCGAGAGTGTGTCGACTAGGGTTGCGTACCTTATACTCAGAATTACCAAGCGGTATTCGTTGAAGGTCATACAGGTTTACGCGCCGACTTCGACGCACTCCGACGATGAGGTTGAGGTCATGTATGAGGATATTTCTAGAGCCATACATACCTCGAACTCTTATTTCACTGTGGTCATGGGGGACTTTAACGCGAAGACGGGTAAACGATTCGGGAATGAGCTGAAAGTGGGGCAATTTGGAACTGGAGACCGGAATCCCCGGGGCCAAATGTTGGCCGACTTCATGGAGAAGGAGGGACTCTTTATGATGAACTCCTTTTTCAAGAAGTCGGAAAACCGCAAATGGACCTGGGTAAGCCCCGATGGTAAAACAAAAAACGAGATAGACTTTATCTTGTCGACGAGTAGACAGGTGTTCAATGACGTCTCAGTGATCAATATGGTTAAAACCGGGAGCGATCACAGACTGGTGAGAGGCTCATTGAACCTAAATGTCAAGCTCCAGAGGTCCCGACTGATAAAGTCTACGCTCCGACCTTTACCCATCCACATCCAAAACCCTGAACCCTTTCAGCTCGAACTGCAAAACCGTTTCGAATGCCTAGCAGATTGCGAGGAAGTGGACTCATACCATGACAGGCTCGTAGAAGCTGTCCATACGGCTGGGTCTAAGGTCTTCAAGGCCCACCGTACAAACAGAACCAAAAAGATCTCTGATTATACCCTGCAGCTTATGGACGAAAGACGGAAAATGGTTCTGACATCCTCTGATGATGCTACCAGATACCGGCAGCTCAACAGACAGATCTCAAAGTCTTTGACTCGCGACACGCGCCAATTTAATACAAATTGTATTAAAGAAGCCATTGAGCGGAACAAAGGCTCTAAAGTGTTTGCAAGAGAACTGTCTGTTGGACAGAGCCAACTGACGAAGCTGAAGACTGAGGATGGCAGAATCGTCACGTCTAAACCTGAGTTGCTGGGAGAGATCGAGAGGTTCTATGGACAGCTGTATGCGAAAACCCAGTCACCTGTCGATAGTTGTGCCTCAGATCCCAGAGCACGACTAACCCAACACTTCACCGACGACATCCCGGACGTCAGCCTGTGCGAGATTAGAATGGCTCTCGAACAGCTTAAGAACAACAAGGCGCCTGGTGATGATGGAGTTACGGCAGAGCTTCTGAAGGCGGGTGGTACACCAATCCTACGGGCCCTTCAGAAGTTATTTAACTCCGTCATACTAGAAGGTCAAACGCCAAAAGCATGGCACAGGGGTGTGGTGGTGCTCTTCTTCAAAAAGGGCGATAAAACCCTCTTGAAGAATTACAGACCCATCACACTGCTGAGCCATGTTTACAAGTTGTTTTCGAGGGTCATTACGAATCGTCTCGCACGCAGGTTTGACGACTTCCAGCCTCCCGAACAAGCCGGTTTCCGTAAAGGCTTTAGTACCATAGACCACATACATACGCTGCGGCAGGTTATACAGAAGACCGAAGAGTATAACCAGCCATTATGCTTAGCGTTTGTGGACTATGAGAAAGCCTTCGATTCGATCGAAACTTGGGCCGTACTGAGGTCTCTCCAAAGGTGCCAAATCGACTACCGGTATATCGAGGTGTTAAAGTGTTTGTACGAAAACGCCACTATGTCAGTGCGACTCCAGGTCCAGAACTCGAAACCTATCCACTTGCAGCGAGGTGTGAGACAGGGAGATGTTATATCTCCGAAACTGTTCACCGCTGCATTGGAAGATGTCTTCAAGCTTCTGGACTGGAAAGGCTTTGGCATCAATGTCAATGGCGAGTACATCACCCACCTTCGATTTGCCGACGATATAGTAGTCATGGCTGAGACCCTCGACGACCTCGGTACAATGCTCGATGGCCTCAGCAGAGTCTCTCAACAAGTGGGTCTGAAAATGAACATGGATAAGACGAAAATTATGTCAAACATCCATGTTGCACCCACTCTAGTTAAGGTTGGAGACTCTGCACTCGAAGTTGTAGAGAACTATATTTACCTAGGACAGACCATCCAACTAGGTAGGTCCAACTTCGAGAAGGAGGTCAATCGTAGAATCCAACTCGGCTGGGCAGCGTTCGGGAAGCTACGTAATATCTTCTCGTCCCAAATACCGCAGTGTCTCAAGTCGAAAGTCTTAGACCAGTGTGTGTTGCCAGTGATGACTTACGGAACAGAGACGTGGTCGCTAACTATGGGCCTTATCAGGCGGCTCAAGGTCACCCAAAGAGCAATGGAAAGGGCTATGCTTGGAGTTTCCCTGCGAGATCGAATCAGAAATGATGAGATCCGCAGGCGAACCAAAGTCACCGACATAGCCCTAAGAATTGCCAAGCTGAAGTGGCAGTGGGCAGGGCACATAGCTCGTAGAGCCGACGGCCGCTGGGGCAGAAAGGTTCTCGAGTGGCGACCACGAACCGGAAGACGCAGCGTGGGCAGGCCCCCTACAAGATGGACCGATGATCTTGTGCGGGTCGCTGGAAAACGCTGGATGCGGATAGCGCAACACCGGCAATTGTGGAGATCTTTGAGGGAGGCCTTTGTCCAGCAGTGGACGTCTTTCGGCTGATATGATGATGATGATGATGAATCGGGAAGACAATTTTGTTGTTTGCATATCTGTGGCGTTTTTAAGTGGAAGTTATTTAAAGTCGCGGATTATTAACAGACTAACTACTAACTATTTAATTCTAGTATAAGTTTTTTCCAATATAATACCGTCTGAGTGTAATCATCTGTATAAGTACGTAATAACAAAATGTAGTATAAAAAAGTAGTATATCTATGTAGTAAATCAGTTTACTGGTTCCCATAGTACAAGCACTGCTTAGTTTGGGATCAGGTGGCCGTGTCTGAATAATGCCCGAATATATAATTATGTTTTATTTTTTATCTAATGGCTAGTTAAAACTTAATCTTGTGGATCTGACTCCACTAAAAAAAGAACTGTATATTTTGAACGGCTTAAAATATTATGACCTTTATATAGAATAGCCTAACGGTCGCTATCCATATTCAGATACGCCTTTTCGTGACTTAGCCGACAAAATGAAAGTCCAACGGCGACAAACAGCCGAAACGATGTTAACTGCTGCAATATTTCCGCTCCAATGCACATTTACACTTCCCCACTGAAATATATAGGTCAAAGCCAATAAAGAGAAATATAATGCGCTGGACAGTGTTGGCAGTTTGGATCGTTCCGGAATATTCCAGAACAGGCATTGAGCCAGCTGACGTCACTATGATATTCCCCTTTTTGCCTAAATAAATATTGAGTTCATCGAGGCTACCAGGACATAAGCGCCGGACTAGGTCACTTCAAGTATTTGCTCTTAGTTCAACCCACATAACTTAAAAGGTCAAGACAAGGTTTTGGCATCACTCATCTTCCAAAAAGATGCACTATGCCAAATCGAATGTACAATAGTCGAATATCAATTGATAGGCGATATAAATTATCGCATAAAAAATCGAGCTTTCATAAATCATAAAATGTTTAATAAATCTAAAATTCAAACTACGCTAAGGATACATTCGATTGAATTAACCATTTACTAACCATTCAATATTATGAACGTCCGAGTATTTAGACATTCGATACTACTCGATGGTCGATTATTTAACATACACCTACACCTTTCAAAAAGGGATGAATTTAGGCATTTGTATGCAAATATTTAGCTTATAAGCGAAACTTTTATGGAGGAACACTTCCATAAAACTAGATTTTAAACAAAAAATAAAAGAACAACCTCTAATCCATTCAGTTGACGCGCTAAGATTCCATTAGGCATTTTAGTTTAATTGCATTTTTCGCAATGGAACACCTCCGTATGGGCGTTACGCAAGGGAATTCGCACATTTATAACATAATCTTTTCTTTCTAGGTCACCAATCAGTGTTACTGTCCTCCTGTCGCCAAGATTTTTTGTCAAATAATTCCTTGGACATAATAATCACACTAATATTATAAAGGCGAAAGTTTGTGAGTGGGTGTGTATGTTACTTCTTCATGTCTAAACGGCTGGAGCGATTTCAATAAAATTTGGTATGGAGTTAGCGGACACCCTGGATTAACACATAGGCTATAATTTATAAAGTTTAACGAGGGTAAAACCGCGGGGCACAGCTAGTACATAATAATACACTAAGCACCGCAGCACGCTGTCTCTAGTCTATAAGTAACATGATAGTAATCGTATCTACTTTTACTTTCAAACTGAAAGTACGGCCGATTGTTAGCACTCTGAGAAACCAATCAAACTTCTTAGGTCAAGGGTATTGATGACGTAATGAACATCGCCGGTTATGTAAGCCCTACAGTTCATATGTTTGTAACGAGTTTATGGAAATGTATACGTATTATATGGCGTTAGAAGGTTTAGGATCATCAGTGACCATGATACAAAACATACACAAGGGCAGCTTCAAAATATCAACGTTTTTTACTTTGTGTTAATTGGCTGTTTTAACTCTTTACTTTACTCGCTACTCTTTATAATTTTATTAAAGATATGATATGGAGATATTGAAATTAAATCCATCAGGACGTCTTATCGTAGTCAGCTATCTCTTCCCAACAAACTTTGACTGGACAAGAAGCAGAAATAAATAATCACATCAAGGGTAGCTGAAGAAATTTAAGTAAGAATTCAAATACTTACAAACTAATCATGATATTTACTCAATAGTAATACTGATAGTAAAACTTAATATTTTGTTTTTGTTTTGTGATAAACATGATTGTTTTAACATATGATATTTTCTTTAACGCGGCTTAGCGCCGGGTTGACTGGTAGAAAGAATCACGTAAGGAAAAACATTATGCCTCCTGCATATTGGCATGCTTTTATCGAGATTCGGAGTGAGAACATGAGTATCCGAAGAATAATTCTATTGTTGGGATGTGGTTACATTAGGAAAGTATTGCTGAAACTGGTAACTGGTACGAAACCATACATATTCCAGACAAAATTCTTTATTCGGCAAAGGTCAGGAAATCTCGGAAATCCCAACGTAACTTGACGAATTCGGATGCTAATAAAGTATATCACAGAATATGTATGAAGAAACCTACACGTTCAATATTTAGGATTTCACATTTTACCAAGGCAACATCAAAAAGAAATGAAATGTAGGTATTAGATATTTCGGTAATATTTTCGTTAAATATATTGGGAAAACTACCACGCTGCCTGCTGATCTCCAACTAGCAGAGCCTGTAGTATGGCAACCAGACAACAGATAAAATTATACTCATATATTTCTAAATACAACGATAAATTACACCCAGACACAAAAAATAATCGTGCTCATCACACAAAAATTTAATTCTTTTTTATTTCACAAAGATTGGATTCTTTGTTATTTCACAAAGATTGGATTCTTTGTTATTTCACAAAGATTTGATTATTGATCAGAGTCCTGGGTAGGGATTAATATAATAACACGAAACAAAATATAGTCATCATGTTAGTCGAACGACTTCCACTGCTGGACAAAGGCTTCCCTACATCCACCTTCGGATCCTACTCCATATCAGAACTCCATTTTTTGAACCCAATCGATGCTTAATTGGTGTGGGTGTTAACTCATAGAGAGTTCAATAATTACTTTAAAAAATGTAATAATAATAATGAATCTGTCATTCTGTCATGCTGTCATGCTGTAGGGGAAGAGGACCTCTCACAGGTCACAAAGGAAAGCATATGCCATAGTCTAACACGCTGGCCTAGACTTTATCTTTATGTCATCAAGAACAACTTAGGGAGCTCTCAGACATCCAAGTTTACTCACGATGTTTTTCTTCACAAAAAAATACATTCGATTGGATAACATCCTACTAATATTATAAACGCAAAAGTTTGTGAGTATGGATGGATGTTTCTTAACTCCTTCACGTAAAAAACTACTGAATATATTTTAATGCAACTTTACAATAACATAGCCTATACATCAGAATAACACATAGGCTACAAATTTATAAAGATATTGTGTGAATTGTCCAAAATATGACGATAAGTGTTAAGTAAGTAGGAAAAAATCTACTATCTGCGAGCTATTCCGGCGTGCACATCATAAATGCGAAATTTTGTGAGTATAGATGTATGGATGTATGTTTGTTACTCTTTTACGCCAAAACTACTTTAACGCCGGTGAAACCATAGCTAGTTTTTCATAATGAAATCGATAAAAAATCTGAATCATCAAACGCTTATCCGAAATGGAAACAAGTTTACGAATAATGTCGAGGACAAGGCTCAGCATAATGGCATCGTGCACCATTGTTAAGCTTTCCAAAGCACCTCGACCCTTATCAGGGACGTGTCGCGTCAATAATTTCGCCGGGAACACCGTACTCGTCCTAACTGAACCGTAAACGTTTATCCGACGCATCGGTGCGGTGCGGTGATGTGGAATTGTAAGGCACCGGTGCCGTTCTAACAAGTGAACAAATCTCTATACTTAAGGCACTGACATCAGCCAAATTGGTGTTTGTCTGCAAGTTCTTAGCCAACACTATGAGGTTAATCTTCTTAAAAAACATATAAGTATGTATGCTATATAAGACAAGTATGACGTCCCATTACGCGACGCCAAGATATTCTCAGATGTTAATCTTCAAATGTTTGTTGGCAAATGCTTCCTTTTCACGCCAGACGTCGTGGGTTCGATTCCCACCCGGGAAAGATATTTGTTTGCATGAACATGTACCTGTATGTCCTGAATCTGTGTGTAATTATCTATGTAAGTATGTATTTACAAAAGAAGAAAGTAATATGTGTAGTAAGTGAGTCATCTGGTTTCATAGTACAAGGTCTGCAACAATAGTACAAGTTTCGGATCAGATGGTCGTGTGTAAATAATGTCTGAGGATATTATTAAGACACCCAAGAAGTGGCGTCATCCTCATACGGTTGCTCCCGTACTTTTTACATAAATAACCTTTTTTATCGCCCGTACATAAACAACCATAAATACTCATATCATTCAATCTTTTATCCAACTTCCATAATATGAGTACACAAGCGGTAGTAACCTCACAAAAAATGACGTCATGCTCGTCATACAGGGCCAATATGCAATTTAAAAAACCACCGTGCATACAAACGTCAATCATTCCACCACATTATCCAACTTCCATTATAAAAGTTCAATGAGAGACTTCTTAAGAAAGCTAGAACATTATAAGGGGGTAGAAACCTCACCAGAAATGACGTCATACTCGTACGGGGTCAACGTCACAGTTTATATCCAATATAAAAGAAAGAAACATCGCCCATATAAACGTAAATAGTCACATAATTCCATCTCATTATCCGACTTCCATTAACGAGTGCATCGACTTCATAAAGTTATATTTTGTTATTGTGACTTCCGTTGTCAGTAGCGTTATGTGCCAAGAATACAAAACCCATAACATTGTACAATCTACATACTGTGACTCATTGCCAGTACAACTGGAGAGCTCTATGCGTGATGTAATCAATAAAAGAGCACATTTTAATATATCTGCGTGAAATTTTTCCGCACATTATTAAAATTTCTAAATATGGCACGACTTTTTGTCAAAGGCGCGGTTATTGTTAAAGTGTAACCTAGTACTTTTTTTATACATATTTAAGATAATGGATTTTAAATTTTCTTTTTCTGGAACCAAATATGGCAATTTGCCCAAGGTAACAGGCATCACAACCCCGCAGTTTCAATGTAGAACACATAACAATAAAATGTAGAACACATATTATTTGCGCAGTAGATATCTACCGCATATAGATATTTCATATATATTCGAATTAATGTATGCAAGATATAGCATAAAGAATGGAGTATACAATATTTGTAAGCACAATTTAGCCATGCATCGAAACAAATATTTTTTTTGTCTCCTCATATAAAATACGTCAGCTGATCGAATATTTGCATGGAATGTTATGTATTTTTGTTTTTGCACGTTTCTAGTTGTATAGCGGAATTAAAAAGTGGGTGCACCTTAAGGAGCTTAAGTTGCACCAGCTCATATACTAGTACAAGCAAGGCTGATCTGAGATAAATTGAAGCTTATATGCGTTGTTTAACCAATTTAGGCAAATAACACCACAAAAAATACATTCATCTATTGATATTCCATTAATAAAGTGCACTTTTTGCGATTGCCATGGATAATTTCGAAAAGTAAATAAAATACAAACAAAGGATCTGTGAAGTGTGTAGGCCGATAGGATACATAATGCATGTAAATAGTATGCGCATGTAATAAAAAATTCTACATCTTATATGTATGCCGACGATACTTGTCTCATATACAGTAACAAAGATATACACATAATACAACAAAAACTGCAAGAGGATCTTGACAACATAGTGAAATGGGCTCATGACAATGGAATAATCATTAATATAAACAAAACAAAATGTATGCCAATATATTCACCATACACTCACGTTAAAAATTTAATTATCACAATAAAAGGTCACTCATACGAATGTCTCCATAATAATAAAATAAACTGTAGTTGCGAGAATTTAGAGCAAGTAACTACATATAAATATCTTGGCCTGACCATTGATAACACCTTCTCATGGAAACCTCACATAGATGTCGTATGTAATAGATTACGCTCAATCTTGGGAAAGCTATGGACACTAAAGCCTATTGTAAAGAAAGGCACTTTGTATATGTTATACTATGCTCTAGTAGACTCCATTATCAGCTACGGGCTGGGTGGTTATGGACTTACATTCAATACACATGTAAACAAAATAAGATCATTACAAATCCGATTTTTAAAAATGTTAGTAGATCCAAAAGTAAAAAATAAAGTCAATAGAGAGTATGAAAAGTTATTTAAAATCTGCAATATCTTACCAATACAACTTAAAACCAAAATGACAGTTTTACTCGAACAACACAATAATATAACGCATAAAAATAAAAGAGTGCATAACTACCCAACCCGTATGGCTAAGAAAAATAAGCTTAATATACCTAAAATAGTTAATTATTATGGTAAGAGAACTAGGAAATGGTTAACGCCAACTTTATTAAATGAATTACCCTGTGACATAGTAACCAATACTAAGTCTAAATACCAATTTAAAAAAATACTGAGAAAGCATTATTTATCACTTTGCCCGTGAGAACAACTATTTAGTAAACAACAAAAGTAGTAGATCTATCCTCAACTTGTACAACCTTCCAAAATATAATATTTATTTGCTAGTGTGGTTGATGTACCTAACATCACCCACACTGGTAAATGAATATTATTAATTCTTGATTAATTCAATATGGCATATCTGTATGTATTTTAAAATAAATCTTATTTCTTCCTTTACTTTGTATTGTATAAACTTAGTTGTAACATCTTTCTATCTTATATTCTATCTTGTATACTTCCTTACTTTAGCATTGCATACTGAACTGAATACCTAGCAGTTAAGTAATAAAAATGTAAACAGAGCGAGAACGTTGCCGACAAACTGCTGTGCAGTTTGGCAAAAATGTCAAAAACTTAAATGTGTACTTTTTTCAATAATAAATAAAAAAAAAAAAAAAAAAAAAAAAATCCGTAGGTTTTTTTAAACGACGTATTTGAATTTGTCACTAATTGCTTGCTTATCGTATGGGTAGTGGTAACCCTAGTTTCAGAGTTGCTCAAACCGCCCAGCAGGCCTCTGATATAGCTTTACGACTGTTGTCTAATGACTAAAACCGGGACCGACAGCTTAACGTGCCCTCCGAACCACGGAATCAATATTTGTTATTGGTCATAGTTGTAAGATAGATTAGTAGATTAGCCGCCCAATAGGCCTCTGACATGGCATTACGGCTGTTGCCTAATGGCTACAGCCGGGACCGACAGCTCAACGTGCCCACTGAAACACAGAGACGCTCATTGCGCGTTTCTCCTTCAAAATCAATTTAACCGGCAAACAAAACTTATTTCACGTGCACAGCGTGTTAAAATCGAAATCGGTTGCGATCAGATACACGCGGCGCATTGCTTGAACAAACATTTATATAAATGTTAAGTATTAAAAATATACGCAAATAGTTATTATATAATGACGATATTGTTTGCCTAATGTGTACTATTTCATCGATACCTAACATTTCTAAAAAGTATCGCTTACTAATTATCTAAGTCAATTTATGTAATAGAATTCTCGAAAGCTGATTGAGATTTCAATAAAAATTAAGTAACTAAACAATATGAACTAAAACAATCAGTGAAATTGCAATGCTTCTTCTATAACTGTATGAAAACGATATCATTATGAAAACTGTTCTGTATTCCACGAAAAAAATGATCAGATATATTTAATATAAGATTAAGTGATACCTCTATTGAATAAACACGACCAAAGCTCTGTTTGTTGGGCGGAATGATAAAAACTATGTTATTCTCTGTGTACGAAACCAAAATAGGTTCCACTGAAATGATATTTTCTCACTACCGAACTAGGTACATATGTTTGTCAAGCGCAATAGTTAAGAGCCATTCCTAGCATTTTCCTAGTAAAACGCGTTCCCCATTTTCCTCGCAGGGTTTAAAACGTAATTATAGACATCAGCTACCTCTTTGTCCGGCTATTTCGTTTTTGTAATTAAACCTATATATGCAGAAGTTTAAACATACAAAAATCCACAAAAAGCCTGTTTCAAACTGCCGGAAGTAAACGTCTGGTAAGGAAATATGGCCACTTGAAACGAAGTAAGTAAAAAGGTCACGCATAAGATATTTTCATTTCCCTCATCTTTTTCTCACGTATAGAGGAGAGCTAAACATAAACTACATAAGACCACAGTATCAGCTTAAAAAGACAACCATAGTACAGCTGCTAACTTTTTAAATGTAAATAATATAACTTATATATAACCAAGAACAGAACAGGCTGGTATTTTTAAAAATATTACGTTCGGTTGATCTGTTTGCGAGCCTACAGACCCTAGTTTTTTACACTTTATTTGTGCGCAAACACAAGGGGCACTTTCTATTCCCTCACTCTCATCATCCGATGGGACGTCTAGCTACACGAACGGAAATAGGTCACGACGGCTTTACGTGCTCTCTGGAGCACAGGGGTGCAATACCGCCAAATTCTAGACTCCGGGCTGATACTGCGAAATTATCTAAAAAGAAAATTTTCAAATTTCAGGATTGTGATTGCAAGATATTTAGTTGTTTAATGCATACATTTATTTTAATTAACTAACTGAACACGCATACTATAACAATTTCTTTAACATAAAGAAGAAAAGGAGATTGTAGTTAATGGGCCTTTGTATCTCCGAATGAAAGTGTAGCCTACGCGAGTAAAAGAACATTGGCTCAGATAACATCACTAAGCGTTGTCTATGGATGAGTGCTTTATCGGATTAACTTCCCGCTTGGTAGAGTACTTTGGCATTTATTGTAGCAAATTAAAAACCAAACATTTTCTAACCATTCGATAGTTTTTAAACGACAATTATTAAATAAAAATCGCAATTCAGTCATGTTTCAAAATTTATTATTATCTGCAGTAAAAGTTACTGTAGATAATAGATTATAATAAAAATACGGGTTTGACTTCTTGTCCCGGGTTCGATTCCCGCACAGAACAACTATTTGTGTGAGCCATAAATAGTTGTTGTGTCTGGATGTACTTTATATCCGCCAACTTTATGTTTGTAAACTACCTCGCGACACAGGGATCAAAATACTAAGTGCGGGCGATATATTTTTTTAATAGAGATATTAAAAAAATATATTTAAATATTTAAGCGTTTTCGCGCCAACGCGGTAAAGACGCATCGAGGGTCTGTTTCATTTTAAAAAACTGATGTAAATTCGAGGTATATCTGTATATATTATGTTGGATTTTTAGACATAAAATCGTACGTACGTACTTGTGTACGTTATCGAAGATTTTATTTATGTATGGGAAAGTGCGATATTGTCGTGAATTGTGATTTTCCGTGTTAAAATCCATCAATCAATCCATAGAAACATCTAAAAGTCTCCACTGTTTTACTGGGGTAGGACTATGACTTGACTGGACAAAATGTCTAAAAACATAAAATATTACAACTGAAGATGTGGCGATATGTTCTAAGCTCTTAGCCTGCACCAATAGGGCGAAAAACCAATTAAAATCTACCCTCATAATACTAAGATTGTATTTCACATTATTTATATAAAATTCTAGATAGCCTACTACTAATACAAAGGCGAAACGGTTTAACAACCATTCTGTAATTCTTTGGTAACTGAACATTAGCGGAAACATTACAAATTCAAAGTTATGCAAGCAAACATGTATTAACATAATATTAGTGGGACGTTAATTGTTAACAAACCTTTCTTCCTAGCGGTTTCATTCATCTAAAAAACATATTTATGTCATTGAACTCTAAGAAATAATTTTACGTGTTATTTACCAGTACATTTATTTAACTTTACACGCAGAAAAGGGGTGTGTATCTCAGGGTTTTTTATGTGATGTGCGACACGTAAGCGATATTAGCAGCTAATAAATATGATAAACTCCGACTTTTTAAAATTTAAATACATTTCAGACAATATTTCCAAACTGTAAAAAACACGCGATTTACACACAAAAAAAAGAAGAGAATGCTTTTTTTAAGGACAATGCGCATTAGGGAAATTAATCTCTGTGTCGCGGGGGTCCAGGCATTTTCCATTTTGAATGTCGCGCAAGAATTAATTTTGTACTAATATTATAATAATTAATAAGTTCCTAAAGATATATTAACAACGATGAGGAATTTTTGACGCTGTTTAGATTTAGTTTATTTTATATCTATGTAGGTTTAATCTAGTTTTATATTTTTTACTATATAGTAATAGCTAATATATCTTCGCAAGAATTTGATTATAATAAACAAAATTAAATTAAAACCAAAACTGAGTTGCATACAAAAACATCTGAGAGGCAAAAATAATTCAACTTATTAAAGAGATAAATAAATAATAATAAAATTGAGTTTGAGGGTATTTATGTGATTATAATATAACTGGTACCAATCTTGGTCCTCCCACCCTACATGTGTTATATAATTGAAATAAGTTCAATAGTAAGACATATATTAATAGTCAATGAACTCAATAAAATATGGTACAAATGCAGAAGGCAGAAAAACAATAACTTTGCAAATATTTCTTAGCTAACTGATAACCTTTTAATACCGTCAAGAATGCGACAGGGTCTCTACTACAATAATATGACCGAGTTTCATAAAACTACCTTCATTTTTTAAATTGAGTACTGGGTCATATATCCTGCCAGTGTGTGACAGCCGCTGGGAAGAAAGGTTCTCCAGTAGTGACCTTAAACCGAAAGACGCAGCGCAGTGTGAGCGTGCGCCCTAAACGATGAACTGCTGATCTTGTGAGCGTCGCAAGACGGGCAAAGGTCTTTGAGGGAGACCTATGTCCAGCAGTGGACACCTTTCAGCTGATATGATTTGACGTTCACCATAGCCTAGTTAGTAGTGCTCCTGCCTACGAAGCTGGTGGTCCTGGGTTCGAATCCCGGTAAGTGCAAATATTTGTGTGATGAGCACGAATATTTGTTTCTGAGTCATGGATGTTTTCTATGTATTTAAGTATTTATCAATCTATATAAGTATGTATATCGCCGCCTGGTACCCATAGTACAAGCTTTGCTTAGTTTGGGGCTAGGATGATCTGTGTGACATTGTCCCCAGATATTATATCATGAAAAAGCAGCGGCAAATGGTGATAGAATTCCATTAGTGAAGTCCAATACCCAAAATGAAATTATACCTACCACAAAGTTCCAATAGAAAACTGACTATCTCCTACACTGAATCCAAGGTCCCTATATATATTATCGTTTGTAACAGACAGCTTACGTATCGTCATAGAGACAGTATCTAGGCGAGTAAGCTCCGCACGTTTAGCTCAAAATTGGCAACGAGATTTCCCAGGCCTGATTCCTGATCATGGCTAGTGTGGCGCACGTCGACGTAGACTCATGTTTCTCTCCACAGCCTTTGATCAAACCCCAAGCTCGCAGTCATAGACTTGTTTTTTTTTATTAATTTCGTTATTCGAACGCCATGCCCAGGTCGATATAATATACTGTCTATCACACCTTATTATGTAATATAAGACATTCATAATTAATTGTATACCAGTATTACTTGTACATATATCAAATCCATATTAATCAAATCAAATCCAAAGTAGGGGAAACTGTTTGGAAGCCTTTTATAATGACACTACAACAGTGGTAAACAGTAAGGGGGCGGATCATTAGATTAAGTTCTAGTAAAGCTGTCTATGAATTCAATGGAAGATTTATTGTGTAGTTTAGTTTAGTTATGGCTGCATTCGTCTACAGGTTGCATGTTCTTCTACAGTTAAGAAATCTTTAATTCACATAACTAATGTGAATTAAAGTCAATAAGTGGTATTGGGTTTTTCTGTCAATATAAAAATTCTTAGTACCAGCTCAAAGTTGGGAAATTTACTTCCGAGAGCACGTTAAGCCACCCGTCCTACGCCTGACGCAACACCAGTCATATGACGCAGCACCAGGCAGGTCTGTCCCACAGTAATTATAAGCTACATAATTGTGGGCTTTATACAGGTGCATGCTCTATAGAATACACCTGTATTCCAGCACAGACTTGTACACTACATATGTCCTTGGCAGATGGGTTAATTGAGACTCTCACATCTCATCTCACATTCGCCAAAATTGGGCAAGGATGAAGTTTAATGTTGTACTTTATTATTTTATGACATCTGAAAGGCACTCTTCCAGATTTATTATTTAACAATGGATTCCAAATATTGGCAGTACACCAATTTCAGCGATTAATGACTATTTTAATGCTTACATAATAATTTCGTAATTTAAGGTAATTGAGAAGTAAGACGACCTAAAATGATGGCGGATGGATTGATAGCTAAGTAGTGAAATTACAAGGGAAGCTACGACTCAACGAAAGGTTGAATAGATGGTCACATTCTCCATATATCCATAGCCCTTTTAATCATTTATTTCATTTTTGCTTTCCTCTAGATGAAAGTTTAGAAGTTAACCCTTATAGCTCAAATCTTTTGTCGTTCACAAGGCAAAATAGTTCTGCAGTGCTTGCAATCCCTGTCCACTCTCTCATATTACATAATCCAAAATTAAATGAGAGTTACTTAAAACAAGCGAACAATAGTATATTCAAAACATTCACTGAGGATGCTAAATTAACTTTTGCTTCTTTGTTAATCCAAGAATGTCACTTTTAATCCACAAAATTCTAGTATTTTCTCAGTGACCCATTATCGTCATGATTTGGAATAATGCACTAGCTTGGATTTGAAACTTTAAATTGCACCAAGATTGAGTAAAATTTATCTATTGCCAGCAATTAAAGAGTTCTTAAAGCTATTTGGAAATTTTAAACCTGACTAAATACTCCATGAAGTTTTGACAGCCTAAAAGACTAAGAAATTAGATGTATAGACACTTAGAAAAGTTAAACATCCAGTCCAAACATGTAAATAAATTAGTCTCATCATAACCTTTATTTTTTATTTTCCTATTTCGAAAACTTACAGCTAATTAGTTAAACAAATTCAGTAAATTGTATAAAAGATGTTCAATATTATTTATTATAATATATGCAGCATAAAACATTTGACATTATGATCAAATTTGTTAATTAATGTCAAATATCAATTTGAGCCAATGTGAAGTGTAATGGTCAGGATGACAATGTGACAGGTATAAGCTTAGCCTAAAATATCAAGAGTACCTTGGCCTCAATCTGAAGATTTAAAACCCAACATTCACATATATAATCAAATGGTGATGAGTCAAATGAGCGCTAAACTAGAAATGACATACCTTCAACCCCTGCTTTGCCCTTCAGAGCAATAACCTTGCTGGCTGGGTTCATGATTGCTGAATCTGCACTTATGGGTCTGCGGATTGGGTTGGTGGGGTCACCCATATCGATTATCACTACCTCTGCAGTCTCCCCCACTTTTTCACGGACACAGATGAACTTGTCCGACTCCATTGTGAGGGTGTTGAATGATATTGAGGCTGGGTTGATGCCCACATTTGTAAGCTGCAAAAAACCAACAGTATGTGAAAACAAGTAATAATAACATCTATTTCTACCAACTAAAGAGCACCAACTGTTGTGGCCTCTGTGATATCATCACTGTCATCATCACATCAGCGAAAGGTCACCCACTTCTGAAGAAAAGCCATCACAACTGCAATTTATGCCTTTGGGATATTGACTCTAATATTTAGGAATAACACTGGACACTACATTTTTTTAAGTAATTGACTCTTTGCAATTAATGAACCAGGTTCAGTAGGAACTTCACCTAATTATTATCTTAAATACCCAATCAATATGGGTGATTAGAAGGAACTACAACTTCTGCCCTATTGTACATTGTGGTACTTGTGGGAACACATTCCTCCTGTTCGGGTATGAACAATAAATAGTAAGTATTTCATTCTAATACCTATGCATGCATATGCATGTAGTCAAAGTAGAAGTCATGCTCATAATAAGCACATCCATTAAAAGTTACTGATTATCATGGTTATCATGAGAAAACACCTTTTGTAATATACCATTGTCATTTGTCTTCTGTTGGGCCATGTAAGTATGCTAGCCAGTTCTTCTAGCAAAGATTGACTCGAGACATTGTATGTGAGCCATGGCAGCCTTAATTCCATCCCGTCCACTGATAATGTAACTAATATTATTACAAATTACACCAGACAGGTTTAATACACAGGATTATACCATAGGGATGTGATATGATTGACAAGCAATATTGTTGTATGGTTTAAATCAGGAAGAACTGTGTGAATGTCACCACCCATCTTATATCAATCATGTGAGGAGCCAGAATGGGCAGTAGTATCTCTCTGTGTAATACAATCACTACTTACTAATACTAATTACACTTTTAACAACTCTTGCTAATTTAGCTGCAATTAACATTTTTATTGCAATAATTTCAAATTTTAAGGTTTGATCATGTGTAATTTATTGATAAATGTTGACATTATTAACCAACTTCAAAAGGAGGAGGTTCTCCAGTTGATTGGATATTTTTTTATTATTTTATTGTAAATTTGTAATTGTGTGGTTTATTTATGTGTGTAAATTTAGATACAAATTATTTAGTTTATGAATAAATGATTAGAGACTAAATACTGAAATGGCCAACCTATCTACCAATTATTGTCATTAAGGCATATCACCCTAAAGATCACATTTTTGTTGTGGTGATCCTTGGGAGGCTTTTGTCCAGCAATGGATGATTGCATGCTGATGTGATGAGATTTACACATTCATTTCACTAGTGGTCTCAGTTAATCCCAAAGTCCTAGAACCTAATAAAATTACAGGCTCTGTATAGCCAACTAACGCATATATCTATCCTACAGCTGGCAATGACAATATTAGCTTGTGTCATTGACAAGTTCAATGTCTTTTTAAATCACTTGAATAATCTGGGTCTTTGACATTAGCATGATAAATATGAGATAAAGTATTTTATGTTGCAAAAATATTAAAATTTCATTGTAATCTTTATAAAATCTTCACTGGAAATAAATACTTATTTAATAAATACAAAGTTTTTAAAGGTCAGAGGTGATATAAATTTAGCACTGCACTTTTTAGACAGAAAAATAATGGCAAATTAACTACTTAAAATGAAGATATCAATTGAATATGCACTGCATAGAAGTTTTTATCTTTCCTTTATACAAGATATAGAATATCAGTTATTCATAATTTCAGATACCATGATGCTGTAAGTACCCTACTTAAATAAGTAATATTCCCAGATTTACCCATTTAGGACCCTTATAGGGAAATTGTAAGCAACAATTAGGAATAACCCAAAAAACAGAATAATCAGAACTCTTAACAGTTTGTTGTGCTTGAATTATCAAACTAATGAGTCATCATTTCATTATTTGTTTAGTACCAATCTTTATTACCCAATGTGCAAGTGATTATATTTCCTCCCTAATATCCTATTAAGCTACAACAGGATTCTAATTGGATTAACTTTTCATTACAAGTGTTGGCACTACACTGAAGAAATTTCATGTCATTCTTACAAAGGTTGTTTTAACATTTTCAATAGAAAGGACCGAAATATATGTAATATCTATTTATCATCGGGGGCTGTGACATGCCTGGTACAACCTTTTGGCAGAAATTTAGTGACCATATGATCCAGAAGGGAATGTGGAACAAATCAATACCGCCGGTCCTGTGGGCAGACAGGGGGAGGCAACTGTCACTATGAAAATTGCGCAATGCCATTATTAGCACCAAACGGCCATTAGATAACAAAAGAAATACACCACCGTACCCTCACAACATACCCCTCCAATCTATAGATAAATTGCTTCCTCAGAGGAAACACTATCGGCAAATTCAATAAAACCGATGGGCGTACTCACCTGTAAATGCTCCTGAAAACGTATCGGTAATACTTGCGCCATCGTTGCGTTTACCCACGCCCTAATATAATCGAACTGGATAAAAAGCGACCCTTTGATATCACCAACTCTGAAAAAATTTCACGAATCAATTCACTGCTGTCTCATCCGAAAACACTTTTGACAATCAACATGGCGTTCGTGATCGAAGGAAAAATGACAATGACCGGAACGCGATAAAATTAAATTGATGGAAATTATAGTTACTAAGTTTACTCACTATTATTTGAATGCTACATTAAGATAAAATAAGGGATAATAAGTTTAGTTATTTCTGAGAAATATGACGATCAATCTACACCCGCAGCTGCCACATATACAAATGAATGAAATGGTAGATAATGAAAGAAAAAGACAGCGATAATATTTCGGTTTGTCGGTTGCGTTCGCGAATATATAAATAGTTCGTATAGTTTCTATTTTCATTCATAAACGCGCATTTTTACAGATTGCAATGAGATGCAATTATATTAAATGAGTTTCTTGAAAACATCACTATAAATAGGTCAGATAACTCAAAAACTTGATGAAAAACTGATTACTGATGTAGCTTTTTATAATTTGCTCAAAACCCAAATTCCCTAACAATATTAATATTATCGCTTAATACCTAAATTTATATCTGTTTTAATATCATTCTTTGACTAGTTACAAGGATATGCTTAAAAAAATAAGTATATTAAATAGAAATTATTAAAATAAAACATCATGAACGCACCAAATATAAGTGTCAAATTGTAAGAATTCCATTTCGTAAAGATACTATGTGCAGCATATGCTTTCACTCTTTTCTTCGGCAGGTTCTACGATCTCATATCTTGCTCATATTAAAAGTCCGCCTGATTATGAATAGTATTGTGTGACATTTAACAAAACTGTCAAATCACAACAAAGGTTGAATAAGTTGACTTGAATTTGTTTTGAGCGTGGATTGCATGATTTGCATTTATTTTTTTCATAAAGTCAATAACTCAAAAAGCCGTCAAAATGGTAAATCTAGTAAGAACTAGTAGTGCTGTTGTTTATATGTTTTTATTACGTGCTTAACGTACACTTTTTCAGTTTCAGTTTGGATTCAATATGTTTCACGAGATAAGCAGACCTTTTAACATGACCTATAAGTGTTACTCTGTGTCTATGCTACCAGGGAATGAGAGACAAGATGTAGAAAGAGGGGGGAAAAGTAAGATTTCATAATCTATTTTCCACATACCACATATAACCGACTATTACTATATATATTATAAGAACTCGATATTTCGAGGACAAATTTACAGAACAATTTTCTTTCACCTTAATTAAACCTTTGTTAAATTTCGGAAGTATCTTCCCAATTTTTTTTATATTTATGTTTTTAGACAATGTCCGCACAATCTAAGTGATTTCCTGTGTCACAAGGTACTTTACAAACATATAACTGAAGGATACAAAGTATGCCTAGACTGAACAACTACTTACGGGTCGCACAAATAGTAATTCTGTGAGGGAATTGAACCTGGGACATGAAAGTGGTTAGGTGACTGTCTTAACCGCACCACATCAGTCAAAGACAAAGTCAGCAGTCAAATATAGTATTATAGCTATTAATAGTTATATACACTTTTTTATATAGCCTCTAACTGTGTCACTTTATACATTAATCTGCATCAGAGCTTGAGATGGTGAGCCATACTCTCTCACTGCTTGTTGTGATACTCATTTAATCTATATACTACTCTTAATATCTATAAAATTGGCTACAGTAATGTCTATTCCTCCTCGATAATATGGAGGCCATGAAATAAAATAGAAAATATAATATGGATTTTCTTGTAGAAGTCATTTTGAAGGAGTCTTAAAGACTGCACGTGTGGTGCAGCAGCTAAATAAATGTTCTGAGTCTGCATGTAAATTGTGTCTGTCTATTATATGTTTGTAAAGTATCCCACGATGCAGGGATAAGATTCCCTAGCGTGGGGGTTGTCTTTTAAAAAAAAACCGGCCAAGTGCGAGTCGGACTCGCCAATGAAGGGTTCCGCAGCAGCAAAAATTTCAGTTGATTAAATTAAAGGTAAATTGCGGTTAATGATTTATGACGCATTAAAGAAAAACTACTTACTAGATTTTGTTCAAACCAATTTTCGTTGTTAGTTTACATGGTAATGTATATCATATATTTTTTTAGTTTTATCATTCTCTTATTTTAGAAGTTACAGGGGAGGGGGGACACTCATTTTTCCACTTTGGAAGTGTCTCTCGCGCAAACTATTCAGTGTAGAAAAAAATTATATTAGGAACCTCAATATCATTTTTAAAGACCTATCCATAGATACCCCACATGTATGGGTAAGATGAAATAAAAAAAATTGAGTTTCGGTTCTATGTATGGGGAACCCCCAAAATTATTATTATTTTTCTATTTTTGTGTAAAAATCTTAATGTGGTTCACAGAATACATCTACATACCAAGTTTCAATATTACAGCTCTTACAGTTTCGGAAAAAAATGGCTGTGACATATGGACAGACAGACAGACATGACGAATCTATAAGGGTTCCGTTTTTTGCCATTTGGCTACGAAACCCTAAAAAGTGCTGGTATGTCCTTGTATTTAGAATTTTGATTCTTTTCTTTTTTTGCAGTAATTATGCCCCCTTCAGCACTGGAGCAGCTTACAAGACTGAACATAGAGTATCCTATGATATTCAAGCTAACAAATAAAAAAACTAAAAGGATCACACATTGTGGTGTGCTGGAGTTTGTGGCAGATGAGGGACGAGTGTATTTACCACATTGGGTAAGCTTTTAACATTTATTGTGTTGGACAGGTTACAAAGAATATAATCATAACCCTTTGAGGCTAAAGGGATTCACATATTGATGTGAACCCAAGTATTTCTACTAGGTATGGCTTACATCTGTTTAAGAATATACCTTCAAAACTCAGCACTCTTGGAGCTAAATTTATTGAGAATTTTAGGTTAACCATTTCTAAATCACAATTTAACATTAAACTATCCAAGGCATACTTTGGATGCTGAGAAATATTACACACAAAAATTATTTATGAAACTTGACCAGTACAATCATGTTAAGTCATGTATTAAACCAAAATGTCATGTCAAGCCATCTATTCATGACTTTGTGCTCAAAAGGTTCATAAATTAGTTAATTAAGGGATCAGAATTTATTTCCTTTATTGGATCCCATACTTATTGGAACGAAGTTCCTTATCGCGCGTTGTGAAAGGGGGCTAGACGGAAAAAAATCTTACGAAAAGGTGTCACGACACTTTTTGCAGCTGTGCGGCGTGCGCATGTTTCTCTGTCTGTCTCTCTCTCTCTCTCTCTCTCTCTCTCTTATAGAAAGCAAGCCAGATATTTTCATTTCTATTTCGCATTGAACAGTGTGTTGTCGCGACGATTATTTTACTTGAGTGTATACAGGTTTTTGTACATAATAAATAATAAGAAATAACTTCGTTCCATCCGGGTGTCCCTTGACACCTCTCAAGTTTTTCAACCTAACGAAAAATAACTAATATGGCCATAATTCCTGTTGGGTGCAATACAATTATGATAGGAGCTAATGAATGATAGATACATTTGAATGTGATGCCTAGTATTTGTACTGCTTGAAATATTACATGATTTTACAGTAAACTTGGAATTATCTTCAAAAGAGTCTTAAAATATTAAAGAAAGTTTTGTCATAATGTTAATCAAATTGAGGCACATTTACTATACTAATAGAATACACATGAATAACCTCTGGTGATTATTGATACAGGTTTTCTACCTATTTGGAACTATTTAGTGCATACTCAAATGATGTGTGAATCTTATTGCCTACAATTTAATACCTACTTACCTCATTACTCTAAACTGTAGTGTGTTCAACTGAAAATAATGAAGTTCTGAGGTTAAAAACTCAGGTCAAGCCAAGAAATTCAAATGTAAATTAATAATAATTAATCTGGAAAAAAAACCCTTAGTTATAACCAGAGCCTGGAAGAGCATGGAGAGAACATATGCCTCATCTCAGTGCCTGTTGACAGTCCCATCAGGTTATGAGGGTGACCCGTCCAAATTGTATAATTTGCCCATCCATAGCTGCAATTTGGCCAGAAGCCCTATATATTATGTTTATTGACCACCACCTTGTCTTAATTGGTAGTGAACCTGGCTTCCGATCCATAGGTTGTGGGTTCTATCCTTTCTTGCACAAGACAATATTTCTATCCATTATTTAGTATCCATAGTACAAGTTATGATGGCTATGCAATATTTTTATTAATTTTAATTACTGGATTATGTACTGGATATTTATTATTATTATTATTAACTAGATTATGTCATCATCATCATCATCATCATTACAGCTAAATAAGTCCACTGCTGGACAAGCCTCCCTCAAGAATCGTCTTGGGGGGATATGCCATAATCGCCACGCTTGGCAGGCGGGTTGGCGATCGCAGTAAGATGTTCATAGTACTCAGAAGGAAGCTGCTGCCCGTCCTCTGGTAGATTTTCCCTCCGACTAGATTATGTACTGGATATTTAAATATTATTATCCAAATTATTTATTTAATTTCTTATTTGTTACATATTTATAATTATAAAATTAATATAGAAAGGAGAACAATAATATATAAATAAATATGCAAAAAATAGAGTTCCATTATTATTATGGTTATTGTATTATATGGATACTAAACAGAAAGGCAATCTTACCATAAAAAAATTGCTAAAGTTTGCTAATGTTAAGGGAGGATTGTGTTAACATTAATTACCAAATTGTAGATGATGGCCAACCTAGTGTTAGAGGAGGGTACTCTGCTCCAAATAGAAAGTGTGTCATTGCCAGTTGCCACATTCTCCAAGTTCCAGCCTTTATCCGAAGACTTTCTAGATATATCTAATCCCAAAGCAGGTAAGTTATTCTACTTGATATTTAGCTAGCTCCTATCAAGTTATTGCCAAGAGATTATGTTTACTTATCTAGTTTAAGTCTAATATTTTTACTACATATTGTCAATGGCTCTGTCTATATTAAGGTATTAACCTTGTTATATCATTCCTCCACCTTGCTCTGGAGGCACCTTATTACTTTCTGATCAGATTTGTTGCGGGGGCCAAGACAGTGATTTGTTGGAATATGCCTGGCCTTAACCACTCATTGTCATTTCAATATGTGCCACAGTAGATTTTGCCATATAGGAGTTGCAGTGGTAGGTAAGAAGGAGGGAATAGTCCTATTAAAGTGCAAGTTTCATTGTTCTTCTAAGTTAATTTGGTATTCATAGAAATTAAAATCAATATAGTAAAAAAATCAAAATGCCTACTTCTAAACTGATTAAAATGGTTTTATTAATTATATAAAATAATATATGTTCAAGGCCTTAAGCATACGTCAATAACACGCGGTTCATTAGCCGAAAGAAGCCCTCTGCTGGACAAAGGCCTCCTTTAAGGGCCCTCACGATGGCTGGTCTAGCGGCTACACGTGGTACTTGCCGATTATTACGCGATGACGGGCCGGTTGGCGTGGTTGCTAAATACTTGCCTTTCACGCCGGAGTTCATGGGTTCGATTCTCACCCAGGACAGATATTTGTGTGCATGACCATTGACCATGTCAGTTTCTCCTGAGTCTGGGTGTCATTACCTATTTAAGTATAATAATATATTTACTAGAGTAGTGTACGTATTAATCAGTTATTTTGTTTCCATAGTACAGACTGCTTAGTTTTGGGATCAGATGGCCGTGTGTAAATAATGTCCCAGGATATTGTTATTATAAAGCCTAGTCGGCTTTACCTGTATATAGAATGTCATTTGTTCCTATGCTTCACCGAAATCGCCGCTTTCTTCGGTCAGGCAAATACTAACAAAACTAAGTAACTAGCGCCAACCGGCATCCCCTTTGAAGTACGAACCTCGGTTGAAGTGGAGTTCTTGAGAGAGTCCGTTATGGTCCGGGATGTTTTAACCGTTAAACTGCGATAACTATTTGGCTTGATCCTCTTACCCTGCGGAAAGACGTGGCGTCTCTATGTGTCCTCTACCGCATTTATCACGGGGAGTGTTTAGAGGAATTGTTCGAGCTTATACCTGCCGCCACATTCCGCCACAGACCCTCTCGTCAAAAGTGGAAATTTCATCCTTATCACCTGGATGAATGGTCATCTACCACTGTGCGTTTCACAAGAAACTTTTTGCCGCGCACTACCGCTCTGTGGAATCAATTAGCTGCGGATGTATTTCCGATCCGGTATGACATGTCAACCTTCAAGAAGCGAGCCTATTCTTTTCTTAAAGGCCGGCAACGCTTGCATCTCCTCAGGTGTTGCGAGTGTCCATGGGCGGTGGTGATCACTTACCATCAGGTGACCCACTTGCTCGTTTGCCATCCTATTATATATATAAAAAAAGGCGAAGGTGCGGATCATTCTTCCAATTGAGGATCTGAGGAGGAAAATCTAATGTAACTCTTCTGTTCGTGCATCATCGGCTCTCGTCGGCTGGCATCGGCTGGGGCGCGCGGATGCAGGTGCTCGCCCGGTCTGACGGGCACTCTCGGCGGACGAACCGCACCGACGACACGCGCTACTCATTATTTTTATATATAGTCCATAGTTTAATTATATTATGTTGTACTGCATAAACTAGTATTACAGTCCACTAGTCTTTCATTTTACACTTCTGTTTCAGTATTAGAGAACTGCCTACGTAACTTCTCTTGCCTCACTACGGGCGACGTGATCGCTATTAAGTATAACTCGAAGGTGTATGAGCTATGCGTGCTGGAGACCAAGCCTGGGAATGCGGTCATTATTATTGAATGTGATATGAATGTAAGCGTATTATTTATTTTGTCATAAATAAGTCATCCTTTTTTTTTTTTTTTTTTTTCATGCTGAACATAGGTAGGTACAATATAAGATGACAAATAAAGGCGCTTAGTTCACTATGTTTCTTCGACTGTACGTGTGGCGTAGTGGTGGTCGCCTCGTTGCTCAGCGCCCTAATGTTTCTGGTTCGATTCCCGCAGAGGGCAACTATTTGTGTGACATTTTTATATATTTAAAAAAAAATGTGTACAAGTCGCGAAAGTTTAAAAACATTAATATTTGTGTAACCGCTAAAAAGTTGTCCTGAGTCTGTGTATGCTTTGTGTCCATTAAATATATGTCTGTAAAGTACCCCGCAACACAGGGATTCATTGCCCTATTGCAATGGGCGTCTTGGTCTTTTAAAGGGATGAGCAATTAAAATGATGTGGTGGATTGCCACGTTTTTGTCATAACTATGTTAATGCTGGGTCAGCTGAATGAAGTCCATTGCTGGACAAAAGTTTGTCCCAATAATGGGGGATATGTCATAATCGCCACCCTTGGCAGACAGGTTGGTAAAGGCATCATTCGTCACCACGCAGTTGAAGTTATTATACAGTATTGTAAGACATAAGAGTTCCGGACACGGACCTTCCAAATCAGTAGACTTTTTCAATTAAAAATCTTAGTCAATTGAAACTATACAGTATGTTAGGTTAAACGAGGGACATATTAAGGGAGGGTGTTCAGTATTCGATTCTCGTCCCAAATATTTAAAAAACCTATAACCTAATTTTTTTTCGTAATTGCCTATAAAATACATTATCATGAACACTGAGCGCGCAAGAAGTGAACTTGTAAACAGTAGTAGCTCGTGCGTAAACCCCGCCCTTTCCTCTGTGTTGTTCCGATGAACCGACAGGACCCACCCCCGCGCTGACCGCACCCGCAGTCTATGCGAGCGCGCCGCTGGCGCATCCGCGTATTGCATAAACAACCCCGCTTACCGATAAGTGTGTTCTGTAAATGTGTACTTGACTAACTAAAAATGACCTCATATCAATATTCCAATGAAGAATACTGGGATATGGTTCGTACCTACGTGTTATCGAATGATAGTGAACGAGGAGCTATTAATTTGTACCGAGAGATGTTTCCCAACCGCCAGATTCCGTTGTACAACCTTATGCTAGGTGTCAACCAACGATTGCGAACATTCGGTCAGTTCACCGTACCGACGCATGCCCAAGGACGAGGGAGGGAGCCATACCCAGTGCACCTACAAGAAGCAATTTTTGAATACTTCGAGCATCACCCACAAGAAAGCACTCGAAATGCTGCAAGACGATTCGGCGTATCACATTGGACTGTGTGGAAGCTGCTGCATGAAGAAGGAATGCACCCATACCATTTTAGACCCGTTTGGTTTAAAGTATAAAGCGAAAATGGATTCTACCTAAAGGTCATTGACCCGCACACATGTTCTGCGATAATACTAAACACGTTAGCGCAAGGGTGTATACACGTTGTGAGACTTTTGCGAAATTTTTGGTATGGTTCTGTTTGTTATTTACTACTAGTACTTTCCCATCCCTAGGTGGAATTCGCCCCCCCAGTAGGCTACAAAGAGGAGGAGCGCGTATTCCGGGACAGTGATGGAGGTGCAGGACACAGTGCGATGGATGAAGACCCAGCGGCCATGATGCCGGAGCCCAGCGGGTTCATTGCGTTCCGTGGAGAGGGTAACAGGCTCGATGGGAAGAAGAAAAAGTTGGTCAGTGAGAGTGACTCGGAACCTCAAGCGAGTCAGTCCAGACAGGTGAGATTTATGCAGATATATCCAGGCCTAGTGGTTAGTGGCCCTGACTACCGAGCCAAAGGTCGTGGGTTTGATCCCCACCAAGGATAAATAACATAATAATATGCCGGGACATTATTCACACACCATCTGATCAGAAAGTAAGCAGAGCTTGTACTATTGCAGCCAAATAACTGATATACTACATACATTACTTTTCTTTTGTTAATACATATTTATATAGATAGTTACACCCAGACTTAGGATAAACAGACATGTTCATGCAATCAAATATCTGTCCTGGATGCGAATCGAACCCGCGACTTACGGCGTAAAAGGCAAGTATTTACTAACCAAGCCAACCGGCAATCTTTTTGTGATGAACATGATTAATTATTCCGTCTGGGTGTATAATTTATCTATAATATTTATGGATTTCTCTATTCTACGTAGTTTGGGACCAGATGGCATGTTTTAGTTATTTCAAGATATTTGGTTATTTATTTAGCTTTATTTTCTCATGAAACTAAGCAATGTGTGGAATGTCAACTTACAAAATAAAAGAAAAATATTTATTAACTGCCCATACAATAATATCGACCAGTTGGTCGATAAGTCGGTAAGGCCGCATTTCGCAGTCCACGTGTATCCATTGACCTGACGTTGGATGCCCACTATCGTCCTACTATCGATATTAAATTTTCTCATTAAAATTAAGCAACGTGTAGAATATCAACTTGCTAAATAAAACAAAAAATTTCAGCCTTACAAAAATATCGACCAGTTGGTCGATAAGTCGGTAAGGCCGTATTTCGGAGTACAAATGTATCTATACCTGTGACGTTGGATGCCCACGTTATGTTACTATCGATATTAATTGTCATTACATATTTTGTTTCTAGCCGTACGTCCGCGGTATACCCGACTATGACTTCGTAGTAGGCACACTGAGGTTCATCAGGAACTCGCGGCCGGTGAACGCAAGCAAAGAAGAAACTCCTACAGAACCCTTCCAGGCCTTCAAGGGCGAAGGTTTCACGTTACGAACAGCTAAGTCCAAGAACTGAATATCATAGTATTAATATTAGATTTTTTACTAATTGTAAGTGTCCTATTGATGAGGTAATCCAGACCGGTAAAACTTGACTACATACAGGGACTCTACTGGCTAAGTCGCCGAACATCGTTTTTGTGAATAGTGTTTAAATAAATAAAGGTTAAAAATAACTTAATCAATCGTTAAATCGGCTTCAACGTTGACAATCGATTCCGGACCATTTATGACGTCACATATGGTCATGGAAGCTGATTTAACGATTGATTAAGTCATTTTTAACCTTTATTTATTTGAACGCCATTCACGAAAACGTGGTTCGGTGACATAGCCGGTAGAGCCCCAGGTTGATTCCTTAATTGTCATCATCATATTAGCCGACAGACGCCCACTGCTGGAGAAATGCCTCCCCCAATGATCCCCACAATTGCCGGTCTTGCGCTACCCGCATCCAGTGTCTTCCAGCGACCTTCACAAGATCATCGGTCCAAGTTTTCTGCCCCAGCGGCCAACGACGGTTTTAATCCCCATGTTAACAACGATATCGTGTGTTTTTCTGTGGTTTCATTGGTCTAAAGCTGTAGAGAGAAAAGAGTCTTCGTACCATGTTGGCTACGCAAGTAATGGCATTATTAGTGTTGTGGTTCTGGGTGTGTTAAAGTCACCAGATCTCATCGTCTTCAAAGCGTAGTTGGTGCTATGTGAGTCACATATTGTCACTTAACCTGGGGAGCTACCGCTTAATACGCTGGTCTCGTGCTCGTGATCGGCGTTCAAATGGATGAAAGTTAAAAATTACTTCAACGTGGACCATTTATGACGTCACATGTTCTCATGGAAGCCGATTGAACGAATGATTTGGTCTTTTTTAACCTTAATTTATTTGAACGCCGATCACGATCACTGTTTGATTGTTAAGAATAAAAGAGCATTATCAATTAATAACCTCCCCAGATAGACACGCGCTTCTGTCAATGACGTCATGAGAGAGTCACTCAACGTAGTAGGTAATGCCAGTGACATCCGCTTCCTACACAGTTTACGAGCATTCGGGCTTGCGGAGAGTTATAGATGGGACTCTGTAATGTGGATGATTGGCTTATCTGTGAGCTATCCAAGGCTTAGAAGGTCACAGTGGCCTGCCAGATACCTCGCATATACCTACTGATAGACAGGAACGCATTCTTTCAGCGGCTGGACTTTAATTATAGAATATTGTAACATTCTAAATAGCGTGAATGCTATGTCTCGCTATCAAACAACAGATAAGGTACGATAAAACTTACCAAATCATAGGACACAATAAATTGTAAATTGTAGAATGTTTTATAATGTTGTGATTGTCCAGCGAAGCAATGAAGCTTGATATTCCGCATACATTTCCAATTCTGTTTTTGCTGTGTATATACTTTATTCAAAATTGATAGTGTGCTTTAACGTCATGTAAATTAAGATCTTAATCGTTTGATACCAATTCCTTAAAGCCATGGTTATTAGGGACATGTGTACTGGATAGTTTTTGTTTGTGATGTCACTATGCAATTTGGATTAGTGTTTAACACCTTATCGGACAATGGTGAGATAGTTCTCATATTATTTTATACTTTATAGTGTTGTAATAAGACCCAAAACCAATTAATAATGAACATACGTTGTAACCGATAAGGGTTAAATGTAAGAATGAAGTTTTGTACATACATACATACATAGACTCACGCCTGTTTCCCAGAGGGGTAGGCGTGAGTCTATGTATGTATGTACAAAACTTCATTCTTCTTATTTCTTGAAGTTTTGTAATAGCAATTTATATTCAACCAAGCTCAATTTTATATGGAAGCAATTTTGTGTAGAATGCGTATGAATCAATTACTATGTTTAGCTTTATTTGTTGTGATATTGTCGACATTTAATTCGTGGATTTAAAGTCAGCTGGTTTCCTTAAACTTTCAGCATAACATCCTCAGTTCCTTATGGTTTGTCAGAATACTATTCCAATGTCGCAAAAGTAGAATTCATACAAAATATCTGATGCAAATATTTGCTTGTTTCCTAAGCATAAGTGAGATACAAATATTTGGATGTTAAAATTAATAAACATATATTCATGTTTCTTGTTGGCTTAAATAATTATGGATATTTATGTTACTAGGTTTCAGCTGACTATAAAATTAATTATATAATTTACGTACTTTGTTTTTAGAATTTAATTAAATAATTTAAATAAATTATCATCCTTATAAAACACTTGTGATGTTTTAATTTGCAAATAATGTTAATGAATCCTATCAAGAACATCCCTTTATGTTATTCCCTGCGCGCGTTGCTACTGCAATATATGAAATTCATTGTAATTGTAGTGGCGCCATCTTTTGAAGATTGGACGTACCAACTCAGAAACCTTCGTGAGCTCATTCACAACACTTTGCTGAAGATCATCACATGATCAACTGCATAGTTTACGATTCCATAAAGGACATACAGACATTAATTTTTATATAAATAGTGGACATAACTTAAGCAGCTTAATTTGCCTATTAAAGTAAACGTGTATTGACTTGAAAATATATTTAGTCCCCGTACTACCAGCATGCATTAAGTAACGGGCTCCATATTTTTTCTTTTATATATCCCAAATTTATTTTGTTTAATAACTTTAGTTTCATGAGTTACATCCAGTTTTTATTTTAAACATCGTATATGAAAAGTTGACCTTTGTTTCCGAGCTTTGTTAGTGTGTGCTTGGAACGTCGCGGGTTTGATTCCCGCACCAAACAATATTTGTGTAAAAAAAATTTTGCTATATTTTGGGGTTTGGTTGGTCGAGTGACTACACTCAGTATCTCTGTGAGGACGGAAAAGCCGTCGGTCGCGGTCCTAAGAACTTACATAATATATTTTACATTTACATTACAAAATATATTGTAATTATTACAGGTAAAAGCCAAATAGAACCAGATGCCTGGTCTAAACAACTTAGTTACTAGTTCCCTAGTTGATTCGAGTTCAGACTTGCAGTTGCTCTATTAATTATTACCTGTTCACAAATGGTTGGACTTGGGCGAATTGGAGCCGACCTCAATAATGGGTATGCGACAAGAATGTGCCATATCAAGCAAGCCTAGTATACAGCCAGCATGGTTCATTTTAGGCCTCACGGGAAAGTCTACTCATGCCACCCGCAAAATTTGTCTACAGGTTCTTATGTAGGACTCCTGCGGAAACAGTAATACAAGTGTCCTACTGCCGCCAAGTGCACGCAGCTCCGGGAAGACGGCAATCTGTGGCGCAGTCGCTGTGCCGTTTGGCAGGAGCTGGTAATCCGGGAGGACATGCATTTGCCCTCTCAGGGCGCGTATCCCACACAACGTGGGGCATGGCGTAAAAGGGAGTATCGGATCAACATTCCCGCGTTCATCGGGCTCAAATCGCAGACACGGCAGTTTAGGTTTAATCGATGCGAGTCCGACATACCCACTCACAAACACCTTTTGAAGTGGAAAGAGCAAGCCCTCCCAATGCTTTATTAAAAAAAAGAAAGGTACGTCGGATTCGGACAGACTTAACCTAACCTGCTGTAGACTTCTCTTTACACCTGAGGGGTCCTCCGGCAACTCATGCGCCAATTGCCAAGTAGTGTGGTACACATGGCCTGAGACCTTTCGTGCACTTTCATAACTAAGTTTTGTTAACTGGTTAAGAAAAACCCTTTTTTATTATTGTTTTCACAACTGGTTTTTAAACAAGAATACGAAGTGTTCATTCATAACTGACAATCACAAATACAATCCATGGTTAATGTTTTTCTAGCGCTCGGCGGCCGCTGCCGCGGCACGCTCGCTCGCCTTCGCGCGCCAAATGGTCACCAATCTAACATAACCTAACCCAAATTATTATGGATATTGTGATTGTCAGTTATGAATGAACACTTCGTATTCTTGTTTAAAAACCAGTTGTGAAAACAATAATAAAAAAGGGTTTTTCTTAACCAGTTAACAAAACTTAGTTATGAAAGTGCACGGAAGTGCCTGAGAAAGCATGGATGTATCTTTCCCGATTACCTGCAACCCGGCACAGCACTAGAATAGATCGCCGTCTTTCTTGACCTGATTGCAAGCGACGGCAGTAGAACACACATATCTGTCTGCTGGCGCAGTTCCGCGGGGAAGTTAAGCTACTGGCTGCCACCGCCACCTCCGTCTGTGAGCAGGATCAGCTTTCTTTCGATCATTGGTGGCCTCCTCTTGGAGCATGACTGTGTAACAGGAGATCACATTGTACCATTTGGTGCAGTCATTTGCTATCATCGCACATACAAATACTGGCGGAAAAGCCTCATGTTGGACCTAATACAATACAGAGATCTCCATGGAAGTGTAGCTTTATATAAACCAGACACAAAATATTAAAAATATTTTATTAAAAAAATTATAATACATTAATTTACAAGTCAAAGAAAATACTATAAATGCTTGTTTAAAGTTTTTGGAATTATTTTGATATCATAGTTTATAACTAAAATTTCGCTAATTTTCAACAAAGATATTATAAAAATTAAAACTAGATGCTATGCAATCTTATTTTAGATTATTTTTAATACTTAAAACTGTCCAATAAACTAAAATCTATGCTGACAAGCCCCCCATCCAAACCCCTCCATAAAACATGTGCGCCATAAACACTGAGGGGCTTACCAGTGTGAGTTGAATACTTAGAACACAATTTGAAGACAGTTTTATCCTGTATAGGAGAGAGGTAAGTCTTAGAATACAGCTTAACAGTATAGAACACAATCTTTTCTCAATATTGGTAAAATTATTAAAAATAAATTGCAATCAATTATTGAGCTACATATATTTGTTTGCATTTTATTTAATAAATATGTTAGGCTTGCCTTGGGACTGATCAGTAAGTAAATATGTGAGATACCTTATAACTATTATTATAAAGATCAATGCATAGCCAGTGTACAAGCACGATTCACATTAACCTTTTTGGTTTTCCCAATATTTTCAGTTCAAAAATTGACATACAATTTGACAACAATTTGTAACATTGTCAATCTTATGTTGATAATAATCATATTAGTTCTGTTACACTTCTACCAATATTATTATAAAATCTCAACACTGGATTTAACAAATACTTTAAAACCTGTAAAATAATAGCCAATTATACAAACAGCAGTATTCAGTAACATACTAAAGTTTCTCTAAACGAAGTCTTATATATTATTAAAAATTATACACATTAAGTTAACAATTATTGATTGTCTATTAATTACATTAAATCTGGAGAGGAGAGTGAAAAGCAATGAGTGATACACAACTTATGGCTGAGTAAAGCTTTTTTCATACTATCTTACCATGTAATAAGTTCCAAATCAACCTGATATTTCAAGGTAGAAAAAGAGGGTGGAACAATAGGCAATAATGAAACTGATGCAATGTAATTAGTAGGTATTCTCATATTGTTATATGTAGCATAAGTCATACTCGCTCGTAGGAACTACTAGCACTGTTACCACTTTAGAATCTCTTCAAAAACTCTTCGGAACAAATTCTAGCACGCGCGTTCACTGCTAGTTTCATTTCACTGATCTCCTTGTCGATTTCCTCCATGAAATATATTACGAAATCTACCAACTTGTGTTTATACATTTGTTCAGTGTGGAAATTTGTTATTAGGAAACTGATGTGGTACCCGTCCACCGGCTTCCGCCTTAGTACGATAAAGTTCTCCGCACGCATCATCATAAACCGCATGAACTTCTTACACAATATCTTTTCGATCTCATCTGCCTGTTTGATCATAATGCTCACTCTGATAGAGTTTATTGATGACTCAATCAACACCTTTTCATTGGCGTTGCGGGAAATGATAACTGGATTTAACAACAGCTCTTTACTCGTCCTAACTTCGACCTCAGGTTTGTTGTATCTCTCAACCACTTGCGATGAAAAGTGTTCTAAACACATAGCCGCTTGGAGCGTGTGGCGCACAGCCGTTAAATAAGGCTTCAACGTTGCCGACATTTTAACGAAATTCAATAAAATCTAGATTATCCGCATATACCACACCTAAACTTTCAGAAATGACGATATGGCAGTGTTGCCAGGTACGGATATGAAAATGTCCGAAGTATGAATAAAAACTTGAGCCACTTATTGTTAGTTTTTAAAATTTTAAGACGTTTTCTTTTGGCAAACTAATTAAACTATATTTCAGAAAATAATTATATTTTCAAATCGAATATCTTATATGTTGCTCATTGAGATTCTTAAATTTGACTATCATGTTATTCTATATTATTAAGTAATTAAGTAATCGATAACCAGTCGAACCTATCTATTCTGTTTGTATGTATGTAACATACTTTACTTACCACGCACGCATACTAAATATTTTATAATATTAATTAAATGCTAGCATCCGGTGAGAAAGTATAATCTTCTATAAGTACATATATATGTCCTAAGTAAATTCCCTACAGTTTAAAAATAACCATTAGAAAGGCCTTCTCAAGTATACAATGGGTAATTGAAAACTAAACTATAATTTATATTATCACCGTAATTATGGTAGTCAAATAATATATTCCAAGCAACAATAACCAAAGAACTGCACTGTTACCACTACTACAGAAGACGAAACAATATAAAATTAATTTATCAATCAAATCTTGATCATGCCTAAAATTTAGTAGATATTTCAAAAAAACATTAGGCCTGGTAACACAGGCTTATTGACAGCTGTTCAACCATTACTCTGAATATTTTGTGTTTTACGATTAACAGCTATAAGTCTAGCGGAGAATAATGATAATCCTATAGCAGCAATGAATGTACGATGTCTTCATTAAGCTCTATGCTTAATATTTCATTTTCATTTGTATGTAGTGAGTGTAATAGGTCCTAACTACTTTAGCCCCTTGAGCCTTATGATTTTATATTGCTTAAACCAGGCTTTACTATTTATTTTTAAATGGTTTTTGGATCCTATTAAAATAAATATGGTTGAAATTAACGTGTTCTCTTATAATCCTTACCCTTTTTAATGGTTAAATACAGGGGACCGGTTTCCATGTCGTAGGTAAAGGACCAATATGTAAAGTTTATAAAATTATTGTTCTATTGGGCGGCCAAATGGCGGCCAATATCAGAATGCTTTTATGACGTTCGTTACTTCAGCATATTTATGCAATTGGACCTAATGTTTTGTACTGACAGTGGTCATGAAAGTGTTATTATAGCACGTAGTTTGTTACATTCTCTTTGCTTCAGTATTAGAATACAACTGTTAATAGGACAATGATTGTTATGCATATCTAAGTTTTAACTTGCAAACCAATCGAAATCTTCTCTGGCAGATCCATCGTCATCGCCCGCACCATCAAACTAGGGATAGCGATTCTTTCTGAAATATATTGATTTTAGGTCCCTCGCCCACTACGACTTATAGTAGTGATGCAGTCGCGCGTTCACGAAAGGCGCTAGGCGTGACTGCATCACTACTAACTAGGAGTGGGCGTTAATTCAACGAACGGCTTTTTTTAACTGTTAATCTAATGTTAACGAATTAACTGCTTTTTGTTTACCGCAAAACCCGTTAAATCTATCAACTGTTTCATTCAACGATTTTGGCAAAGCGCATATTTTTAACTCAACGAATATGTATTTAAAAGTCGCTAACGTTATCTGAAGCTGTTAACGCAAAACCAGCTAAAATTATCAGTTTCTTCTGCGTTGAAAAAACGACTCGAAACGGAATATGCCGAGTGGACGGGAGGGCGCCTATGCGAGCGAGCGAGACGCCGCTAGCTTAAAATTGTACGAGCGAGTGTGAGAGAGATCTATGTTTCTCCATGCTCTTGCTCCATGGCTCGCGCCGCTTTGTCTTGCCAAATCGAACAGGTTTTTGCTTGTAAACATTACAATCAAATTAGTTTGTTTGAGTGTGGATGAGTGGAAATTAAGATGATTATGTGTATAAAAAATTAAAATGATTATGTACATAAAATGATTTAAACTTTTAAATACGCCTGGTATATCCTTTTTTCGCCAGCCAGTCCTAAGCCTGGAAAAGTATGAAGGGAAGTTTATTTCATTTAAATGTCGACTTTTGATCATTATTTAAAATTGACTGGTCACTCAAACAAGCTAACTTCAAAACACGAAAACGTTGGTTTGGTTTTAGCAGCCCGCGGCGTAACGTCAGCTACTTTTTCAATTTGAACAAAGTTTGCGTTTATTAACTGCTACGTTAGTATAAATCTGTTACATTAATGAAAACCTGTTAATAACGTTAACGGCTTTTTTAACAGGTTAACAGGATGAAATTAACGGCTTCGTTGCGTTAACCCAAAAATCGTTAACGACCCACCACTACTACTAACGCGTGTTAGTCGCATGTACAACGCGATTCAGTAGTGTTGCTAACGCGCCACAGTGTCGCGGCTGCATCCATGCAAACGCACGCCCGTCAGTTGACCGTTTCTGACGACATCGGGGAGAGAGTGGAGGTAGGGTGGCGCCCACAGATAACTATATTAGTACTACGTAGTGGCGCCCGGGAGTGGAGAACCGACCATCATTTTGCTGCCGCACGTTTGCATCGTGACAGAAGCGCGACAGTATCGCGACTGCATAGTGTTCAGGTGATCGAGGACACACAGCTAGCGGCTGTATCAATGCAAATACGCAACAGTTTCGCGACTACATCACTACAAAAAGTCGCGGTGGGCGAGGGGCCTTAAATGGATTGGAATCGAGATCTGATTAATTGATTTTAAATAAATCGATATTCATTTCGTCCCGATTTCTTAATTAATATATGTATATTTAATTCCTATTATAGCTATTTAGTAAAAAGAGAAGCATAGTATTCAATATTTTATTATTTTATTCAACTTCTTTTTAACAGGGTTCTTTATATATCTGGTATAAAATATCATTTATTACACATACGCAATGATAAAAGGTACTTATAAGGTGTACGTTCCCAGTACTTAATGTTCAAGCTTTTCAGAACAGTCTGTCAAGTCTACTGGCAGCGATACGTATATAATATTCGAATTAATCGATTATTCTGTTATCGATCTTAGATAATCATCTTATACCCCATAAACCTCTTCGAGCATTTAGCTGTCACATTTAGCTTGACACTTGACAGCTAAATGCTTGAAATATATAGTGCGACAAGGATCTTTATGAACGTGGCTGAAAGTGGAACTAACGCCGCCATCTTGCAGTGTCTCTTTGACAGTTCTGTCCCAGCTTGCTTTGCTGATTGTTGTTTCTACGTTTATTATTGTATTATTTGGTTTAAAACACTAGCAATTTGCTAAAAATGATAAAGGGTGGTGTCAGGGAAATAGTCCTAAAGATTAAGGCGTTTTTCATGAAAGAAAAATACTATGTAAGCCTGATAATTCCTTTTAAAAAGTTAACAAGCGGGTGGCCGCCGCCATAAGTAAATTTTACCATGCTTGATTTTTAAGTCGCACCCGTGTATTAATTTTTCATTTGATTTTTTTTTATCATAAGAGTAGTATTCAGTAATGTGAATGAAATATTCATTTAGAAATAAATTTATTTATACAGATTATGTATTGCAATAAATCGATAATATATGGGGGTACTCAATAAACTTTTAGAGTTAGATATTCCTGGGACATTATTCAGACACGGCCATCTGACCCCAAACTATGTAAAGCTTGTACAGACGCCAGCACATCCCGCTACCCCAATCTGTCAATTTTTTTTATAGATATATGATTTATAGTTTCAATTGGGGAAATTTGACAGATTGGGGTAGCTTGATGTGCTGGCTTCTGTACTATGGAAATCAGATAGCTGATGGACTACTTCAGTAAATACATATTATAAACACCCAGACACATGACAAACAGATATTTCATGCACACAAATATCTGTCCTGAGTGGGATTAAAAAAGCCAACTAGGCTAACTGGCCCGTCAACGTTATACAATTGATATAAAATACAATGGATACAGTCTATTGCCATTTTTAAATTTACCCAAAATATTAGGGAATTTTCTTAAAAGCAACCCTTGCCGTCGTAGTGTCGCCCACAGGTCGCCCTCCCACAAAAGTCAGTCACGTTTATAAAGATCCTTGTCCCACTGTACCTACTAAACCCAGTTTGTTAAATTCTCATTGACAACTGTTTCATGTTTCTGCCTATAGCCAAGTCATAAACCACACCCTGACACTGGCGAAATGAGCCTGGCCAATGTTTTATTCTAGATATGCCAAATTAATCTAGAATTAAATACAAGAACATCTGCATTTTAACTTTTTTTATATTCCCAAAGACAGCTGAGATAATAGCAATCAAAGTACGCATTTTCTATTATTTCAAAATACAAGCGACGTTTGATCGCGCTGTGACGTCACGTATCAACTCACGCAGCGCGCCGGTTAGTTTGCGGGTACAAATCTAGGTACTATTCATTTAATCACCGCTGCTGGTGGCTCGTACTTGCGATTTTATTACGAGAAAATTATTAGAAAATGCCGTGTAGTGCCCAAGAGTTTTAATTCCAATGTTAACACACCCAAAAAGTGTTTTTAGTATACCTAAATATCCTATGATAAGGAAGAAATGGATGACCGCAATATGCAGACAGGATTCAATAGGACTGAAAACTATTGCATTTTGTTATGAATATTATTTTGATGTCAATAACTATTATATTTATACTTTTCTCATGAAACACTACGTTATCTATTGGTGCATTTTATAATCATCTTCTGACTGATTAAATTGTAAAATCCTGAAATGACAAAGGTAGCTAAACTTAAAAGTTTATCTACCTTGTCATTTAAGGATTTTATTTAATCTTTAAATAATGGACATTAATATTGGTATTATCGATCAGGAACCTTGATATCAGGATGTTATAATAAATAACCAACCAACCAACAATATCGTATTTTTTAAATGAGAATAGGTAATTGGAAAAAATATATAATAACCACAAAATATTTTACCTACTTATACAATATATTTGTGATTATTATCTACGTTGGACTTTAACCACTATATATGTATGTTGTGTATGTTGAACATAAGTGAAGTAAAATTGACTGCAAGTGAGGCGCAGCGGCTAAGACAGTCGCCGCTGTGTGTCCGAGGTTTTATTCCCGCGCCGGACAACTATTTGTGTAACCCGTAAATAGTCTATTATATGTTTGTAAAGTATTATAGTATTTATTGTCTTAGAAAAAAAAACGTTAAGAATGACAGTGGTATTAATCTACAGCAGTTAGCGGGCCGCTAAGTATAGTACTTACCTGCGTACGTAAGTATACTTGGAGATGGTGTACAAAATTTTACAAACATTATGCTAGAAATATAATAGTACCGGCCTTCATTGTATTCTAAATACACATCGTTAACACTTTTGAAGATTCATTCACAGAGTGAGTTTATCCTCTGCCGTTTGGTCTTATTTTGGTCGTCTATAATGGCATTAAAATTTGGAATTATATATAAATATAAAAAGGTACCTACTTATAATATTTTTATTTTATATTAGTTTAGTTAGTTCTTTATTAGACTTAATTAAAAAGGTACTGAAAACAAAAAAAAATAAGTAAGTAACTAAGTCGAGAGTATTATTGGTAGATTAAGAAACTTTGGATTCTTGACGCCGCATGCTACTGTCAATAAAAGTTTGTCAGTCGTGTAAGGAAATCTACCTCCCATGTAACCCTCTTCCAGGGTGCAGATATATGTAACTCACAAGGTATTTAACAGGTTGATGTAATACAATAATAACAAATTAATGAATAAAGCTATGATACAAGTACAGCGTTGTTAAGTAGCTTTTAGTGCAATATTCGTATGTGTTGGTCACCCTCATTGTGGTCGTTTCAAAGATATTATAATATAACAAGATTGCGCACTGAGGGAGCAAAAACGGCCCGAGCAAGAAGTCGCTGTATTGGATGGCATCTCCTTCTAATAGAGTGACCATGCGTCGTGGAATTATGCGAATGTTTTAACGCGCCAAATTTAAAATTTTGTTTTTATGAGAATGAATAAACTTACTTTTGAAGTATAATCATACTACCTGTGCAGTGCTTTTAAAGTTACTGTTCGCCCCACTGCATACCTAGGTATACGTATTCGAGATGTTTTCGTTACTTATACTTTCTTTATTTTGTATGCCTCTCTGCAAGCAATATAAATTAAAGTATACCAAGATTATTTGTAGATTTTTTAAACGTTTAGGAAATTATATAATTATTTATAGTACAATTCCCGCCGTAAGTGTGAGTAGTGGTAGATATTTTGGACAAAGGCAGTAGACTTTCCAAATATTATATATTCGTACTGTATCCAAATAGTTTTCAAGTATATTATATGTTTTATTTACTTATATTCTTTTTCGCAACAAGTGTTTTGTGTCAGTCGGCTATAGTATTCTAGGATAATTATTGTAATACATATATTCAATATAGATTAGATTGTGAAAATCAGGTAACACGAATAGACTTCAGGCCCGATTTTTTAATTTATTCCACGGATAGTACTATACTCACTACCTTAATTGAAAATATCTTCTAAGTGGCTTAATCTAAACAACTGAGATAATTTTATATCTTTTGTTATTAATAAGAGTGTAGCAATTGTCTATTTGGACAAGCCTCCCTCAAGAATCATCTTGAGGGGATATGCCATAATCGCCACGCTTGGCAGGCGGGTTGGCGATCGCAGTATGATGGTCGTAGTACTCAGAAGGAAGCTGCTTCCCGTCCTCTGGTAGATATTCCCTCGGGTCGACTTCTACGCCCCCCACGGGATGAGACGGGGTGATGATATTCTGATTCTGATATTTGTCGCCATCACCACACAGCAGATCATTATTACGTAGGAATAAAATACCTAATATACATTACGACAGGTTGGAAACATCGTTTGTTGTAAGAGGCAACAATCTCAAGTAGGTATGCTTAGTGGCAATTATTTTGTGTCAATGTGCAAAAACTCTGAAACAAATGTGAATGTTATTTGTAATAAAACAGTTAATTGCTATATCAGATTATTATTTACCGGGAACAATATTCATCCATTTTTGTTTCAATTCCTCGTTTTTGGGAAATCTAGAAAAACGATCCATTAAGTACGTAACAAATGGTTACCCTGTTGCTGAACTTAGCCAAAATATAGAAACATTACAAGATAACAATTACTTGTGAAAAGATATACCACTCCCCAGATGACCCGCACTTTTACACCCTTTTAAGCAACAAGTTAAAACCATTTTTAAGCAAATTGGAACTGGATTGGAGCACAATACGATAAATAATTTCAAAACAAACATTCGCCATATTTGTTTACAAATTGAGTGTGGTAAACGTCATTTCTTATAAATACTGCTATTGAATTTACTAAACCCAAATTAAATGTATTTAAAAAGCTATCAAAGAATAAGACATAGTTTAAAAAAACGTTGTGTACGTCTTAAATAAATAAAAATTATTTAATTATAGTTATATGAAAACATAATCCTAGGTGTTTGACCAAAAATTCTACTATTTTATACGTCAAGTATTTTTAGGCTGGCCATCTGTTAGACAGGGACAGATTCCAAAACGAGAGCCTCTCAAGTGGTCCGTTCTTTCCTATTGGTACACTACAAAGAGAAATGGACTGTATCTTAAAGACTTTGTGTTCATTTTACTTTGAACTAAATCTTGGAGTGCGCAATCTTGTTATATTATAATATCTTTGGGTCGTTTATCCACAAAAGCCATTACAGAAGGAAAAAGGTCATAAACCAAGAAATCACTAAAGTGAAGCAAAGTATTAATATTTTTTTTTTTACATTTCACCTGATAATCATTCGGATTATTTAAACGACGACTACTGTTTTATTAGGTACCCGTTTCGGAAGCCAGAGTATGGTCAAGCAAGAGATAACATATTTTTTTATTTAGGCTGGCAATCAAAAACAATGATGGCGACCGAATGTAAAGTGATGGAAGTGTAACGTTAACGGCATGAATTTTATTAGCGTTTCTGTAGTTAAAGTTGTACTAAATACATTTTTAACAATACTAGTAACCATATGACCAATTAGTGTAATAGTTTTGTAAACCTAAAACCATGGCGCGAGAGTTTGACCATCTTTTCAAACTGCTGATAATTGGTGACAGTGGTGAGTGGGCGAGGCCTGTGATGTTATATTGTAACATTATATCTGATTTTGGAGCCTTGGAGCTTAGTGAACAGTGTTTTGATTTGTTTTAGGTGTTGGTAAGAGCTGTCTTCTCCTGCGGTTCGCCGATAACACATTCTCCGGTAGTTACATTACGACAATAGGAGTTGATTTTAAAATAAGAACTTTAGAAATAAACGGTGAGCGAGTGAAGCTGCAGATTTGGGATACGGCAGGGCAGGAGAGGTTCAGAACGATCACTAGCACGTACTATCGGGGCACCCACGGCGTCATAGTCGTGTACGATGTCACGAATGGAGAGTCTTTTGCCAATGTCAAGAGATGGCTCCATGAAATAGAACAGAATTGTGATGTTGTTAATAAGGTCCTAGGTAAGTGTTCGCTGATTATTCTTTGTGGCTAGTCGAATTCTAGTTCCCCTGCAGCCTATGCTATACAATGCTTATTAGCAAACAAAAATAGTTAAACTCAGAGTTGTAACTGCAGTATTAGTAGCTTCAAATTAGTTTTTCATAAATATATTTATATATAATAGTACAATTTTCCTCATAATCAATTTGTTATCCTATCATTTTGATGAGCAAACATAATGTAACAACAAAACAAAAAGTGTATTTTCTGTCACACTCTAATTATCTTGACATAGATAGCTAATTACTTTAAGTACCTAATCATTATATAACAAACAACTTTCTAACAATCCACTAAACCTGACCATGATCATTTAAAAACTTAATATTTAATCTATGGTTTTATTACTTCCTAATTTTATTATCACTGCTATTCTATTTTTATATGTTCATTGTGATTCATCAAATTGTTTGTTATGAACATATATGGTTTCAAAACTATGATTTGAGCTCAAATTGTATTTTCCCTACATTTGTGATTAATGTAGTCATGATTAATATTTTATACCTTATTTGTGTGTATATAGGTATTCCCAAACTTGGTTTAATTCATAATTTACCTAATTATAAGTTTATTAGGTATATTTCCTTTTATTCAGTCCAGTCATTAGGGTTGTCCAAATCATTTATGATACTAGACTTGCTTATGGGGTTGTGAACCATGCCTGAACCTAATGATTTGATAGGAACTAGAATAATGAATGAAAATCAAATCAATTGATCACCTGGCTTTATTTATATTTGGGTTATAATTAAGCGTAACAAGTGTCCATTGTAAGAAATAGTTGGGGAAGCTGCATTTCACTATTAATGTTAGTATATATGGTACAATCACTCTTTAAGAGACAGCAAAGAGACAATAAATGCTTCGGAATCCTTCAGATCTAAGAGAATATGTAATGTTAATTACTGCATACTCCTTGGAAAAGGCAAACCCTATCAATCTAATCTTTTGTTATGATGGAACAACTTTGTTCTGTATTAAGTTTGAATCATTCTTCTCTCTATAAATATTCTGTCACATTTTGTTTCTTAACCTTAAACATATTATTTATGTTTCAAATAATAGCAGTCAGTTTAAACAGATTTTTCATAACAGTTTGTGATGTAAGACTTGGTTGATGGTTAAGGAACCAAATAACATGACATCTCTCTACTTCCCTAGGTAGCAGTCTAGGCAGTAAACAATTAGTATAATTATGTAATCTTTTCCTTAGCTCCTTATTAAATGCCAACCGCCAACCTACTTGCTATCTGACTCATTCAGTTCATATTTACTTAAATAGTGCACCAAAGCATCAGACTGCTTTGCACTAGGTCTATTAGTGTAGTGCCACTGTCTAGAATCATTTTAAAGCATATTAACAATCTATATCTATACTAATATAATAATAATATCTGGGGACAATGTCACACAGATCATCCTAGCCCCAAACTAAGCAAAGCTTGTACTATGGGTACCAGGCGACGATATACATACTTATATAGATAGATAAATACTTAAATACATAGAAAACATCCATGACTCAGAAACAAATATTCGTGCTCATCACACAAATATTTGCACTTACCGGGATTTGAACCCAGGACCACCAGCTTCGTAGGCAGGAGCACTACCAACTATGCTGACTGGCTATGGTGACCGTTTGTGATGTTGTGAGTTTGTGGTATTGTAAGGGGTAATCTACTAAACCAATTTTCGAAATTATGTCACCAATAGAAAGCTACAATATTGTGAAGTGTCATAGGCTATCATCATAATTTTTATTTATCTTGAACTTATAACCTGTAGTATTATGCAGGACAAACAGGCAGGGACAAAAATATTTATAACATGGAATGAAGTCCACGGCAACTTCTAGTTACAATAAAATACTATAACTATTTGTTAATATTTCAGTTGGTAACAAGAATGACTGTCCACAAAGGAAAATAGTGCTTACAGAAGATGCGCAGAGGTTTGCTACACAGATGAATATACCACTGTTTGAAACGAGTGCAAAGGAAAATATTAATGTAGAGGAAATGTTCCTTACTATTACTAAAATGGTAAATATACATGTATCATTATAATATTAATATGAAAGCTTGAAATTCTAATATCCCCAGCTTGAAATACATTTATGTTTATATTATATGGAATTATGTTTTGAATTGAATAAATAAATATATTGGGACAACAAAACAGTACTACTGATCCCTACTCGGCATAGACTGTACTATGGCAACTAGACAACTGATAAACATACTATATATTTCTAAATACATACATACATATTATTGATAAATTACTTACAGAACAAAGAATCATGCTAATCACATACACCCTTATTTAAAAATGAAGTTGATAGTTAAGCTGCAGTTGAACTATGGATCAAGAAATCTCATTGGATGGTTTTCTACTAAACCAAGGATCAACTGCAGTTTAACTTTAGGCTTTGTTTTTAAAAAGGGTAATAAAGATTTGTCCTGGGTGGGTGTCTAACCCGAAGCCCTCTGGCTTAGGATTTAGGGTTACTAACCACTGGGCCCAGAGGCTGGTCAAGTATTTTTTTCATATATCAGATAGTTCCAAGATGACTCAATAATTCATTAATGGGTCTGGGTTTGCCCAATATGGACTTAAGAACTGTATTACTGCTAGGAAGTCAATGCCAGTTGAATCACTATATGTCTAATTTACAATTATATAACATCATTTTAGTTGATTTAGAATCATTACTCTTTGTTTAATACACTTTGACTACTAATTCTAGATGGATTGGATTTGATGGATCGATTACTGTATGCACAGTGCGCCTTTGGAACTCTTTACCACATTTCAAACATGATAGCTCGTCATTAAATTAAGAACAGAACTAAGAATCACTTCTTATCTCTTTAATTTATGTATATAATAGATATGTAGTTTTTATGTAGTTTATTCTTAATATAAATATATATATTATTAGGTATTGTATGTAAATATTTGTGTGTATTTTATCAATATTTTTAATTTAATATTTTGTTGTACACTGCTTGTACCCATTATAAAATAATTTCACTCTCCTAATGGTTTGCTGGAAGAAAATTAATTAATGAATTAAGCTCGCCTATGTACAGACGCCAGCATATCCAGCTACCCCAATCTGTCAAATTTCTTTCATAGATTTTCAACTTTATCATAAAAGCGTAAAGTTCACTTTCAATTGGGGAAATTTGACAGATTGGGGTAGCTTGACGTGCTGGCGTCTGTACATGACTTTTCATTGTAAAATTTAATTTAAATGTATGTTTCTGTGTGCAATAAAGAGGTAGGAAATATTTACATAACATTATATTCAATTCAAATTGTCAGATGTTATTGGTATTCCATTTTACTTGTATTAATTTCAAATAATTATTTTGATACAAAACAGCTGTATATCATTTTAAGACTCAATTTTTTATCTGTAGTCTGTTCTTTATGTTAAAGTTGGTTTTAATGTTTCATGTAAACTAAATAAACTAAGTAAACTAAATTATCTAATTTTGTTAATTAATGATTATAAACATTTTAGATTTTTGAAATAGACACTAACTTTTTGTGCATAGGCATTTTATTTGATTTATATGATTGTACATTGAAAATATCCTCAATATTCTTCAACTTCTCTTTCTAATGTATTGAGAACCAGAACCATTAAAGATGACAAGTTTTACTGTATAGAGTTTTACTGTATTTACATCCTTGATACCTTTAAGAGAGTCAATGGACAATGGTGAAACATAATGTACTCCTTCAACTACCTCTTGTTTTTGTCAGACAAACAGGATGACCACATATCTAATGGATTATTATTCTTGTCTGTTATTTTAATGATTGCCATTGTAAAATATATATGAAAATAATTTTAATTTCAGGTACTAAGATCAAAATTGGAGATGAAAGAGAGGCAAAATGTGACGTCAAACGACACAGTCAACCTAAAGCATAAGAATCACAAAACCAGCAAAAAGAAATGTTGCCAGGGGTAATCACAGAGCCACTGTGCCACGGACTATGTTCTCAATGCTCAAATATCGAGATATTACCTAGCAGGTTATGTATATACACACCAATAATGTTTAAGATAAAAATGGCGAGTACTATCGGAGCAAATAGATGAAGTCTATTCCCAAACATTGCTGTTATAAAACTGTGATGTGGATGTAACATCTTATATTTAAAAAACGTAATGTGGGAATGATACTTCATATAAAAGGTTATGCATGTATTCTATAATATTGATTGTCATAAATTATTAGAAAGCTAGGTTAGAGAGGGATGGCAATAGAGTTTGTTTCAACTGGCAATTCTTAGTCCATAAGTTGTGGGTTAAATTTTACTAAGAATCATAGGATGTACCGTAAATTGGAAATTGAGATTTATTTACTTTAATCAGTTTCGCAGTACTCCAATGTTTTTCTTATAGCTAATGTTACATGCTGTTGAAATATTTTACATAAATACTAGAATACAAATACTGGTGGTATAAAGTATAAATATTGGATAATTTTCTTGTTTTTACATTAATATGCAATTTATTGCTATTTATGTAATGCTTTGGTTTTGAAACTGACTATATACTTTCATATTTAGTTAAATAAAGACATTGGAGTACAGAAAAAGATCATCCCATGAAAATATCAATGAGTTTAGTCAACATAAACGAATTTTTTTAGTGGAAACATACTAAGCAATGCAATTTCAGACAAGGTGACCATTGCTTGCTCAATCATATTTAGTTCAGCTTTTGAGTTGCTCTGTAGTAACTATTACAATGGCATTCAGATATTTTCTGTTTACTTCTAATACCATAAAATAACTTTGTCTTAAACAGAAGATATGCATCAGTGGTAATGTTGCAAGTATTTATTTTCGTTATATTTGCCAAAGGTATATATATCGTGGCCTAACATTGTAAAAATGTTAAGAAGTTTACAAATTATAATATTCTTTCGGTATTTTGACAGATGAAAAAAGTCATTGTGTTGTCATATTTATGTTATATTTTTTATGCGCAATAAAGTGCTTTTATTCAGAAATAAAACTTGTAACATGTCAAATGTATAATTTATTTCTGGATGTTATTAAAATTAGATAGGCTTGGTAGAAAAATGCTTTTGTTCCATGGTCAGTTTACCTAACTTATTTCTGACTTAGTAGCGGTGTAACAAATGCTAAGTAACTTTGCAATCTTAGCATACAGCCATAAACCATTAACTCCATACTTAATTCAGTTTTAGTACGACAATAAACATAAAAAAAATTATACTTTTTGTTTGTGGGCCAAAACAGTAGTTGACCATGTTAGTAAGGCAGTTGTAAAATATGTTTTAAGCAATTTCATGTTCTAAAAAAAATCCAGTTTATCTGTCAACTGAATTTCTTAAATTTCTTACAGTATGTACAGACGCCAGCACCTCCAGCTACCTCAGTCTGTCAAATTTCTTTTATAGATTTTCAACTTTATCACGTAAGTGTAAGGTTCACTTTCAATTGGGGAAATTTGACATATTGCGGTAGCTTGATGTGCTAGCGTCTGTACCACATTATATTATAACCTTAAATACTAATAAAAAAAAATGCTGTCTTCTGTTTATATAAGTTTGAATAGTCAATATTAATATTGTGTTATCGACAACTTGCTAGGTTCAACAATCTCGTATTCTAAGAGCATGTACATATGGATTTATTTACTCCAAAAATTATTAGAATATAACGAACGCCTAGTTAATGAATGAGTGTAATCTTAATTATCAAAATTTATGTGATGATGAGTCGACGAATGTTTAGCTTAAGAGGTATACCATTAATGTTATTTTTTATTAAATGATAATTATTGAATAGCGATGAAATTTGTGGTTCTTATGAGTGTCGGACATCTTACACATAGCTACTGTTATGGAACCTGCACATGAGTATTGGTGACACTGAATTCAGTTCATAAATAGTTGTTCTGTGTGAGTTTGACTGCAAAGCTTCTGTAAGTGATTCACATACGTTATTATTATGAAAGTGAGATAATTGGAAATGCCTTGAAAATACACCAATTCTACTAGGTATAATAATACAGTACAATCTTGCTAATATACATCTCATGTTTGCACTTAGTACTCGTTTATGCTATTTATGCCACTTAGATATAGGGTAACTAATTCGATATTATTTTTCTTTTCTTAAGTTTATTTATATTTAACTTATTTATCAGATTACAATGTAATTTTTTTGTTAGTCATACTTTTTTTATAGGTATGTTTTTGGTATTTATGAGTGAGTGATGTCGACTGAATATTCATTATCATGTTCCAGAATGTTTTTTTGCACCCACATATTTCCTTAGTGCCAGCTGATTGGTAGAATGAATATCTGGTATTTATCAATAAAATCTTTTTTCTAAACTGATTTCATATATTTATTGGTATTATTATTCGTAGGAGTGCACTTGTTTGATTTTTTTTCATTTCTTAAATTCATTTGGTAATGCTGGTTTAATACATAGTTCAGATTTAGCGAGATAGTACTGTATACTCAAATTAAAATACAATTTAGAAATTATTGAATTAATAACAGTCTGAAGATAAACAAAATTTTAATAATAATGCAAAAATTGTGCACATGTTTGTATGATATAAACAATGCTTAGTACACAAAGTGGTCCATTCATACTATTTTTTTTAATGCAAAGAAACTTTTCTAAACGGCTGGATCCGCTAACCACACTAATTAATTTAAATAAATAAAATCTTTGTGCAAGCAGTCCAGTGTTTGTTCAGTGAGATATTTTTGTTTTAATAATTGGATAAATGTTTACAGTATTTTGTAATCTAAATTCAAATTTATTTATTTTAGATATTATTTATGATAATCGAACACGAAATTAATGTTTAAGTAAATATAACTGGCAATAATTATGTAGCTTGATTTGTTTGAGAAGTATGTAAAAAAAAATAACCATATATAACTGTCTATGGAATGCCACAATTTGCTTTATACAATTGTGTAAGTGAGTTATCCCTAAACTATATATAGTACGAGATATGGCGACACTATTTCTACGTTCATCTGTTTTCAAAATATATACGCATTTCTTGATGATAATTATTCAAGAAATGAGAATCAATGTCAATCTGCTCATGAGTTCAACGATTTTCGCCTATGTCCTTATCAATGGCCGTAAATTTTATCAAAACTGTGTTCGTTTGTTTTATCTTTATACTCAACAGTTATTAATATCCTGAATAAAAATCAATTTTTGTGTGAATATGTACTTATGTAGTACGAAAACAATGAAATATTTATGGGCCATAAACCAACCAAGTTAAAACAGTTCAATTTGTCAGAAAGTGTTGTAACTCTAATAATTGTGTCAAATATTTCAGATGCAATCATTTAACTTTTGTTTATACGTAATGTTAAGGAGTACTATCGCCCCTTGAAACTGAACCAAAACCAGTTAGTGAAATTCTCCGTACACAAAATTTATTAGCTGATTGTTATTCTTGTGTGAGGAGTAATTTTTTTATTTTTGTAATTGCAAAATAACATTTCAATTTCAAGGACATATGCTTGAAATTACACAAAAACAAAATAGTGCTGAATAGTTCCATGGGCAAATTGTGCTCCTTAAGTTTAGTGCACTACTTATGCTACACCTTGTATAGTGTGTGCCACTTGATTTATTAATTTGTGTTTTGATACATGTCCAAATCAAAAATGAAAATATGAATTTTTTTAATGGTGACCTGCAAGAGAGAGAGGTAATTATGTTAAATTAACATATGAACATAGAAATAGTGTTGGAAATACTAGGAACATATCAGCATCACTAGATATTCGTAAATAAAAGGCGTTGGTAGGATTCTAAACTAGCCAAAGTTTTGACTTAAAAGTACGTATAAGTATGTATTTTATTCGGAAGGTAACAATGGCAACATCTAAGCTGTCAGGTGGCTAACTGATCACTGAAGAGAAAATTCTTTTTTCAAAATGTGAGCGGCTGAATATCATTAGCCTTTGCCTATCAGTAAAAAAAGGAAAGTCCTAATTTATTCTTTTTGGGTGAAATCCAGTGCAGTTAACCTGTCTGATGGCAAAATAGCAATGCAATTCTGAGTGCTATGTATTCCTATGCTTAGTTGGAACCGATAGGTGAATATCTATTTGTGTATGTGTGTAGGTTAAAACATACAAGTTGGCAAACATTTGTACCCATAATTCTGTTGTATTATGTGTGTGAGATATTAAGTATACTATTATACATTAATACTGGCAACATTGTGATCTATTTTCACGTTTTGTGATTTTAATTAGTTATTAATTAACTTCTGTTTAAAAATTAAAAAGCCAACTTAGGCATCGTTGTTTTGCAGTTATGTACCGAAAATAAATAGTCTAAAAGTACACAGAGCTCTGGTTGGCTAGATGTCTAGATTTTAAGAATTACATGTTGGTTAATTAATGATAATTAATTAAAACCACAGACTAATAAATTGTGACAGGCCAGGGTTATTGTAAAACCGTTCTTAAAAAAAATAAAGTAGTTTATGGATAGCTTTCAGCAATAATTACATTTTATGTACGTCATTCTAAACTACAAGACAAAATGTATATTTTAGATTTTGTACGCAATTGAGTATATTTAAAATGTATGAAAAAACTACCTGTAATGTCTTTTTTTGTATGTAAGTTTGTATGAAACGTTGCTTAATGATTTACGCCTTTATTTAATACTATATTAGTAGATTTCTATAGAACCCGGAACCAAGGAAGTACTATAACTATACCACTGACTGTAATAATTTATGTTTTAGACAGAAAACATCTATAATTATGGTTTGGTATTGCGTAGTCGATTGTAATCAGTACAGTAATGCTTATAACACTCACACATTGAGTAACTGGCAGTCAGACCCAAGTACAAATAAATGCGTTAAATTGTATTAATAGTCGTATGTGTTATTCGGATATATAAGCGATATTACAACAAAGTTTTATCAAAATCCGTTCGGTAGTTATAGCGTGAAAGAGTAACAAACATCCATACATCTATACATCCAAATATATACTCAACGACTTTGGCATTTATAATATTAGTAGGATGAATAATTTTCAATTTTCTTTTGTTTTCTTATGGCAACCTCCCGATGTTTTCTATTGTCTTTGCCCTGGGAAGATTAATGAGTTAATTTATGGAAGAAAAAACCAGATTTTTGAGTAACTTAAACAAATCGTTTTAGTTTAACCAAGAATCTTTAATTAAAATTGTTCTATATAATCACATAAAAAAATTACTTATCTAAAAGTATTTAATGTATGAAATTAATTTTCCCCTTCTAGCAATTTTTAACTTTTATGTTACGCGGCACGCTTTTAAGACAACAATAATAATACAACAATAGTAATACAATCTGCCATATTGGCACTTCGCTAGTTCAATACTTTAGAAGTGGTGTTAGAGTAGGGTTACCGTATGTAAATATGCCTGTCTATGGTACCTAAAATGCCTGAATTTTCTGAAAAATGCCTGTCTAAAGGAAAACGCTGCAGGTAATAAGTAAAAGCCAACAGATAATAATGAAGAAGAATATTTATTACTGATATTTGTCAGAGGATTCTATTTTATTTAATAGTTCTTTCTTTTCTAATATATAAACGTAAAAATCTTCACGAGATACAGTTTTGCATTTATGAAAGCGCGATGCGAGCGCGGGCGCGAAATTTAAAAATGCCTGTCTCAGACCAATGCCGGCCGCACGCCTGTCTAAACCTTAAAATGTCTGTCAAATGCGGCTGTCATATGGTAACCCTATGTGAGAGGGGACATCCTGATGATTCATAATATGTGGTTAAACTAAGTCTAAACGAAGTTATTCTTCTATACTCGTAAGCTAGCCCGTAGCTATCTCGCTCTTGCTTAATTGCTTCCATTAAATATCCAATTTAATGGAATACAATAATTGTATGAACTTTCCAATAAAAATTCCAGGAATGGTTTTTTGTTTCTCTTTGTACAGACGCCAGCACATCCAGCTACCCCTATCTGTCAAATTTCTTTAGAATTTCAACTTTATCACAAAAGCATAAGGTTTACTTTCAATTGGGGTAATTTAAAAGATTGGGGTAGCTTGATGTGCTGGCGTCTGTACAAACCAAAAATAATAGTACTGGACACATTTTGGAATCTCGATCTATATATGACTGGCGGTCAAAATTTTAAATTATCCAAATGTGAGAGCGAGATAGATACGCGCTGAACTTCGGGCCTTAATTTATGGTATTACTGCAAGTACTGACGTCAATTACTTAATTTGTGAGCGGTTATATAATATCAGTTTCGTTCGGATTATTTTTATCTGTGTTTCCCGTTGATAACACCTCCATTGTCATGGCATTTTCTGTAATGTGGAAATTTTATTTTTTTAATACGTGTAATCTACTGCTGATATAGAGAAGCACTGGAACGGATAACAACTATATATAATAATAATACGATATTGCCATTCGATTTGATGGTCATAGTTCATAGAAAAACGATTCGGGATGAGATGGGGTGATGATATTCTTCGCGGTGGTGCTCTGCCAAGCGTGGCGATTATGGCATATCCCTCTATTCTATGGGGAGGCTTTTGTCCAGCAGTGCATTTGTTTAATGTCTTTGACAGCTCATGCCTATGAATTACCGTTTAAGTTGGTATTCTATGGGAACGGAGTTAATTTTAGCCCAATGACTACGCCAACTATGGAGTTGGCGAAAAGCGTCCTCGAAAGATGGAATTGTGTCCTTGGAGGGATATGCCATAATCGCCACGGTTGGCAGACGGGTTGGCGATCGCAATATGATAGTCATACTATTCTAGTCTTCTTTACATCTGTATTAAATTACATGTTTTAAACTTATATAGCAAGTTTATAATTTTCAACTTTCTACCCACACTGATAATGATTGAGTATTATGACACTGATATTGGTCGTGTGTAAATCTGTAGTAACAAATGTTTAACAAAAGAATATTTTCGTCGATAGTTTTAACTTTGGACTGAATTATAATTTACAGCAGTTTAATTTGTGGCATTTTTACATTAAGATTTTTTACATCACTTATTTGTTTGAGTCGCTGTTCTTATAAATGATTCTTTGATTAACTAAGATAATGATTCGTCAAGAACAAGAAGAAAGCTGTTAAATGCGAGAGTAACTCTCGTGGAGAGGTTACCGTACGTCAACTACAAAAGTTTATACGCACAAATATTGAAAAAATTCCAATGTTATTTAAATACCACATATTTCTTATACATTTTCTTGTATTCTATATATATTTTTCATATTTAAAATCAATCAGTCAGTACTTCCGGGGCAAATTGCCTCAAACAGACTGACAGATAGACAGATCCCTTAAGGGTTCCGTTTTTCCTTATGAGATACGGAAATTACTAAGTTTATTGCTAACTAACTAAAGTGCGGTCGCGGCACAATGACCTCTATTTTTAACAGTACCAGACATTTTTGAATTAAATGCGACTTTATATGATATATTTGCAAGAAAAATCTACTTACAGACCTTACTGCAACAGGTAAAAGGTTTGTAATCCCTTGAGAAGGCGGTTATTGCATTTGTCTGAGTGTGACGCATTATATTTACGCAGGAGGGAAAGAGACATAATGTACTAAATTCTTCCCTTCCCCGACCGCACTTTAGATCACGAGCACAGCCCTAACGCATCATTATATTAGTTTATTGAAGTGATCCGTGTCTGTTTTATGGAAATAATATGTTCGTTTGAATACTAAAATATTATAATATTTTGTAAACTTCAGCTAATGGTCCAAGATAAAAATTATAAACTATTACTTTTATCATTCAATTCTGACCTTGCCTCAATTCTGACTTGCACCAACTATAATGATTATTATATAATTGTATTTATCTCTCTTACAATCTTATCAAGAGTGTTTATGCGACACAGCAATTCATATAAACTGCAAGTCCCAAATTGTGGAAATAATGAATTATAAATATCTTTATTTGTTGGGTAAAACTTTACTATATGTCGGATACGCAGTTGTAAAGATTAGTTGAGCACATTTTCGAAATATTTACATAAAAACAAGATAAACCTAATTTTCCTTTTGCATTTAAACTTTAAACTCATTCTAATTTAACGTGAAAGTCTTAAAGTAAAGGTTCTCAATTGACTTTTAGACACGCGTATCCTATTTATACCTATCAAATAATTAAAATACGATTTTTATTTTCCAAATATTTAGATTTGGCGTTGTACAGACGCCAGCACATCCAGCCACACCAGTCTGTTAAGTATCTTTTATAGATTTTCAACTTTATCACTTAAGGTTCACTTTCAAAATTTGACAGATTAGGGTAGCTTGATGTGCTGGCGTCTGTACATGAAATGCTTTACCGAGTGAAAGGATATAAGAGACAGCATTTGGAGATTTGCAGTTTAGTTCCGTAACACTTTAGGAAGCGTCATGTGTACAATGTAAATGAACTTTGGATTGCCCTTTTCGTACGAAATATAATAGAAAGAGACAAAATTATTTAAATTAGTTGAATAGTATATATACTGAATTGGCACCGTTGTTATTTAACGAATGCTTCGTATGCAGTGCTTTTGCATTATATAAAACTAAACCAGTTTATATTCTTTATCTTGATTCGTTGGCTAATTCAAAACCAAATAGATGATGGTGTTTGATCATTCCGTACACAAAGTTTGTACAATGTCATTTATGGTTTTATTTAATGATGCGTGAGTGTAACACGCCATTACTCATTCTTATTTATAGAAAGTATTGTTCATGAGTCATGATTTTGTTTTAATACATAGTTGTAAATATATCCCCTATTTTCATCATAATATAACTAAGTGTTTTATTATCCTTATATATTGAACGTAGCGAACCTCATAAAGGAGTCAGCACACATATCAAATCGACAAGGTATTGTCGCCTTATCACCTGTCGCCGGTACGTCAAACTAACAGTAACAAAAGCGTAGCAAATTCTATGTATCGGAGTTGCTGATGTAAGCGACTCCGATACATCGAATCTGCTACGGCTAGGCGACGCCTCGGGCACGGCTAAGCGACGCCTCGGGTACGGCTAGGCGACGCCTCTACTACGGCTAGGCGACTTAGCTGTCCCGAGGCGAGTCGTTTACGCTACGATTCCAGTGAGAAATGAAATATATGATAAACTAGCTGTGCCCCGCGGTGTTACCCGCGTTAAGTTTTATAAATTTTCTTTGCTATAAACCTCAGACCTTTCCAACGAATGCAGAACCGTGGAAATCGGTTCGTGCGTTCTGGAGTTATAGCGTCAGGAAGGAAAACCCGACTTATTTTTATATAGTAGATTATAAGAAAATATATTATAAAATGAGAAATATAAAACGAGACCAGTGATTAGTGTGCAGTTTGCAGAAGGGAGTTTCATACAAATAATGCTACTACTGCGTACTGCGCGGCTCGAATTTATACCGTTACGATCAGTTTCCGAGTTGATATGTGTGTTATGACCTTTTGTCGCCCAAGCAGTATCCTTGTGGAACGCATTGCAAAATGATTCCTAAATGGCAAAGTTTACTTATAGTTTGGCGGGCCGGTTGGCGTGGTTAGTAAATGCGTGCCTTTCACGCCGCAGGTCGTGGGTTCGATTCCCACCCAGGACAGTTTTTTGTGTGGAATAAACATGTGTTTGCCCTGAGTCTGGATGTATGTGCGAAGCTGGTGGTCCAGGGTTCGAATCCCGGTAAGTGCAAATATTTGTGTGATGCGCACGAATATTTGTTTGAGTCATGGATGTTTTCTATGTATATAAGTACCTACTTATCTATCTATATAAGTATGTATATCGTCGCCTGGTATCCATAGTACAAGCTTTGCTTAGTTTGGGGCTAGGATGATCTGTGTGACATTGTCCCTAGATATTATTATTATGTATTTTTTTTCGGCATTATTATCCCCGTCTTACCCACCACAGCAACTCTTGTAAGCCGGGATCAACAGTAGCACACAATTAAATGACACTGAGCGGTGAGGCTCAGGCATGTCCCGGGGAATCGCTTTAAGAATCTTGAATCGCACAACGAATTTAATCAGAACGAAACAAGGAGTTTGAAAATGAATAGTTCCACTTCCTTCCAGAGCAAAGCGGGAGACAATGATATGCCTAACTAGGCTAGAGCCTCATAAAACGAAGTAGTTATTTGTTATACAAGAGAGCAAAGTTGCTTTTTAACCGCGTGCTCAATTTGATAACCGAGCAAGCGAACGATTCTAAAATTGAATCACGAGCGCAGGAAGTGCTTCAAACATTACGAATCCTGAGCATTATTAGCGAGGAAATCAAAAGAGCACAAGGTGAAAAATCTTTGCACTCGAGTGAAACACGTAACTTTTCATCACACCTCAAGCGAGGAAATGAGTAAATGCGAAAAGAATATCTTATTATTTATACTTTTATTTCAGTTTAGGTATTAATTACTATATTATGATATGTAAGTCTTAAAGGCCAATCTTTAAATTATAACAAATAATACTTAGGTATAATTAATAAAAACATGAAAGAAATGTAGCTACAGTTGCTACAGCAGCCGTATTTACATTATTTATTTGTACAGTAATATTACATAGGTACGCAAAATAAATTCAAAAAAGTACACCAAGAAGGTTCCGAGTCTTAGTTTTTAATAAATTAAAAAAGTTGTATGATTAATTCGGCACCATAGAGGTAGAAGTAAATAGGATTAATGATATTTTGCATTCACAAAATTCAAATTTACTTTAACCTCTAGCCCCTCTAGAGGATAAAAACGACTTTTCCACTGAGATATCGAAGAGCAAAAATACGCTTTCGGAGATTGGGGGATGAAAAGTATAGGTACTACTTTTCGTATTATGAGGCTCTAGCCTAGCTCTAGCTAATTATCTTTTATATGGTTTCCATATAAAAAGCTCTGCTTAGTTTGGGATCAGATGGCCGTGTGTGAATAATGTCCCTGGATATTATTTTTCTTCTTCTTTTTATAAATGGCAATTTGTACCGATGTCGACAATTCTTCCAATGTCAGATTGTGAAATGGGAAAACGTAAAATATTTAATTCAATTTTAACGACACTAAATTGGTATCACTAATTGTGTATCTTGCCGAGTGTGTTATAACACTGGAATAGACATAATAATGATAATACATAATATAAATAAATAATAAATATGAACATGAATAATTGTTAAAATATTAGAAATATGCCACCGCAACATTCATATATTACCCACAATTTGATGTATTGCATCGAATAAAAGCCATTAAAACTTTGAAAAATTCTGGGGATGAACATGTCAATAATGATGAAAAGTTAATGGGGGTAGGGATTGTTAAATTAGGGAGGGATTTGTACAAATTAAATGCGAGCATTCAAAAATATGTGGTCCAGAGAACCCTCATCCAACCCAGACTCACAAAGTGATGAATTCCGATCCCGAATTTTCCGAAGGAAAACAGGTGTACAGCAATGACATAACCGGAGTCTGCAAAGAACTGATGTAACAGCTTTAGAGACTTTCTTATATCTGAAAAACCAAGGCTTTAAAGGTATATTGGGTTGTATTGAGTAATAAAAGCTACCCTTCTTCTTACTGGAACTATCCCAATTAATTTGCCATGACCTTTGTAGATTTATTTTTGGAAGATTCAGTAAATCATAACCATATAACAATAGTACTTCTTATCCACCATTTGACATGTCACGGCATCTTTAGCTAATAAGTCAGCACATTCATTGCCTCTAATGCCGCAATGACTTGGAATCCAAGCTAGTTGAACAGTTTACTGATTTTCTGAACATGCTAAAAGAGATTTTTTAATTTCTAGAATAAGTGGGCTATGTAATTTAGATTTAAGAGGCCTATTACAGTCCACTAGTGCCGCCAATCGAAAAAATGTCATAACTCGTAAATAGAATCAAAAATAGCTAAATCGTGCATTCAAAACATAAACGGCCGTTTTTGTTACAAATGCACGATTTAGCTAAACAGCTATATTTCAAGTGTTGGCAATGTGTTATAAAATTACGTTATTGCCTTTTCTACAGTAATAAATAATAGACCACATTTTGTATTTTTGATTCTATTTACGAGTTATGACATTTTTTCGATTGGCGGCGCTAGTGGACTGTAAAAGGCCCCAAGGGGGTTTTGTTCTAAAACTTTAAAAGTGCTTAAGGAGTCTGTAAAAATTACAGCCATACTGATATTATGTGCTTCTATAAAACGACATGCTTCTAATATAGCAATACATTCTCCTGTGAATACCGAAGATTCCACAGGACACCTAAATTTCAGAATTATTTTAGAATTTTTTTAAAAAACAGCGATACCTGTAGGTTGAGAGTCTGAGAGCTTGAAGGCATCCGTAAAGAATAGATCAAATCCCCTCCATCGTTCACAAACTAATGCATTGAAGGCCAGATCCGCAGAAGGTGAATCCCTCGAGATTCCAATATGGAAAAATATTTCTGGTTTAAAGGTAAGGACTTATAATACTCAAAGTTAAATAGTGGGAGTTTAGGGAATGTAACAACAGGGCTTACAAGGTTTTGTAAATTTTGAAACGAAACTAAAATTAATGGAGTTTCTTTATGTAAAGGTACTGTGACTGATTGCACAATAAGCTCAAATTGATTGATTTTTGCAGTAATGGATGACAATTTTGAGTAATAATTTTGGGCACAAATCGAGATGCCAGATATTGCCTTCTTAAAAATAAGGGAGGTTCTGCACATTCAACCTGCAACGCATTAACCGGTGAGGACTTCATGCACCCAGAGATGATCCGAAGGCACCCAGATTGCACCTTATCTAATCTGGCTAATGCACTTTTGTTACATGGACCAAAAGAAAGCTGCCATAATCCATTATACTTCTGACTAGCGCATTGTACACCAATTTCATGGTATATGGGTGAGCACCCCACCAGACCCCAGCGAGGGCTTTTAAAATAGGGATTATCCTTTCACATCTTTGAACCAAGTAATTGAGACGATGTAAACTTGTTAATTTTGAATCCAAAACAACGCCTAAAAATTTAGCTTGCGAAACAAGTGGAATATTTTGTTCATTCGCCCTTACTGTAAAGTGTGGGACTAATCTTTTACGTGTAAATGTTACAACCGAACTCTTGGGTGCCGATTACTTAAGGTCATGATCCAATTACCACTGATTAAGAGATTCCAGGGAGAGGCAGAGGGAGGCGGCAGCATCCTTGATGGAGGGATCGGTTACGTAGAGAGTTAGGTACTGTACTCTGTGGTAGAGAGCAAGATAATCTGCGTATTGTAAGAGGTGACAGTTTCAATTAAGGCATAAACCTATTAGACCAGGGTCGATAATTTTTAAAACCAAAAAAAATAATAGTAGGATGAAACCCATTAGAAAAGGAGGGGAATATTATAAAAATGAAAGGAAAAATAATTTACGGGCGATCTGAGGTCGGGAAGGGGATGGGGGTGAGTTTTTAAGGGTAAAAAACGGTTTTTCTCGATTTCCAGCAAAAGGAAAAGTCCTATCGAAAAAAGTCAAATGGCAAAGTTGTAGGTAATAAAAAGATCTAAAACTTTTGTATTTACACTTTCTTCACATAACCTCAAAATTTATGTGAAATATTCAAAAAACCAAGTTTTTGGTTTTTTATTTTTATCTTTTACATTTTTTTTTATTTTTATGATTAAAAATATTTATTATTCACCTTATTTTGAATTAATATCGAAAAAACACCCTAATTTTCAATCGAAAACTCACCCGTCAAAATATCAGCTTTTTTCAAAAAGTTGGTATGTTTGCTGTTCGTTGAAATCTCTACTTTCCGATGGTGAAATAAAATATATATGTTACTATACTACTATATCTTCTCAGAAAATGCAAAAATTAAAAAAAACTTGAAAGTGATTGCTGCAATTTGTTTCACTTAAAAAGTTGATTTATTTAATGCTAATAACATTTATGTCATAGAAAATCTCATTATATATAAATATAAATCGTACAATTAAATGTAGATACTTTATTCTGATTACGTTATTCATTACAATATTTTTAAACACATTAATCTTATCATTCATAAATACCTTATCTTCAATTCTAATCACTTATCCATTAGTTTTTGTCTTTTTGATGGCATTTCTTCATCTTAGATTCGCCAAACATCTCCGATTCTAGTAGATCTTCGAAATCTTCATGACTATCACCTTCTTCCTCTCCAACATTATTTCCAGACTACGTTGGTTCTTCATCCACAAATTCTTCTGAATCATTAACTTCCTCGTAGGTTTCTTCTTCAATATTGGAGCAATTTTCAGAACCATGACAGTTTGAACATAAATTTGTGCATTTTAAACCATGTTTTCGGCAACCACATTTTAAACTGTTACATCCAGTTTCACAGCTGCAGCAAATAGTTTTGAGCAATATTTGCGGAATTAATTCTTTTTGTGAAAATTTGGGCATAATTCCACGTTGATATTGCCAAATCGGCCAAAAGTTTGGTATTAAAAATATATTAACGATATATATTTTATGGATTTTTAATATATTTTTATAGATTTTTAATATATTTTTTATGTATTTTGAAATATAATTTTTTTCCATGGGATTAACTAAATTTGTTTGTGCAAAATTAAGGAGATTATTATTAGTATGTATGTAATAAGACCCAGACCCGCCTAGCCCCTTCCCCACTTCTCCATGAAATACCTTTTGATGGGCTACTATTTTTCGTAGGTTACTCAGGTATATAATTTATCTTAAAATAGTTATAAATAGACATCTACGCATATAATTTAAAGAAGATTCGACAACTTTCTCCAAATATTGTAGATGTCTTATTAAATAATATTTTTATTTGCAATTTTTTTTATCAATGTAACATTTATTCTAATCTTTTTCGAGTAATTTAAGTGTTAATTTTAATAAATAGCTCATAATTTTTTATAATAATAAACAAAAATTCGAATTCGAGTTTTTTTTTCAATTTTTGCATTTTTTGAGAAGATTTACTATAGTAACATATCAACGAACCGAAAACATACCAACTTTTTGAAAAAAGCTGATATTTTGACGGGTGAGTTTTCGATTGAAAATTAGGGTGTTTTTTCGATATTAATTCAAAATAAGGTGAAAAAATAAATATTTTTAATCAAATAAATTACAGCATATTTGGGACATCAAAAGGGAAGTTTTCACCAAATTTCGATAAAAAATAAAAAAAATTGTAAAAGATAAAAATAAAAAACCAAAAACTTGGTTTTTTGAATATTTCACATAAATTTTGAGGTTATGTGAAGAAAGTGTAAATACAAAAGTTTTAGATCTTTTTATTACCTACAACTTTGCCATTTGACTTTTTTCAATAGGACTTTTAGTTTTGCTGGAAATCGAGAAAATCCGTTTTTTACCCTTAAAAACTCACCCCCATCCCCTTCCCGACCTCAGATCGCCCGTAAATAATTTTTCCTTTCATTTTTATAATATTCCCCTCCTTTTCTAATGGGTTTCATCCTACTATTATTTTTTTTCACTTTTTATTATTTTTAAAGGCTTCTACCCTGGTCTATATGTCAAAGTCAAAGTCAAAAGTTTATTTGCGACTAAGTGTTGTACAGACCTTATCTAATAATAATATTAGGTACAAATTTCGCTCTTAGTGGCCTTTTGCAGGCATTGCAAGTTTAATTATTAAAATTAGGAATAAATGTCCTTTATCTCAATTGCGTTATTTGTTTTTGTTATATAATTCTATTTTTTTTAGTGATATAAATATTAGTAATTTAAAGTTTGTCTCTATATAATGCAACGATGATCACTATAATTAACAATTGTCTAAATAATCTAAATATACGTCTAGGGCATAATTCAAATAAATCTAAAACTAAATCTAAAACTAAATCTAAAATAAATTAAATAGGATGTCCATTAATTTATATTTTCTCATAGCACCAAGTAAAATGTTAAGATAATTTTGAAGTAGATATAGAATTTAAATTGGTTCATACATTTTTATTGAAATAATTATATTGGAATTAGGTATGTCGTTTTTCTAAATATTCTTTGTTTGAGTAAAAGCAGTTTTTTAATAAGAATGTTATTAATTTTTTACCGAATGCTACACAATGGGTTTCATTTTTTATGTCAGGTGGTAATTTATTAAATATTTTTATCGCCATATAGTGTGGGCTTTCATTTAGCATTTTTATTCTAGATGGTGGAAGATATAGTCATTTTTTTTTTAACGTGTGTTTCTTGTATGCGTGTCTTCGACTTTTGTAAATGTGTCTATGTTTTTACGTACAAAGAGGCATATGTCTTGGATGTATATTGATGGTAGGGTCAATATATTGTATTTGATGAAGTAAGGCTTACAGCTTTGGGTGTTGTCTATGTGACTTATGATTCTTACACACTTCTTCTGCATTATAAACAGCTGAGTCGCCTCCACACTATTTCCCCACAGCATAATGCCATACCTTAACCAGGAATATGCGTAAGCATAGTAAGCAGACAGGGCGGTGTTTGTATTAGTGTTTTCATTAATTTGGAAGAGTGCGTAAGTAAATTTCGATATTTTGGATTTAATTTCTGTTATATGTGTTTTCCAGTTTATATGTGTGTCGATGTGTAATCCTAGTAGGTTAAATGTTTCAACGGTTTCTAAAGGTGTGTTTTGGTAGGTTATGTTTGTGTTGAGGGGTGGTTTCTTGTAAGATCGGAATTGCATAGTTTTCGTTTTATTGTAGTTTATTTCCAGGTTGTGTTCTTCTAAACAGGTAGTGGCAGTGTCCAATGTTTCTTTTATAAGTGGGATAGGGTCCTCATTATTTTCACATTTTATTAATATTGAAATATCGTCCGCGAAGAGCACCGGTACAGTATTGTCTTTATTAAGTATTTTTGGAAGGTCGTTTATGTAAACTAAAAACAATATGCAGCCCAATACACTGCCCTGTGGAATTGCGCCAGTTAGTTGTATTGTTTCTGAACGTATGTTTACAATTTCATTCTTGTCTGTATCGAAGCTTTCTATTTGTACAATTTGAGTTCCATTTTGTAGATAAGATTTGAACCAATGGTAGGCATGTCCTCTAATACCTGATCCGTATAGCTTGTTTAGAAGTATATGATACGAGACTCTATCATATGCCTTTGACATGTCGAGTAGTAACCCTATTGCATGTTTTTTATCGTTTATGCTCTGTAGAGCTGTTTGCACATAGTTGTATACTGCTAACGTAGTAGATTTTGATTTTCTGAATCCATTTTGTCTATCATCAAGTATGTTATTTTTTTCTAAGAATTGATTTAGTCTAATGCACATCGCCTTTTCAAAAACTTTTGAGAAGGTGGGCAATAGAGCTATAGGCCTGTAATTGTTAGGTGAGAGTGTGTCGCCTTTTTTATGTATGGGTTTTACAAGTGATATTTTCAACGCATCCGGAAATTTTCCTTCGTTGAAACTTTGATTTACTAAGAGCGTGAGGGGAGTAGAGAGTTCAAGTGCGCATTTTTTCATCAGGATAGGCGGGATTTCGTCTATGCCACAACTATGTTTATTTTTGGTTGATTTTATAATTTTAGCAATTTCTATTTGATTTACAGGTTGGAGGTACATAGAATAAATTGGGGAGTTTTTTGCTGGTTGTCCTGCAGGTTTTTTATTTGGTCGGTTATTTTGGCTTTCGCCTATTGTTGCAAAAAATACATTGAAATAATTTGATATAATAGTAGGGCATTTGGTAATTTTATTGTTTATGTTTAACGATATATTGTTATGATTGTATTTTTTAGTTTTACCATTATTTGTATTTATTATTTTCCACATGGTTCTTGTTTTGTTGTCTGATTTTTCCATCTGTCGTATGTATGCTTTTCTTTTTGAAATTTTAACACTTCGTTTCTATATGCGGCAAAATGTGTTGAAATATTTTCTTATTACGTGACTGTTTGTTTCATTTAAGATGACTTTTAATATTCTTTTATGATGGCAAGATTTTTTCAACCCAGTAGTTAACCAGCTTTTTTTTGTGATGGAATTTAGTTTTATTTTTCGTATTGGTATGTGTTCATTTAGGATTTCGTTAATTGTTAACATTAAGTTGTTATAGTTTGTATTAATGTTCTTTTTGTGATCTATTATGTTTTCCCAGATTAAAGTTTTTAATGAATTTTTAAAGAGTTCCATATTGGAATTGGAAAAAAATCTTTTTTTTATGTACCATGTCTTACTTTTCTGTTTGGCGTCAAGTTTTAGTTTTGCATTTATTGCTTTATGATCTGAAATTCCGTAGTCCTGGACATTTGATTTAATTTCATCACTTTTGTAATTGGTAAATAATAGGTCGATACAAGTAGCGCTATATTTCGTTACCCTCGTGGGTTCCTCGATTAACTGTCGTAAATTATGTGATTGCATTCGGTCTAAAAAGTCTTGAGTTTGTCTATCATTATTTTGAATATTTATATTGAAGTCCCCACCTAACAAAATATATTTATTTCTGTCTTTAGTGTTAAATTTATGTAGCATTTTATCTATCTGTTCATAAAAAATATCTATTTGTCGATCTGCTCTATATATTCCTACTATTATACAGTTGAGCTTTGGTATCTCTATTGCACTAAATTCTATAATAAATTCTTTTGAGAGGTTGACAATATCAGTTCTTTCAACAAACTCTATGTTTTTTTTCACAATTATGCAGACTCCACCACCTTCACGGGATTGGCGGCAGAATAGAGACGCAATTTTATGCTCTGGAAATGAGATAGACTCACAGAAATGTTTGTTTTTCCAAACTTCGGATAAGGACAATATATCGATTTTGTTACTATTTATAAATTCTTCAATTAAATGCGTTTTGTTTCCAATACTTTGTACATTTTGATAAATAATGTTTAATTGATCACCGAAATGTCTGGACATTTTTCCTATTCCTAGGATTGTTTTTATCAAATATTGGTGAGTTTTGGTTTGACTGCGTGCATGATTTTGGTGTGTTTCCTTCTTCTTTGGAGATGAAACTAGCATTTGCGGTGTTGTTATTAATGTTTTCATATGGTTTTCCATTTATGTAGAGCGTGTTGTTTCTGATCGTAGCATGTTGGCCATTTTTTCTAGCAATCTGTAGGTTGTTTCTGAGTTCGTATCTTTGTTTCAGAGTTTTTTGATCCATGAATATGCCTACCGCAAGTCCCGTGTTCTTGAAGTACATGCCATTGTCTAAGATGTATTTTGTCATTCTCTTACTTATTATCTCTATCATAAGTGGTCTTCTGTTTCCTTGTTTTCCTATTCGTTTTATGTCTTCTATGTACGGATTTATATTAATGTTCATAATTTCGTTGAAGATTGTAGAGACACGAATATAAAGGTCTTCTTCCGTTTCGTGGTGTTCTTCGTATAGGCCGTAGAGTACTATTTTTTTCTCATTCTTTAACATGTGTAGTTGTTGTTCAATGTTTTCTATTTTGGTGTCAATATTGAGGATTTTTTCTTTGATAACTTCTTGTTCTTTTGGTATATTTCTATTTATTTCTAACTCGTTTTGGAGGTTTTTTAAGACTTTTTCCACTTCATTCTTGATGGTATTTTTGACCTCTTGCAACATGGCTGTCTTTATGTTTTCTAATTTAGTATCAAGCAAGGTACTTAACCTTTCAATGGTAATGTTTTCATTGGGCATGTTTGGTTGGTTGATGGTAGAGGGACTGGTGCTATTCGAGCTGTTAAATGTGTCTCCCATTATTCCATCGACAGATAAGTCTATATCAAACGCAACGTTGTTACTCTTTTTCCTCATAGTAATGTTCATTTTCTCTGGGTTAATTTTATTGATTTCTGTCTGGGATTGACGGATAGGGGTGTTGGTATTATCGCCTTTTGGAAGTTTGCAAATACAAGCTTGACACTTCCATGTAGCTTTATCTTCTGCTGACATGTTACGAAGCTGTGGTTCTGTTATGTTGCTGCATGCTAAGTCATATATAAAATTACAGAATGTGCATTTAAGATATTCATTGTTTATTATCTTTTGATTACATCCCGCACATAGAACCATTTTAAATTCTTTTTTTTTTCTAACTGGTTTTTGTTATAAGAATATTTTTTCTGACTACTAGCGCCCTCTTTTGAGGTTAAGTTTTGCTTAACAAGTTTTGCGTAAGCACAAGATATTGACTTCAAATCGTAGTTTAGCAACTTGACACAAGGTGGCGCTTCTTGGGTTCTTATCTGTGTCTAGTAGTTCAGGTATATTTGTATAGATGTCGTTGCGGTGCTAAATTGTAGTTTTTATAATAGTACAGCGCAATCTATTGGCATCTACAAGTTATGTCAGCTGAATATAAATTATATAGTAAAGGACTTAGAACTGAGCTCTGAGGTAAGCCCTTCCATGCATGCCTTACCTTAAATTCCTCCCCCTGAACTCTCAAAACCAGGGAGCGGCACATAAATTAACTACAGATGCACTGTACCATCTTCACTGGAATTCTCAGCTTTAGCAATTTTTCCCTGAGAATAGGGAGTTCGACACTATCATATCGTCCCCGTTGTTGGAAAACTAAATAACTCCGATTTTAGCGATTTTGACTTTTCCCTATTTTCAAAACACCTAAAACATGCCGCATATTTGAGCCTTACAGGCATTTTCGTATCATATTCCGTTCCAAAAAATTGCCATTTTTGTCGGAGTGATGGAAAAATAAATATCTTCACACAAACACAATTTTTATAAAGGAAAAATAAATAACTCAGTAAATAAATCAATAACTGTGGTCAATGATAAGTTAAATGTCAAATAAGTTAAATAACTTGAGTTGTTGAATTTTTCCGCAACTTAAAATTATATATTTTACAAAACTAACTTAGTTCTAGGAAAACTAAATAACTCTATTTATTTAATTCTGCTATTCAGAATTCTGATATAACGTATCTAATTTATAAATATTTGATGTTATTTATTAATTCTACAACTAGATAAAGATGAATTATACGATGTTAGGCAAATAAAATTAAATAAATTAAGTTGACATCAGAGGAAATCAGAGGGTCAAGTCCCATTACTGGTATCAAACCAATGCCACAGATGAAGAACCTTTTTCTGATTCTGAATCTACATGGGTTCCGGACACAGAAGAAGAAACTAAAATAAAGACGAAACTTAGTTCTTTAATAGACATCAATATTTCATAGGATAAGAAGAAAAAAAGAGTTAAGAGATTTGAACGAATAAACCCCATTTTGTCGAGAGATTCTGAAGATGAAACAAGTAATATTATAACAACTCGAGCTATTATTGAAACCCCTATTGACCAAGTCTCACCGGGTTACCCTGATAGAAGAATCATGGAACACAATATCACAATCGCTGAGACAACAGATTCAGAAATAGAAAAAGAAAATAAGGAAATAGAAACGCAAATGGACCTCGGTGAACCCCGATGGTAAAACCAAAAATGAGATAGACTTTATCATGTCGACGTGACGACAGATGTTCAATGCGGATAAAACCGGCAGCGATCACAGACTGGTGCGCGGCTCATTGAACCTTAATGTCAAGTTCCAGAGGTCCCGTCTGATAAAGTCTACGCTCCGATCTTTACCTATCCACGTCCAAAACTCCGAACCATTTCAGCTCTAACTGCAAAACCGTTTCGAATGCCTAGTACTAGGTAATCTAATCCCTGTGTCGCGGGGTACTTTACAAACATATAATAGACGGACACAAATTACATCCAGACTCAGAACACTTATTTATGGGTCACACAAATAGCTGTCCGGCGCGGGATTCGAACCTGTGACACGAAGCGGCGAGTCGACTGTCTCAGCCACCACGCCACACATGCATTCAAGTGGACTCATACTACGACAAGCTTGGAAAAGCTGTCCATGCGGCTGGGTCTAAAGTCTTCAAGGCCCGCCGTACAAACAGAACTAAAAAGATCTCTGACTTTACCATGTAACTTATGGAATAAAGACGCATAATGGTTCTGAAATCCTCAGATGATGCTACTAGATACCGGCGGCTCAACAGACAGATCTTAAAGTCTTTGACTCGCGACACGCGTCAATTTAATACAATTAGTATTAAAGAGACCATCGAGCGGAACAAAGGCTCTAAAGTGCCTCGGATCCCAGAGCACGACTAACCCGTCATTACACCGAAAACATCCTGGAAGTCAGCCTGTACGAGATTAGAATGGCTCTCAGACAACTTAAGAACAACAAGGCGCTTGGTGATGATGTAGTTACAGCAGAGCTGCTGAAGGCGGGTGGTACACCAATCCTACGGGCTCAAGAGAACTGATTTAACTCCGTCATACTAGATTGTCAATTGCCACAAGCATGGCGCAGAAGTGTGGTGGTGCTCTTCTTAAAAAGGGCGACAAAACCCTATTGACAAATTTTAGACCGACATGCCATGCCAGCCATGTTTATAAGTTGCTTTCGAGGGTCATTACGAATCGCACGCAAGTTTGATGACTTCCAGCCTCCCAAACAAACTGGTTTCCGAAAAGGATTTAGCACCATAGACCACATACATACGCTTCGGCAAGTTATATAGACGACCGAAAACTATAACAAGCCACTGTGTTTCGCGTTTGTGGACTATGAGAAAGCCTTCAATTCTAGCGAACCTGGGCCATTCTCAGGTCTCTTCAAAGGTGCCAAATCGACTACCGGTATATCGAGGTGTTAAAGTGTTTGTATGAAAACGCCACTATGTCAGTGCGACACCAGTGCCTCTAGTACGAGTTCCTGCAGTTTACTTACTCGATCACACGTACAGTTTCCTCCCATACATTGAGCACCAGCGCCTCTCGCTGAAACTATTAAGAACTAAAACTCTGGTGCTCAATGTATGGGAGGAAACTGTACGTGTGATCGAGTAAATAAACTGCAGGAACTCGTGCTAGAGGCACAGGACTAGAATTCGAAACCTATTCACTTGCAGCGAGACGTGAGACAGGGCGATGTTATATCTCCGAAACTGTTCCCCGCTGCATTGGGATATGTCTTCAATCTTCTGGACTGGAAAGGCTTTAGCAATGTCAATGGCGAGTACATCACTCACCTTCGATTTCCCGACGATATAGCAGTCATGGCTGAGACCATGGAAGATCTCGGTACAATGCTCGATGACCTCAGCAGAGTTTCTCAACAAGTGGGTCTGAAAAATAAACATGGATAAGACGAAAATCATGTCAAACGTCCATGTTGCACCCACTCAATTGAAGGTTGGAGACTCTGCACTCGAGGTTGTAGAGAACTATATATATACCTAGGACAGACCATCCAACTAGGTAGAACCAACTTCGATAAGGACGTCAATTGTAGAATCCAACTTGGCTGGGCAGCGTTCGGGAAGCTACGTAACATTTTCTCTTCCAAAATACCGCAGTGTTTCAAGTCTTCGACCAGTATGTGTTGCCAGTGATGACTTACGGAACAGAGACGTGGTCGCTCACTATGGGCCTCATTAGAAGGCTCAAGATCACCCAAAGAGCAATGGAGAGGGCTATGCTCGGAGTTTCCCTGTGGGATCGAATCAGAAGTGTCGATCTCCGCAGGCGAACCAAAGTCACCGACATAGCTCGAAGAATTGCAAAACTGAAGTGGCAGTGGGCGGGGCACATAGTTCGTAGAACCGACGAACGTTGGGGCAGAAAGGTTCTCAAGTGGCGACCACGAACCGGAAGAGGAGAGAGCGTGGGCAGGCCCCCTACAAGATCGGCCGATGATCTTGTGCGGGTCGCTGGAAGCCGCTAGGTTCGAATAGCGCAAGACCGGCAATTGTGGAGATTGGCTGATATGATGATGATGTTTATTTTTTAAATTTGTGGCAAGATAAGTAGATAGCAATACACTTTTTCTAAACTTTTCTATTTATTCCTTAATATAACTTTATTAATATCATAATACAGCGTTTATTTCATATGAGACCAACAAAAGTTAAAAAAAATATCAAAGTAATAATAACGTACAATGTACGGTTCACGTACAGGCTTATTTTGCTTACGCCGCCTTAACCTAGTTTCGGCGCATTACTTATACATACTTTCGACATTAATATAGTTAGTTGACAAATAACAATAACAACGAACAGATTAGCATCCAAATAACTTATATTGTATGAGGTGATCCGACAGCGTGGCTATTTCCTCCGCAACTCTCCACCCCGAGACCAGGTACATGGCCGAGGAAGTCGCCCACGTCAAGTCGACGATCGACTCCCCCTGCCATCGCACACAGGTGCTGACTGAACCCCGATTTAAAAGACGGAGGTCCAGTCCGGCGGCCCATTCCAGCAGTATCTCCCCTCGGACGTCGTCCCGGGCATCGCCCCACACACTAGAGTGGGCGTTGAAATCGCCCAGGACGAGTACCGGACGCGACTGGTAAGAGCTAATATGGCTCGTTAGCCCGTCCAGGTACGCCTCAAAATTTGCGAGGCCGCAATTCGGGGAGATGTAGCAGCCCACCACGACTGCTGGTCCCCACTCCACGACGAATGAAACTTATTCAGCACTTGGGTATTTACATACACTTGTACTCACAATTCACATACATAAACATAGTAGAAACAGTATAAAAGTAACACAAAAAAAAAATTGTACGGTTCACGTACAGGCTTATTTTGCTTACGCCGCCTTAACCTAGTTTCGGCGCATTACTTATACATACTTTCGACATTAATATAGTTAGTTGACAAATAACAATAACAACGAACAGATTAGCATCCAAATAACTTATATTGTATACTTGAGTAATAAACGTGGTTTTAAGTCAACTCAACTCGTTTATCTACACACCACCTCGAGACCCGTACATCCGTTTTGGTCCTTCGAGAAGTGAAAAGTGCTGGTACTACGTGTGGCAGTGTTCTTAGTGCCGATAGCGAATCGGTCGAACTGGTCTCCCAGAAGCGGGTCGCCCCAGTTGGATTGAGACAAAGACGCACATATCGGACGAGGAACTAAACACAGTAAGTACCAATACTAACTACAATCTGCGAACATATTGCAAAAAAAAACTGAACTAGTGCCTACGGTGAAACAACTACTGAAGGCTTGCTATAACTATTACTTTAACTAAGTAACTAATTAACAATGATGGGTCAAAATTTCGAGGAGGTTATGAGCCAACAAGAGGCTACTTTTTGCACGTTAAAACAAATATGTGCTAACTACAAGAAAGACAGCCCTACTAGGAAGACCTTAGAATATCTAGAAGAGCGTCTTACGAGACTAAACAACTGTTGGGAACAATTCGTTCATAACCACCAACTATTGGAATCGACCGGAACAACGGAAAGCCAATACTTTATAGACGACGTTTTTAACAACACAAAACGTATGTATGAGAGTGTTTTACAAGACATACTACAACGTAAGTCGGAGCTTACATCGGCGACACCGACTAAAGCAACAATAACAGCTAGTAAGGAGGAGCTACCCCCTCAGAGTACAAGTAAGACAGGAACTTCTTCAGTTACGAGCGACGCTAAACTTACTACGAGATTTAGTTTCGATGAAGGGGACTTCCACGTACCGCCTCGAAAAACGGACGAATCGTCGGAAAAGGAACAGGATCTTTTGCGAGTGCAGTACTGTAACTTTAGAGCTTTTGAAAGAGCCGTGGAAAAGATGGATTTGTCAACATCTTTGGAAAAATGGGAATTGGAAGATAATCTAACTATCATAAAATCTAAATGGCAACAAGTGGAGAAAGCACACTGGCAGCTAGATTATTGGCTACAGGAAGAAGACCCTAAGTATAGACAAAAGTATGATATATTAGAAAATATTTATGACAACATACGTAAGAAAATACAACACACCATATGGAACAATGCTCATTATGAAAAGTCTACGCCGAAAATCATAATACCGGATTTTTATGGCAACTATAATCAATGGTTAAGTTTTCGGGACCTCTATACGGAAAGCGTACATAACAACCCTATACTTTCTAAGGCCCAAAAAATGCAGCATTTGAAGTCCAAATTAAAGGGCGAAGCAGAGAAGTTAATCCAGCATCTTAGCATCAGTGCCGAGAATTATACTTCCTGTTGGGACATAATTACTCACCGTTACGACAACAAAAGACTTTTATTTACATCTTATGTAAATACTCTACTAAACCAATCTAACATTCAACAAGCAAATGCCGCCAGTATACGAAAACTTCATGACGTCATGCTAGAGTGTCTGAACGGATTGACAATTTTGGAGAAGAAATAGATTGTTTATCGAAAAATAAACAAATATCAACAAGAAGCAACATTTTGAAATTGACACCCTTCCTTGACGAATACGGATTATTAAGGGTAAAAGGGCGTTTGATACATTCTACTCTACCTCCTGAATCTAAACATCCAATCATACTTCCGGCGAACGGAAGGTTAACAGAACTTATAATAGAAGAAGCTCATCGTGACACGTTACATGGTGGGGCACGGCTTACATTGGCGCATTTACGTCTTGAATACTGGATCGTTGGGGGAAGCCGCACGGTGAAGAATAAGCTACGCCAATGTGTCAGATGTCATCGGTTCAAAAGCGTAAAAAGTGAGCAGCTGATGGGAGACTTGCCGAAAGAACGCGTTACTCCCGCAAGACCATTCAGCAATACCGGGGTTGACTTTACGGGCCATGTAGACGTAAAAATAAACAAGGGAAGAGGAGTCAAAACATGTAAAGCTTACATAGCTGTGTTTGTTTGCATGGTGACAAAAGCCATACACCTAGAATTGGTTTCTGATTTATCAACAACAACCTTTCTTGCTGCTTTTAGTAGGATGTGTGCACGCAGAGGAACACCAAAACATGTGTATTCGGACAATGGTACAAACTTCGTTGGAGCCGCAAGACAACTACGTGAAGAACTTAAGAGATGCAATACCTTTACAAACTCAGAGTTCTTTGATGAAATGAGTAACTTAGGTATTCAGTGGCATTTTAATTGCCCACTCTGGCCGAGCGGAAATGGTTTATGTGAAGCCGGGGTAAAATCAATGAAGTATCACCTACACCGTGTCCTTGGAGAACAGAAGCTTACGTTCGAGCAATTCACTACCCTACTAACTAAAATTGAAGCATGCTTGAACTCACGTCCATTGTGTCCGTTAACTGAAGATATAAATGATCTTGAATATTTGAGTCCAGGTCATTTCCTTATAGGTGGACCATTATTATCCTTACCCCAACAAGAAGAACCTAGCGGATACGATTTGAAACATAAATGGCGATTGATAGAACAAATGAACGTACATATTTGGAACCGTTGGTCGAAAGAATATCTACAGCAGTTACAAGTAAGAAGCAAATGGCAACAACCTAAGAATAATCTCAAGGAGGGTAACCTCGTACTTGTAAAAGATGAACATTTACCTCCTGGGCGATGGGCGCTAGGAAGAGTGACAAATATTCACCCTGGCACAGATGAGAGAGTCAGGGTAGTTACCCTTAAAACAAAAAAGGGGCAAATCAAACGACCTATAACTAAACTTTCCCCTCTGCCAATTTCAAATGACTTGATGACAGACAGGATACCGGAAGCAAACTCAACTACAACCAAATCAAAAACTGAAAAACGAAAAATTACAACAACTACTCTGAACAAATTGTCCATAGTTCTTATAACTATTTTAGCAATCACAGGTATAACAAAAGCCTCTCCGATTACAAGAAGCTATAAAATATCTTCCATACCTACCAATCACCCAATTTATTTTGATGAAGCTGGAAAACTACAACTGATACACGATGAATGGACACTATTAATCTACTACAATTTAACTTCTTATTGGCAAGCGACAAGTAAGATCCAATTATATATTAATCAAATTGACCAACTTTGCGAGAGAGTTGTACATCTCTATGAGCCGTGTGAATCAATGGTAGATCACCTACGTCACGAATTGCAACATCTCGAAGAATACAACTCTATACTACTGACTCAACACTTGCGTCAAAAACGAGGATACTTTGACGGAGTTGGAAAATTAACACGAACACTTTTTGGTATTTTAGACGCTGATTTTGCAGAAAAATATGAGAAGGACATCCAAAATTTACAAACAAACGATAATTATTTGTTAAAACTTATGAAGAATCAGACATTAATTATAGAAGCGGAAAATAACTCGATCAAAAACAATACGATATTTATGGATAAGCAATTCACAGCTATACAAAGTTATATGAATCAGACTGGCAGCGTAATCACAAAGATTGAAAATAGAGCCCAAGTATTGTATACAATAAATGACATAAACTCTGCCGCGGTAACATCGACTCTAATCTTAGGTGACTTGAATCGGATTTTGGATCTACTAATGAATGCGATCACTAATATCTACCGTGGTCATTTAGACACACATTTGTTCTCCGCCTCGCAATTAATTGAACAACTAAATATAATATCAGGAAAATTGCCGCAGGGATTATCCTTACCTATAAAGGATACTCAGTCAGATTTTCAAAATATATATGAATTAATGCATGTAAAGGCCAGGATAACTAATAACTTTCTTCTTTTAGAGTTACACATTCCGTTGTTAAGCGACGAAGACTATAAGATTTACCGTGTCATACCAATACCTTTCCTTAGACAGGGACGGTTGAAACTGGTACAGCCAAGCTCAAAATTTATCGCCATCAACTTTGTCAAAAATTCATATATAACCTTAGATGAACAAGATATACATCAATGTACGTCGTATGGACAAGATGAATTCTCCTGCATATCCAGACAGCCTGTCTACAACTTACACGATAAAAATGCACCGTGTGAGGCCAAGGTCTTCAGTCAACAAACTTCAATTTCGTGCTTACTGAATGACGTAATTTGCAAAGAAGTCTGGGTAAAATTGCATAAACCTAACTTATGGTTGTTTACCGTATGTCACAAACAGCTGATGCGTATTATTTGTAGTGATCAGGTTACGCCGGCGATCATTGACGGGACCAGAGTAATATCCTTACAAGCAAAATGTATACTACAGAAACAAGACGCTACTATATTTACGTATAATCATTTAGGAAATAGTTATTACATGGGTGTGGATGCGGATGTTCCTACGATTAACTCAACAATTAACAACGTCTTTGATTTAGGTTGGAAAAGTGCACAGTTAAATATTACTGAGCTCGGTACACCAAATTACAATCGATCTATGTTTTCAAATATTGAGGAACAACTAAGCTACCAGAAAACGCATGAAATTCTTCCGGAATCGTCGACGATATCCAGTCATGATGTTTACCTATATTCTGTTACTTCTGTGCTGTTGGGAGGATTTGCCGCATTTGCTCTTTACTTTGGCATAAAACGTTGGTGTAGAAAAACAACTTCAAAGAGCACTAAGCGATCTAAACCTAGAGAAGAAAATAAATAACCTTGGAATGGAAATAGAGATGCAAGAAATTCATGGCTCGGTCGGACGGGAGCCCATTTACAGCAAACCAGAACCGAAGAAACGATTTGAATTTGAGGACACAACTAATTAATATTTACATACTTATTACATATTTTATACTTATACATATTTACATTTTTTCTATTTTGATTATCTTATTCTTTGCTTTGTACTGGATGCTCATCTTGTTTCTCTTCTCTCACGGCTCATAGAGATGTACAACTCTCTCGCAAAGTTGGTCAATTTGATTAATATATAATTGGATCTTACTTGTCGCTTGCCAATAAGAAGTTAAATTGTAGTAGATTAATAGTGTCCATTCATCGTGTATCAGTTGTAGTTTTCCAGCTTCATCAAAATAAATTGGGTGATTGGTAGGTATGGAAGATATTTTATAGCTTCTTGTAATCGGAGAGGCTTTTGTTATACCTGTGATTGCTAAAATAGTTATAAGTACTATGGACAATTTGTTCAGAGTAGTTGTTGTAATTTTTCGTTTTTCAGTTTTTGATTTTGTTGTAGTTGAGTTTGCTTCCGGTATCCTGTCTGTCATCAAGTCATTTGAAATTGGCAGAGGGGAAAGTTTAGTTATAGGTCGTTTGATTTGCCCCTTTTTTGTTTTAAGGGTAACTACCCTGACTCTCTCATCTGTGCCAGGGTGAATATTTGTCACTCTTCCTAGCGCCCATCGCCCAGGAGGTAAATGTTCATCTTTTACAAGTACGAGGTTACCCTCCTTGAGATTATTCTTAGGTTGTTGCCATTTGCTTCTTACTTGTAACTGCTGTAGATATTCTTTCGACCAACGGTTCCAAATATGTACGTTCATTTGTTCTATCAATCGCCATTTATGTTTCAAATCGTATCCGCTAGGTTCTTCTTGTTGGGGTAAGGATAATAATGGTCCACCTATAAGGAAATGACCTGGACTCAAATATTCAAGATCATTTATATCTTCAGTTAACGGACACAATGGACGTGAGTTCAAGCATGCTTCAATTTTAGTTAGTAGGGTAGTGAATTGCTCGAACGTAAGCTTCTGTTCTCCAAGGACACGGTGTAGGTGATACTTCATTGATTTTACCCCGGCTTCACATAAACCATTTCCGCTCGGCCAGAGTGGGCAATTAAAATGCCACTGAATACCTAAGTTACTCATTTCATCAAAGAACTCTGAGTTTGTAAAGGTATTGCATCTCTTAAGTTCTTCACGTAGTTGTCTTGCGGCTCCAACGAAGTTTGTACCATTGTCCGAATACACATGTTTTGGTGTTCCTCTGCGTGCACACATCCTACTAAAAGCAGCAAGAAAGGTTGTTGTTGATAAATCAGAAACCAATTCTAGGTGTATGGCTTTTGTCACCATGCAAACAAACACAGCTATGTAAGCTTTACATGTTTTGACTCCTCTTCCCTTGTTTATTTTTACGTCTACATGGCCCGTAAAGTCAACCCCGGTATTGCTGAATGGTCTTGCGGGAGTAACGCGTTCTTTCGGCAAGTCTCCCATCAGCTGCTCACTTTTTACGCTTTTGAACCGATGACATCTGACACATTGGCGTAGCTTATTCTTCACCGTGCGGCTTCCCCCAACGATCCAGTATTCAAGACGTAAATGCGCCAATGTAAGCCGTGCCCCACCATGTAACGTGTCACGATGAGCTTCTTCTATTATAAGTTCTGTTAACCTTCCGTTCGCCGGAAGTATGATTGGATGTTTAGATTCAGGAGGTAGAGTAGAATGTATCAAACGCCCTTTTACCCTTAATAATCCGTATTCGTCAAGGAAGGGTGTCAATTTCAAAATGTTGCTTCTTGTTGATATTTGTTTATTTTTCGATAAACAATCTATTTCTTCTCCAAAATACTCTAGTTGAGTTGTCTTGAGTAATAACCGCTTCGCTTCTATTATTTCGTTTGATGACAAACACAAACCTTCTTTTTTGTAGTCGGTTAAACAAGTTATAATACCGCTATTTTTGTTACATCGTAATATATAGCTGATACGTCGAATCCATGCGAGTACTCGTATTGCGCGATTGTAATTGCTGTATTTATTTACTAAGCAGTCTATGAGTTCATTGCGCTTGTAAATCGCAACGTAGCATTTCGTTTGCTTAAGGCCTTCTTTTGTTATGTAGGTCAGGATTCGTTTTTCTTCATCGAAAACTATGTTTGTTTTTAGCCATTCGGGGCCCTCCCACCAAAGTTTAAAAGTAATAAGTTGTGAAGGGGAGAGTCCTCTTGTTGCGCAGTCTGCGGCATTTTCTTCCGATTTCACATAACCCCACTGTTGCGGCGGAATAATGTTCCTTATTTGTTCGACTCGGTTAGCAATATATTTCTCCCACCGGTTTATATCACCCTTGATCCAAGCTAAAACAACTTGTGAATCACTCCAACTGTATATTAATAATTTGTTACCGGAAAGAGTATCCTTTACCTTTGCCATGAGTTTGGCGAGAAGGACCGCCGCGCACAGTTCCATTTTAGGTAAGGATATCTTTTTTGTTAGCGGTGCAACTTTAGTTTTGGCTGTTATAAGTGTAGTTGTATAGTGGCCATGACTATTCTTTACTCGGCTGTAAATAGCACATGCCATCGCTTTCTCACTCGAATCGCAGTATCCATGAATTTCTATCTCGTTTTCAGTACTTTGCAGCCACCTTGGTATGGAAATATTACTAATAAGGGGTAGATTAGATCGCAATGCCTCCCATTCATTACACAATTCCATAGATAGTTGCTCATCCCACTCGGTTTTGTTGAGCCAAACCTTTTGAAATAATAATTTTGCCTTTATAGTTACAGGCGACAGTAATCCCAAGGGATCGTACAGCTTGCTGATTTCCCCTAATATGATACGTTTGGTAAGGTTTTTCTTTTCCGGCAGATCCCAACGATAGGTAAATGTATCGCTCTCCTGATTCCATCTCATTCCTAACATCTTTGAGTTACAAGTTTGTTCCGAGTTGAAATCATGGCTCGTTGTGTTATTACACCTTTGTTCTTCTTGTAAATGCTCCAAAATAGAAGGATCGTTACTCTTCCATTTTCTTAAGCTAAACCCGCCAGATTTCAATAGATCTATTAGTTGAGATACCAATAATTTTGCTGATTCGATAGAATTTTGACCATAAACTAAATCGTCCATATACATATAGTTCTGAAGGACCTTTGCCGCTTCAGGATATCGTTTACTCTCATCTTTCGCGAGTTGATGTAAAGTTCTCATTGCGAGGTAGGGAGCACAGTTCATCCCATAACTTAGGGTACACAATTTCCACTCTTGCAGTTTGTCCCGTGGGGAAAATCTCCAAAATACAGTTTGTATGTTACACTGTTGTTCGTCAAGCCATATTTGCCGATACATTTTTTCTATATCAGCCGTGAAAACATATCTATAGGTCCGCCAGTTAATTAATAAAGTTAACATGTCTTTTTGTAAGTTTGGACCCGTATACATGCAGTCATTAAGGCTATGGCTGTTGTTAGCTCGGTAGGATGCGTTGAATACAACTCTTAGTTTAGTTGTAGTTGATTCTTCCCGCCACACACCGTGATGGGGTAGATAAACGCGACCCTCAGCCTCTGACGTCATAGGTTTCATATAATCCATGGATATGTACTCGTTTATGAAACGTTGGTATTCCTTGCTAAGTTCCCGGTTCTTAAGCAATTTCTTCTCAAGTTGTAGAGCGAGTACGGGTTGCTTGTTAACCGGTAGACGGGATACAGCATTCGGTTTGATAGGCAGTTTTACCACATATCTTCCATCTGTCCGTCTAGTAGTTGTCGCACGATAATATTCTTCGCAATGTTGTTCTTCTGTATTTAACGAAGAAGGGTCCGAAATCTCTTCAGTTTCCCAGAATCGTGATATGTTTTCTATGTCGTTAAGTGTGACACAACAATTAAAAGTTTTCACGTTGCCGCTTAAAATCCAACCGAGTCTAGTTTGTTGAGCCACCGGATATGTACTATTACATCTTATAATTCCATCTAAAATTATTTCCGAATATACTTGCGCACTCAAAAGCATATCGATTGGCCCGGACGTATTAAAGTTAGGATCGGCTAAATTTATATTTTGTAGATAAGTCCAGCTTTCTACTGAAAATGATGTCGATGGTAAATTGTTAACCAGTTTCTTCATAATGAGTGGTTGTAAGTTAAATGTATAATCCGAATGTATTGACTTACATTCTAGGTTCAACGAGCCTTTACAACTTCCGCTTAGTGATCCGACACCCGACACTATGGCACTCACTTGTTGTCGCGGTAACCTCAAGCGCTGGGCGGCATTTTCAGTTATAAGACTTACTTGTGAGCCTTGATCTAGCAAACCTCTTAAGTAGATATACTCGCCATCGATTGTTTTTACCTTGAGCAGTACAGTTGTTAACAAAACTTCCATGCCCTCGTTAGTAATGTTGTTCACCCCTCGCGCAGAGGTACTTGTCGATGGGGTAGATTGCGAATTACCAGGTTGTTCCATTGTTTCATGCAGCAAAGTATGATGAAGCTTATGACATATCCTACATGTTTTCATTGACGTACATTGTTTTTCGCCGTGACTGTACAAACAATTTTTGCAAACACGCAAATTCCGAACGCAGTCTCGGCGCCCCTTTTCTGTCATAGCCAAGAACTTTTCGCATTTCATCAAAACATGGTCAGTTTTGCAAATCGGGCAATTTTTTGCTGTTGTCAAGAAGGTTTTGTGTGATTTGTATGAGTTGTTAAAGTACGATGACCTTTGTGCATTATATTTATTATAGTTATTGTTACTGCGATTTTCGTAACTATTTTTGTTATGTTTTTCTAACATGTTATTCTTCTCCGGACTGAAAGATTTTGGACTACCTTTTTGTGTAGCCTCCAGTGCCATGAACTTGGATTCCAGAAACTTTGAAAATTCTTGTAGGTCGGGAAAACCTCTCGGCTCTTTAAGATCTTTTATATATTCGTTATACGTAACGCTATCCAGTTTCTGTGACAAAAGATGTACTACCAGCGGATCCCATTGTTTAATATCTAATCCGATGTTTGTCAATCCGTTCAGACACTCTAGCATGACGTCATGAAGTTTTCGTATACTGGCGGCATTTGCTTGTTGAATGTTAGATTGGTTTAGTAGAGTATTTACATAAGATGTAAATAAAAGTCTTTTGTTGTCGTAACGGTGAGTAATTATGTCCCAACAGGAAGTATAATTCTCGGCACTGATGCTAAGATGCTGGATTAACTTCTCTGCTTCGCCCTTTAATTTGGACTTCAAATGCTGCATTTTTTGGGCCTTAGAAAGTATAGGGTTGTTATGTACGCTTTCCGTATAGAGGTCCCGAAAACTTAACCATTGATTATAGTTGCCATAAAAATCCGGTATTATGATTTTCGGCGTAGACTTTTCATAATGAGCATTGTTCCATATGGTGTGTTGTATTTTCTTACGTATGTTGTCATAAATATTTTCTAATATATCATACTTTTGTCTATACTTAGGGTCTTCTTCCTGTAGCCAATAATCTAGCTGCCAGTGTGCTTTCTCCACTTGTTGCCATTTAGATTTTATGATAGTTAGATTATCTTCCAATTCCCATTTTTCCAAAGATGTTGACAAATCCATCTTTTCCACGGCTCTTTCAAAAGCTCTAAAGTTACAGTACTGCACTCGCAAAAGATCCTGTTCCTTTTCCGACGATTCGTCCGTTTTTCGAGGCGGTACGTGGAAGTCCCCTTCATCGAAACTAAATCTCGTAGTAAGTTTAGCGTCGCTCGTAACTGAAGAAGTTCCTGTCTTACTTGTACTCTGAGGGGGTAGCTCCTCCTTACTAGCTGTTATTGTTGCTTTAGTCGGTGTCGCCGATGTAAGCTCCGACTTACGTTGTAGTATGTCTTGTAAAACACTCTCATACATACGTTTTGTATTGTTAAAAACGTCGTCTATAAAGTATTGGCTTTCCGTTGTTCCGGTCGATTCCAATAGTTGGTGGTTATGAACGAATTGTTCCCAACAGTTGTTTAGTCTCGTAAGACGCTCTTCTAGATATTCTAAGGTCTTCCTAGTAGGGCTGTCTTTCTTGTAGTTAGCACATATTTGTTTTAACGTGCAAAAAGTAGCCTCTTGTTGGCTCATAACCTCCTCGAAATTTTGACCCATCATTGTTAATTAGTTACTTAGTTAAAGTAATAGTTATAGTAAGCCTTCAGTAGTTGTTTCACCGTAGGCACTAGTTCAGTTTTTTTTTTTTTTTTTTGCAATATGTTCGCAGATTGTAGTTAGTATTGGTACTTACTGTGTTTAGTTCCTCGTCCGATATGTGCGTCTTTGTCTCAATCCAACTGGGGCGACCCGCTTCTGGGAGACCAGTTCGACCGATTCGCTATCGGCACTAAGAACACTGCCACACGTAGTACCAGCACTTTTCACTTCTCGAAGGACCAAAACGGATGTACGGGTCTCGAGGTGGTGTGTAGATAAACGAGTTGAGTTGACTTAAAACCACGTTTATTACTCAAGTATACAATATAAGTTATTTGGATGCTAATCTGTTCGTTGTTATTGTTATTTGTCAACTAACTATATTAATGTCGAAAGTATGTATAAGTAATGCGCCGAAACTAGGTTAAGGCGGCGTAAGCAAAATAAGCCACTAAATTTATCATTTAAAAATATTTCGTGTTTGATAAATTCAATAACTGCACTTATTTCACCAAATTTTACTCTACCAAATGTATTTAGCGGGAACACCCAAATACTCCGAAATATTTTATTCCGAATTTTGATGTTCCAATTTTCAAAAGTCCGAATTTAATAATACCTAAGAATTGTAACGTCTATTATTAAATATCATGAAATTTATCTTTCCGAAAGTCGTAAATGCGATTTGTTAGTATTCCGATTTTCATACGTTCTAAGAGCCAAATGCTCGAAGGGTTCTCGGTCCGAAAAACGACATTCTGAATTTCAATGCTTCGAATAAACTATCAACACGTTGTGCTACAAAATTTTGTGACAGAAACAAATCGCTGCAAAACCGACTTCACGTAGTCTTGTCTGTCCTACCCTAGAGTGTAATTTAAGCCCGCGTAGGCGCGGAGGGGTGGGGCGGCCCGCGAGCTGAGGAGCAGGTGGCTTGAAGGCCCGCCGCCGCGGCTGAGGCTTTCCGGCGAAGCAGGCCAGCAAGCCGAAGCTGCGGTGGTGAGCGTTAATACCATCTGCGACGATAAGCTCGCGTGGGGCCGCCCAAACCCCGCAGCGCCGGAGCCGTGACAGAAACAATGCTTGCTGCATGTTGCAAGCCTGCTTGCATGCTTGCTTGCATGCTGCATGCTTCTTGCATGCTGCATGCCTGCCTGCATGCTGCATACCTGCCTACTTACATGTTGCATGCAGCCGCCGAGTGCCAGATCCCCTCTATTGTTGGTGAATCATTTGGGTTAGGTTAGGTTAGAACTGTGACCGGGGAAACAAAATATTTTTATTCGTATAGTTGATGTTTCGGATTATCATTAAGTCGGACTTTTTGTTATTCGATATATTGAAGCTCGGTATTTTGAGAATAGTAATTATAAACGTTAGGAATATTGTAATTTAGGAATTATAAAACTAGGAGTAATGATAAGTCGGAGTTGTAATATTCAGAATTTTCTACCATTCGGAATTATGAACGTCGGTATTTTGAAATTCGTATTAGTAAGTGTCGGAATAAAGTTTTTCGTATTAATGTAGTGTACCCGTATTTAGCTTGTAGGAAAACGAAATAAATAGCAGAAATAAGTAGATAATTGTAGTTACGTTATAAATAACAGTTGTGGGAAAATTAAACAACTTGATTTTTTATTTGTTATTTAGTTATAGTTAAAGATAGAGTTCAGTTTGTTAAAGCATAATGTGAAAGGTTATCAGGTCCAAAAAATATAAAATTGCCAACAGCAAAATTGTCTCACATTTTCTTACAAATGTACATTAACTAAAAAAAAACACTAAATCGCGTTTTCTCAGAAATACAAAATCAGAGTTATTTAGTTTTCCAACTACGGGGACGATATGCAGATGCTATATCAAGAAAGGAAGCAACAACCGAGTCATTTCTAGAGAAAGCCAACCGTATGTCAGTGATCAGAACCCCGATGCTGTCCATGGTACCAAAACCTTTTCTGAACCCAAACTGGGAGGTAGGCAATATATTCTTGGATTCAACTATCCACTTTAGACGGTTCTTAATCAGATGTTCCAATAGTTTTGCCAACACTGATGACAAAGCTATTGGTCTTAGGCCATTCGGGTCATCTGCATGTTTGCCAGGCTTTAGGAGGGGAATAATTATTTGCGTCTTCCACTGTTCAGGGATCCAACCATGCCCATAACTAAAGTTAAGTAGGTCTAATAAATATTTTATGGATTTGGGACCAGCATGAACTATAAAAGAATAAGGGATCCCATCTATACCTGGTGCTGTGTCTCGAACATGTCTGAGGATCATGTCTAATTCTTGCATAGAGAATGGGTCATCAAAAGGGTCATCAGATTGGGACAAAGGGGGCAAAAAGCTTTCAGCTTCAGATGGAACATAGGGAGGGGCTATCCTATCAAAAAACTGATCAGCTTCGCGGGTTATTGGAGCTGACACCGATGGGGAGCAGCCACTTCTGAACCTTTTGATATTTTTCCATACCACTGACGGTTGTGTTGATGGAGACAGAGAAGTGCAGAATTGTACCCAACCAGCACGTTTCTTCCTACGTAGCAGTCTATTTGATTTTGCATAAGCCTGTTTGTATGCTATAAGATTATGGATGTTCATCTCGGAGTAATAGTTTAATTCTGCTTTCTTCCTTTCCTGAATTGCCACAGTGCAGTCACGATCTCACCATGGAGGTGATGGTATTTTGTCGCGGGCACTATTTTTGATAGTGAATGACGAATCAGCACTTAAAGTACTGATTGATCATGTCAGAAATCAGCAAATTATAGCAGCTTTCCACATAACAGTGATCAGATGAATTTAAAATTGTTGAATTTAAATTTCGAAGGGTATCAATTTGGCCATCCAATAACGAAGAGAAACCTGCCCAATCAGGATTGGACAAGTTATACTTCAAAAGTGGAGGTGATGTTTTCTCTAAATACGTTTTATCAGCCAAAGAAAAAACACTGGGATAGTGATCACTGCCATATGTCAGACTGGTGCATTGCCAGTGAGCTGAAGCTGCCATATTAATTGAGCAGAATGTTAGGTCAACACAACTTTTATGCTGTCCTGGAAGTGTTCTACGAGTTGAACAACCATCATTAAGAATACAGAGATTCCCCAAAGGAATCACAACTCACAACGTTCCGAACCCCATCTAAAATGATGACAATTAAAGTCACCCATAACCAGAAGTGGTCCATTAATACTTTGGAACACATTTCTTAGCATTGGTAATAGATACTGCTGGGGGTGAGCTATGTAGACTGAGAAGACATTGATGCCCTCCACACAGCCTGCAGCCATACTCATATCCCCATCCAATACCGGCATAGGGAGAGACTTAAATGGGATATGGTTGATTACGAGCAGAGCTGACCCACCATAGCCATCAGATCTATCGCACCTGAGGATGTTGTATAGTGGCATACAGAAGTTAAGACTTGGGGTTAACCAAGTCTCAGCAATGGAACAAGCCAAAGGCTTGTATTTGTTCAAGAGGAAGATGAGGTCGTGTTTTTTATGAAAAACACTCCTCACATTCCACTGGAGAAATACTGGGTGTAGAGCCATTTTTAAAATCTAAAAGAATAGGGATGAGTGTCTCTGCAACGTTGGACGGTGACAAATTACTAGAAAGAATTTTAACAATTAAATTAATAAGAAAAGATGAATTTTGAACAGGTTCTAAATTAGGCTGGTTAATATTGTTAGGCTGGTTGATAGCACAGCCATTAGGCTGCGAAGGTGCAGGGGAGCTAGTAATCTGGTTATGAGCACTTTTGTCATATGAAGGAGAAAGAGGAGTACGGGCCTTGGGCTGCTTAAATTAAGTTCTCCTAAATGATACTGTTTTCTGTGAGGGTGTAGATTTGACAGCATTTGCATAATTGGAGTTAATTACCGGTATGACTTTACTGGCTTCAGCATACGAAATTGACTTTTCAGCCATGTTTTCTTAATAACCTTCTGCCTTTTGTACTCCGGGCAATCTTTGCTATTTGCAAAATGATTGCCATTGCACCAAACGCAGAAAGCCTCTCTTTCAGAAACATTACAGCTATCTCTCCCGTGTTCATGCCCACATTTAATACAACGGTCCTTGGACCTGCACACAGATTCAACATGCCCAAAACGACAGCATTTATGGCACTGAATTGTTGGATATATATATTGCTCAACTGGAAGCGATGTGTAGCAGCAAAAAAACCCTTTGGGGGAGAACTTGGCCATCAAAGGTTAAGACACATGTTTCCGTTGGCTTCCACTCAGTTACCCCATCTCGATTAACTTTTCTGTTAATACGTCGAACTTTCAAAATTGCACCACAGCCTACAGGTACTTTCAGATACAACTTGGCCTCATCTTTTGTCATATCATTTGGTACTCCTGATACAACTCCCATGCGTGTGATGTTGAATGTTGGCAGGACAGCAACATATTTGTGGCTTGAGAGTAGAGGGTTAAATAAAAATGAGTTGGCATCTTCTGAAGATGAAAACTCTACCGAAACACGGTTTCTGCCCACTTTCTACCAGACACAATATTGCTAATATTGTTGTTAAATAAAAAAAGGCCAAAAGATACTAGGTGCAGTGTAGTACCAGCATTGGGTTGAGCTTCCATGCGAGACACATGGACAAGGAAAGGAGCTTTATCACTTACCGAGTACTCACTTCTTCCTATTATTGTTTTTTTGATACATTTGTTGGGCAGCTGGGAGGTAGGTTTAGGGGAAGTTTAAAACTAGCCGAAGTTACAATTCTTTTTGGAGAACCAAAGGAACATACCGCAGCATGTAGGGCCGTTGGGGAGGAATGGTTCATAATTAGGAGTGGCTGGAATATCAGGAGGGATTGCCAGATCGGGAGGTTTATCCGTATCCTTCACTCCGTGATGAATACGGACAAAATACTACAATATAGACACGTACGTGTTTATTTGCGTTCACTGCACGTACGTTACAAACCACACATACAGGCAGTCAGAGGACAATAACAAGTCACAAAAAACAAATAGACGTGATTAAGAGACACAAAACCGCGAAAATTGCCAAAATGCCTAGACACACGTGTTTACCAATGACACACTTTGGGGAGAATCATCTTGTTTTGTTGATCTTCTTCGTTATCCAAATAGAAAGTTATGCCGATGTCGACAATTCACCAAAAACCCAAAAAAATCCCCGGACACATTCTATACTCGCCACAGTGTGTTATTGGTGAACACGTGTGTCCGGGGATTTTTTTGGGTCTACTTGCGGCAAATCGGAAGCAAAATTTTTCATCATGTCCCACAATCAGCCGTTATTTTAAATTTTTGACGAATATTTTCACCAAGATGGACGACACTCGTCTTGTTTCGCCACAAAGAGCCAAGGATACCTATTGTGATTCGGATATTGAAGTTATACTTCTTTTAGCGCGATGGAGAAAAATGATGAGCGTGAATTTTTACGATGCGCGCGCACACCGACACCAAAAAATTTAACAGCATGAAGTTAGTTCTAGGTGGTATGAGAGTGAATTTTTACGATGCGCGCGCATCTCAGCGTCGGAAAAATAACAGCATAACGTTAGTTCTAGGTAGTATGAAAATTGATAACTATGTTCAAGTTGTATATTAAGAAGTATAACTTCTAACGCGTGTACATAAGTACACACAAGTTTTTTTTTATTATTATTGTGAAGTATGCTGATAACCTTTTGACATGAGAAATCAAAATGTCACCGAAGCGTGCTGGGCGCAATCACATGACTATGGCTGTCAAAAGGTTAATACGAGCTCCCTAGGAGTTACGGGGAGGTTACTGGAGCAAAAGTTATGACGACAAAGTGCTAGAGTCCGTAGGCTTAAATTTAGTACGCGTCACCCCTGGGTACGCCTAATCGGTAGCAGCAGGTAGTTCAATTGTTTTATGAGCCAGATGGATGAGCGATGTGATGGTGGCCTCTTAACAGAAGTTACTCCATGGTTTATGTTAAAGGCCAGGGGGGCTACCGCCTAAGCCATCGTGATCGGCGTTCAAATAGATGTAAGCTAAAAATGACCAAATCATTTATTCAATCATGAGCACATGTGACTTCAAAAATGGTCCGAAATCGATTGTCAACGTTGAAGCCGATTGAGCGAATGATTTAATAATATTATTAAGCCTTAATTGCTGGCAAGCTGGCAAGAAGGACTATTCCCTGCCTAAGTCCTTCAGGCCAATCAGCCTGACCTCCTTCCTCCTGAAAACACTGGAGAAAATACTCGACAGGTACATAAGGGAGGAAGGACTAAAGTCACAGCCTATCCACAGTACTCAACACGCATACTGTAGAGGCAGGTCTACGGAAACCGCCCTGCTGCAATTGACAGACAGGGTCGAAAGAGCACTGGAGGACAAACAGATAGCACTCTGTGCATTCTTGGATATTGAAGGCGCCTTTGATAACACCCCGACAAGCACGTTGATCAATGGACTAACAAACAAGAACATTGATCAAACAACTGTCATTTGGGTAAAGGGAATGCTTTAATAATAACAAGTGTGGAGTTTTCGAGGAACGACCCAGATTCAAAGCCAGTAAAATTTTCCAGAGGTTTATGCCATCATTGTATGTGCAGAAGCCAACTTGCAAAAAGACTATGTCAATCACACAATCTACATCCATTCAGACAAGAGACAAGTCAAGCGGCTCTCCTAGCCTTGAACTCTGACACTATAACGTCAGGGCTGGTTATGAAGTGCATTGACAGTCTCAACATACTGTGCCTTAGGAACAAGGTCATACTTCGATGGGTACCGGGTCATGCGGGTATATCGAGGGCAACGAAAGTGCCGACGAACTTGCACGGGCTGGAGCTAAATTGGTCCAATACGGCCCTAAGCCGATATGTGGAATACCAAAAAGCACAGTCCTACTCACCCTAAGGAACCATTGCAAACAGGAAGCTGTTAAATGCTGGCACAAACTTCCAGGTTTAACTCACTCCAAAAAAGCTATCAAGGGCTACGACCGCAAAACTGCGAACGAAGTCCTCGCGCTTAATAGGAGGAACTTATGCATCATAACTAGGGTGTTAACGGGACATTGCCGTGTCAGGAAACACCTGTCCACGGTGAGCATCGGAGACTGTAGAGTGTGCAGATTCTGCAATAACGCAGAGGAAACACCTCTACACCTGCTCTGTCACTATGAGCCACTGATGCATAAACGTAACACCGTCCTGGGCCAACACTTCTTGCACCAGGACGATGTTATCGTTACTCCTGCAAAGAAGATTCTGCAATTTATCTATGTTGCAGGGTTAGACAGGGAAGTTTAGTTGGAGCGGCGAGCACAATAGGTCATCACTGGACGCAGTGTTACCAGGACCTCCGGGGACTGGAAATAGCCGCCACCAGAAGAATAAGAATAAGAAGCCTTCATCTATATGAATGTCGATCACGAAAACGATGTTCGGTGACTGAGCCGGTAGCCCCCCTGGTTGTGAATAATCAGCTCTCCGGACAAATAGTATGCTGTTATATTAGACCCACAGGCGAGCTATTCTATTGATTATTACTTCAATGTAACTCGACCTCATCGCGTAGAGTATCGGTTACTTGTGGCGTAGAAGGTCGTTATATTCTCTTTGATAGGTAGTCCCACAAATATTGATGGGTCAAACAAATAGTTGTTCTGTGTGTGTAGGGATCGAATCCCAAACGTAAGAAAGCCGACTTAGTAGCGAGGAGAATATCTTAACCACTGCGAAACATACAGTCAATTTAAGACCTTGTTGTACTTGTTTACGCAAAATACCTACTGGTTTATCCGTATAGCTTGAGTGATCCAACACAAAAATGTGTCAAGTACATACACATTTTTGTGTTGGATCACTCAAGCTATACGGTTTGATACCGAGATAAACCAGTAGGTATTTTGCGTAAACAAGTACAACACATTGGTGGAATGGCCGTTTTCTTTAACCCAAGCTGGTAGGAATACGTGGTTAAGGGCTGTACAAGCCCGAAATGAACTTAAAAATCGTGCGCGGAGTGCGAATGAACTAGCATATAGTTCGCAGAATAATTGAAGTTGAAGTGAGGAAAAGCCTCAAAACTTGAAAGATACCATCGGTACCTACATCGGATTAACTTTGCACGTGACAATCCCCTTTGGGATATGTCCTAACGCGGACGGGTACATTTCACTGATTGGTGTAGCGTGATTTTAAACTTATAAATATGGAAACGCAGAGTTAAAGTGCTGCTTTAAAACCAAAATACCCGCCGCATTAACCTGGATGAACTACAGAAGACATTACTGGAAGAGAAATAGAGATTCATGACATAATTCCTCGAGCAGACTGATGGAAGCGTAGTCAGAGCTCGAGGGACAAACACTGGTAATAAGTCATTCATTTATATAATGTTAAAATATAACTACTTATGTTAAACTAGCTTTTGCCCGCGGCTTCGCTTGCGTTAAGAAGTATTATTATTAAATGGGTATTGCAAATTTTGTGTGTGTGTGTGTGTGTGTGTGTGTGTGTGTGTGTGTGTGCGTGCGTGCGTGTATGAATGTGTGTGAGTATATGTGTGTGTGTTTGTATGTTGCGTATGTGAGTCATTAGTTGACAAACTATAATTAAACTTTTATTTAAAAATATTGTTATTTTACAATATTTATGAGAGATTCAGTATCGTTGTAGTTTAGGTTTAGCGAGTATTTTTTATAATAGGTCTACATTTCTTAGAGGTTTTGGGATATAAATTTAGAATTGAATTGAGTTTGTTATAAATATATAGTGCTAGGAATAAATATTGCCTTCTGAAGAAAGTGATAGGATTGCATGTTCGACTGTAATAATATTTGTTTTGCACGCTCCTCCCCAAGCTGGTATGCAATAGTCCATTATTGATCGAGTCATGGCGTAGTAGATAGTCTGCAAAAGAGCTGGTTTTAGTATGTTTCTCAGCTTTTTAAATATCCAGATCATCTTGCGTATTCGTCCCGATAGCAGGTCTATGTGTGCCTTCCAAGAGTGTGTTTTCAAGTTCATCAAGTTGGACGCCTAGGTGTTTGATGTTGATTGGTTCTCTCCAAAGGCCGACAGGAACATGTTAAAGAGTTAATATTATTGCATGTATGTAGGTACTTTAAGATGGAAATTATGGAAGTCTGGTTGAGTAGTTCTTTTTATAGAGAAAGTGATAAATTTTTATTTGCTAACATTAAGAGCTAAGAGGTTCATATTTAGCCATTGAGAGATTTGATAGAGACCTTTTTCAGCGTGAAGACGGGTTTCGGCCCAAGTCTCCGGTTCGAATATAATAGCGGTGGCATCTGCGTAGGAAAATATTTTTCCTTTAGATGAAAGATATTTCCACAGATCATTTATGTAAATCGGCAAGAGACTTGGGCCAAGAACACTGACTTGCGGGACACCGCAAGTAATAGGCAGTGGAGCGCTGATATACGTACCTATTTTTGTAGCTTGGGACCTATTAGTAAGGAAGTCTTGAAACATTTGAAGAGGCAGACCGTGAATTCCAATGTTTTCCATCTTTCTTAGTAGCAAATGAGAAGTGACTGTGTCGAACGCCTTGGATAGATCCAGGAATATGCCTACGCAGTTTTGGCCATGGTCTAATTTACTAGCAAGGTGGTTGACTTGTTGGGTTGGAATCCATATTTGTGTTGTAGCGATGATTTTTTCTTGAATTAGATATTTCTTCAGACGTGAGTTGATGAGCTTTTCTAGTAGTTTAGGCATGGCAGTACCTAAGCACGGAAATTGGCCGGTAGTTCTCGACACAGTCTCCACTTCCCCCTTTATGAATGGGGTGTATAATGGAACGTTTAAAGATATTAGGGCAATCCCTTTATTGATGCACAAGTTAAAAAGAATCGGAGAAAAGGATCGTGACAAATGGAAGTCTGTTGTCTCTGCCTACCCCACTGGGAAACAGGCGTGAGTCTATGTATGCGTATGTATGTAAGTTAAAAAGATGTGTTAGTATTGGACTAATAATATTTTTTACCCGTTTAAAAATGCACCAGGTATGCCGTCCCAGCCTGTTGCAGAGTCGTTTTTTAAGTCATTGATAACAGAGTCAACCTCTTCTACATTGGTTTCAAAGAGGACAAAGGATGATAAATTAGAAGAGCTCTTTATGTCACACAATGAGTTGGGTAGATTATGGTGCTGTTTGATGTTACTTGCAAGTTTCTGTCCAATTTCAGTAAATATAATGATTAATTTTATTCACAGAAGCTAGGGGATCATTGGGGGCCGTATTTAAAAGCACTTCAGCGGGGTTTTTCTTTTGGGTAGTGTTTGTTATTCTGCGTATAGTTTCCCAAGTTAACAAAGTTTTCAAATTCAAAACAATACCTAATTAATAATAATACTGCTTAACGCGAGCAAAAGCTAGTCGTCAAATATAATCCGCTAGATATATTATCTATGCACTATGCACAAAAATGGTTAATTCAAAGTTCTGTCCAAAATAACTCAATGTAGATGGCGCTAGCATACAGAAATTCGTATATTTTAAACTGAAAAGTTACTAAACTTATATAGCCTGCATCGCAAAATCCTTTCTTAGGGGGTGCGTACGTCATAGTAGCTTTATGCATGCAAAGTTCCGATCGGTTTAAAATTGACAAAGTTTCATCCCCTATTTTATCCCCTTGGGGGTAGAATTAATCAAAATCTTTCTTAGTGGATGCCTACGTCATCACATCTACACTGCATGCCCGTCCAGTGGTTTGGGCTGTGCGTTGATAGATCACTATGTCAGTCAGTCAGTCACCTTTGAGTTATCTAAATTTAGATCATCAGTGTTTGTGTCGTCACAAAAAAATATCAACGATTCTAAGCTTATAAGCTCACCCAAAGTTCTAAGGTAAAACCTTGTACCCACGTATGCGTACAATGAGCGGAAGAGCTGTTAGGTTTGCCACTTTCTAGTTTCTACCATCTTCATGACATACACCGTAACATTCTGGAACTCTTACGATCACTTACCCGAACTACGGTTTCAGCGAAACTGCTTCCAAAACTTTATTATTATCTTAAAACTTTGCTTACGTATTAATTTTTTTTTAAAGACAACGCCCGCTTTAGGGAACTATTCCCTGTTGCGAGGTCGGTACTTTACAAACATATAATAGACGTACACGAATTACATCCAGACTCAGAACAACTATTTGTGGGTCACACAAATAGTTGTCCGGCGCGGGACTCGACCCCGTGACACGAAGCAACTGTCTTAGCCGCTGCGCCACACGTGCAGTATAGACGTAATTAGTGTAATTACATAATTATTTAAATACAGGGCCGACTAATAACAACTAAGCATTATTAATTTACCGCACATTACAAGTGAAGATTTCTGTTTATGAAAAGAAAGTGGAAAGTTTTGTTATGGAAATGACGCCTCATAATAATACATATAGAAAACTAATCGAAGACTAAAATTATAATAACCAACGACGTATTGCACAGCGCCATAATTAACGCCTTTTATTTAATGTTGTCTATGGATGATATTATGGCCAAAGGCCAAAGACTAATGTTGGCTATCCACGGTCAATATACAATTCTAGAAAAAGAAAATAACAATTGACATTTGTTTTTGTCTATGGTAAATCCGAGGCTGAAATCGACGAGAAAAGTGATTTTCTTGAATTAATTACCAAAATGTCTGCCTGGACGACGTTGAACCGTGCTGTTTTCAAGCGTACCTCCACCTTCTTCCTAGCGGCTGCTCTAGGCACGTTCTTCTTTGAAAGGACCTTTGAAGTTGGCTCCGTTGCTATATTCGAGAGTATAAACAAGGGAGTGAGTATTGTTATGTAATTTTCCCATAAGTTGACTTTTCGTGTATATGTAGTTATTCTTTCCTTTATGTACGTGATGCTGTGGGCTTTAAAAATATTCTAAGTTAATAGAGAACTGTTGAGGAGTTTACATACAAATTACAGGTTTAAATAATCTCATCCTTTGATGGTCGTTCTGGGATGGTGCACTAGCATACTAATATCTACTAGTCTGTTTTAACTTTATTGAAAGGTAATATTTCGGGAAACATAATTTTCTTATCTAATATCAATACCAACCTAACCTCGTTTTATTCAACCAGCAGGTTAGCATGCCAGTGTAGACTTTCGTCCTTCTACTGAACATAGTATAAAGCCTCTATACTATGTTCAGTAGAGCAACGAAAATCTGAATCTCGTAAACTGATTTTATTAACATAAGAAGATTAATAAAGTGCTGTGCTATTACTGGCTGGACATTGGCCGATCACTGTTAACCTCTGTAGTCTTATGGATTCCACCATAAGTCATGTTCCAATTGCTATATAACTAGCTGATCTAATGTAGTTTATGGCTGTGACAAATTTGAAACCTTTTGAATAAGATTTGCTAGAGATATAACATGTTCCAACTACAAAGCTCAATATAAAAAAATTATAGACCATAGATTTTTTAATGCCAGATTCACAAAAACGTTCAGGGTTTAAGGGGTCAAAGTGGTGCTAGCACAATCATTATTTTAATTAATTTGTTTATTTATTAATGGGACAACTTACAAAACATACACTTTGGAAAGGATCATACAATGTTATAAGTAAGCAATAGTGCTGTTTCAATTACAAATTGCCATGTTGCCACTATTATTGGTAATTGTAACAACAATAACCAATAATAGTATTGCAATGGTCATGCTGCTTTACCTTGTGAAATAAACACCATCATGATCATATACTCTATCATGTATGAGCCCCTGTATTATATTAAGTACTGATTTCACATTTTTTTGCCCTAAAACTCATGATTATCACTTGTGTGTGATAGATGGGGGCATTTACCAACTATCACCATATTCCTTTACACATATCTACTTGAAATATGATATTGTTAAGTTATCTTTTGGAAAAACAACTGTTTGGACTGAATGAGAACCACCTTACCACTGTGGTAAAGGTGGTTGCCTTGCTACCTTGCGAGTTTTAGGTTTGAGTCCCACACAAGATAGCTATCTAGGAAATTTAGGAAACCCACATGATTTTGTTCAGTCTGTGTGTCAGAGAAGAGCTTGAAGCTCTTTCTGGAATATCAATTTAATTCCCTAGTGCAGGTGTTGTCTTGATGTGATGTTATTATGGTGCATTTAATGCTATAATTCATTCTAAAATATTATATAAACAATAAATTTGGCAAAATAATATCTTGGGACAATGACACGTAGATCATCCTAGCCCCAAACTAAGCAAAGCTTGTACTATGGGTACCGGGCGACGATATACATACTTATATAGATAGAGAAATACTTATATACATAGAAAACATCCATGACTCAGAAAGAAATATTCGTGCTCATCACACAAATATTTGCACTTACCGGGATTCAAACCCAGGACCACCAGTTTCGTAGGCAGGAACACTACCAACTAGGCTACGGTGACCGTCAACACTATAAACAATCTTTACACTTTTCACCACAGAATATTTTGGTTACAGAGTAGATCCCTAGATGTCATATAGATAGATACTTTTTCTATTTACTACATTGTTACTTCTTACCTATTTTTATTTTATACAACTCTTTGTCCATCCTAAGGTAGTCTGTAAGAAATTATGGGTAGTAATGCCCCATTAATATGCTGATTTAGTTACTTTTAATAATCCATTATATATGATATCCCCAAAAGAAATACAGACCAAATTTAACTATTATTTTGTCAATAATATGAATATTTGTTTTTTACAGAAACTCTGGAAGGACATCAAGCACAAATATGAGCAATAAAGAAAACAACCCATTAATTAAAATGATTTAATTTAGTAGCCAAATGTTAATTTATCAATAAAATTGATTAAATTTAAAGTTACATTTTTTATTTCATACATTATACTTATGTAATATTGTTACAATGACTAGATGAAATTACTGTTTTAAAAAACTAAACTGACTTACATTTGCTTTTATAAACTTTAAAGCTAGGCACTGACCAGCGTTATGGGATGTAATATTATGACATGGGCTATCTGAGGAAAATGTCTGTGTATTCATTAATGTTCGCAATATTACCCATACTCACTGTAAACACAGCTACATATCAAGCTATACATTTCCAATATAAACTGACCTCCCATTGAATGGAAATCCTATACAACATGAGATCAGCTTATACTGAAAATGTATAGCTTGATATAATAATAATATCCTGGGACATTATTCACACACGGTCATCTGATCCCAAACTAAGCAGAGCTAGTACTATGGAAACCAGATAATATCTGATATACTACATATAATATTTTTCTTTTGTTAATACATACTTATATAAATAATTTACACCCAGACTCAGGACAAACAGACATGTTCATGCACACAAATATATGTCCCGGGTGGGAATCGAACCCACAACCTCCTGCGTGAAAGGCACTGTATCTACCAACCACGCCAACAGGCCCGTATACCTTGATATGAGGCCATGTGAACAAATGCTCTCTTGATATCCTGCTACATTATGCTCCCTAACATTAGCCAGTTCCTCGCTTAAATTACAGTCAGATTTGTAAAAGTATAATCTATAGATTAAAATTAAAAATAAAACAGTTCACAAAAACCGCCGAAATCGATTACAATAATCGCAATACATTATAATAATAATATAAAAAATTACATACAGTCATATTGAGAATCACCTCCTTTTTTAGTCTATTAAATCAACATTTATATAAATTCTCTATTCATCTTCAAGTTTTAAATCCAAATAGTTTAACTAACAATTTAGATGTAAGGAAAACATCCATAACAGAATTTCTATATAGAATTATATAAACTTCAACATCCACATTTAATATACATATAATCCCTCCAAAATGTATTATTTAGACATTAAAAAATCAACATAATATTTTTTATCTTCTACAAAATTTCCAAACATTCTAAAGAGATAAATTACAGATACCTTTTAAATGCACAGCCTTACGTATACAATATATTAACCAGACATTTATAAATTGACAATCATATTGTAGGACATACATATACAAAAATATTCTGCTATGTGTTGGCACACTTTAAATTACCGTGTACGGAAAGTATTATTTCCATAGAAATATCCAAGTTCCAACTATCCCATTTACATTCGGATGGGCACAAAAATCAACCCCATTTTTAACCTCAAAGAGGGCTGTTAGTCTGTGTGTCTACTTGAGACATGGCAGCTCCCAAACAAATTGTTACTCTAATTGAAGGGGTTTGTTTGAAAAGTAGCCTACATATATCACCACAAGTCAAATGTCGATTAGAGATGTAAAATGACTGAATATGACCAGTCACAATTGTCCTAAACCTTAAATGACCGGTCATTTACTGACAAATTCAGTCAATTTGACTCAAATATTATTGTCTATACTCGACTACCACTCAATTATTCATTTATTTAGGTAGGTACCCAATTTATATGCAAGTTTAAATGAAGCAACGTTTTATTTTCTATTATATCATGAGAGGATAAGACGACATCAAAGTCGATGCGGGAGGCGATGCGACGTTGCCATTCTGTCTTAAATGCACGCATGATTAGAAATGTAAAATGATTAATACCTACTATAAGTCTTAAATACACTTTTTTGTTTCAATTTAGAGGTTGCAGACTTTTATCAACGACAAAAACTTAAAAGGTACTAAAATATTAGGTACTGAAATCAAATTGACTGAAAATGCCCATTTTTGACAGTTAATGACCAATTTGACCATAAATGACAGTCAGTCTAATTCAGTCATTTTCAACACTAATGTCGATCAGCAGATCACTGAGGGTAGTTTACTAGTTGACGCAGAAAAACATTGTTCTTTTCCTATGAATGATGTCTAAGGGTTGTTAAATAAAAAATAACCAATCCTGTGTTGCGGGGTACTTTACAAATATATAATAGATGGACAAAAATTACATCCAGACACAGAACAGCTATTTATGGGTCACACAAATTGTTGTCCGGCACGGGACTCGAACCCGCGACACGAAGCGGCGAGGCGACTGTCTTAGCCGCTGCGCCACACGTGCAATAATTAAATCTACCATATAACCATTGTAATTTTCATATTTGTGAAGTTCAAACAAGTAAAATTGATGTAATTCCTGTCTTTTATGTACCGTGCCGTATGGGCAGCAAAATATTTCAAATTTAGTGCCATTCCATGCAATACCAACTACACTACACTCTGTCCATTCGTTTATTACCATTTTCACATTTTGACAGTTCTACATTAGTGACGTCTTCACACTTAACTGATTCGATTTGAAATAATAATCGATTTTATTTAAGAAGAACTTTTAATCGACTTAATGCATCAAAATATTTTTTTAGTTTAAATATTAATTACTTGTGTCGTGTATTGTGTGTAAAATTTCGTCTTAATTCCTGGCAAATTATTAATCATAGATACAGTATCTAATAATAAAAAAAAACTATAATGAAATAAAACTAATTATTTCATTATAGTTTTTTTATTATTAGATACTGTATCTATGATTAATAATTTGCCAGGAATTAAGACGAAATTTTGGTATTTACGTAAGAGTTTTAGTTATTAAAGTAAAGTAAATAACAATAACTCTGTCCATTCATTTATTTGCTTGTTTTTATAATTTTTTTAGAAATAATACCTTTATGATGTCCTACTAACCAAATTTAGGCCACGGCGGCCAGTCTCAATAGAGATTAGCCATCTGCGCGGGACATATTATATAGTGTACAAGTGTGTGTGCAAACACAGGAACACTTTCTATTCCGATGGGACGCCTAGCGACACGACCGGAAAGAGGTCAGATACAGGATCGACGGCTTTATGTGCTCTCCGAGGCACGGGGGTATAATACCGCCAATTTCCAGACTTCGGGCTGATGCTGAGAAATTTTTCTTTTTATGGAAAAGTCCCAAAATCACTTTTTGGCCCGACCCGGGATTTGAACCCAGAACCTCGTTTTCTGCGGGTGAACACGCTACCGCTAGACCAACAAGGCTGGTTGTTTGTTATGCACAGGGCACTTCACTAAGTGTAATATGTGTCAATAAATTACAAAATTACCGTAGGACATTATTGCGAAAAAGACCCCGAACGGTAATTCATAGGCGTGGGCTGTCAATAAGATAAACGAATGTTCTTATGAAATGGACGATTCCTTGACAGTTCTATGTATCCCCTGTTCTTTTCTTAAGAGCTATATTAGAGAGAGATGTGACGTTAAAATTAATTCAGTGGTGTAAAAGAATCGCCAGCATTGTCCTTAATAGGACAACATTTTGTCGTTGTTAAGTGGTAGAAGTAGATCGGCATCAAATATATAAAATTTAACTCTGAATAAATATAGAATACAAACATCATAATTGTTGGGTCGCGGGAAGCCGCTGGATGCGGGCAGCAAGACCGGCCATTGTGGAGATCCTTGGGGGAAGCCTTTGTCCAGCAGTGGACGTCTATCGGCTGATATGATGATAATATAATAATAATATAATATCTTGGGACAATGTCACACAGATCATCCTAGCCCCAAACTAAGCAAAGCTTGTACTATGGGTACCAGGCGACGATATACATACTTATATAGATAGATAAATACTTAAATACATAGAAAACATCCATGACTCAGAAACAAATATTCGTGCTCATCACACAAATATTTGCACTTACCGAAATTCGAACCCAGGACCACCAGCTTCGTAGGCAGGAGCACTACCAACTAGGCTACGGTGACCGTCAAATGATGAATTGTTGTAATTTATCATTCTTTTTCTTCCACATCAAATGCAGCATTTAGGCACCATCTATTTGTATCACTTAGTAAATACTTACATTCATTCATATTATTTCTACCTCTTATATAGTTTACGATTTCCCGCCCTTCTGTCGTATAGGGCCAGATTCTGAGTCGTCGGTGAGGGTGTCAGCTGAAGAGGAGGAGGGGAGAGAGCGAGGCTGCGTGGGTAGGGGGCAGTCGAAGGCAGACTCTTCAGCCATGGCCCAAATGATGTCCACGAGGAGTGGCTGTGGCAGGTTCTTGATGGCATCCTGACGAGCGACCTGAGGAACGTAGTGTTATTTTAAAAGCGCATTCCGAGACTTTGAATATATTAGTTACCTACTAGCTGTGTCTCGCTTTAAATTATTATAAATTATAGCCTTTGTGTTATTCGGATATATAAGCTATCACAACTGTTCTGATAATATGTAGCCTATATGTTGACCCAACCTCTTAGTCATGCAAAATTTGAAGTAAAGCCATGCAGTACTTTTTGAGTTTAGCCCGGACATACATACAGACAAACAGTAAAAAATTTTAAAATCTATATTTTTGACTTCACGCCCCAAGTATCCTTGTAAAAAATATCCAATGTACAGTTTTGACTTTCCTACGATTTTATTATAATGTATAGATTATTTCGGAAAAATAAAGTTTAACGGTCGATAGGTGCTACCGGGCCCTTTTAAAAGTTTTCTGATCTTCTATATATGCGAATTGTGCAAAAATAGAATAGTTTTTTCGGATTGGCGATCGTAGTCCGATGGTACACAGAAAGAAGCTACAGCATATCCTCTTTTCAAGAATAAATGTTTTCCTTTCTCTTTCCTCTTCATTGCTTACCAGACTGAAGTGATGCACGATCATCTTAAGAGCGTATTCCTTGATGTCGGTGGCTCTCATCCTGTCTGCCGCCTGTAGGATGGCCAGGACGTTCTCCGGCGACACGTTGCTCTGTAGGTTGTGCTTACAAAATACTTGCAGACGGTTGTTGGTGAATCCTATGGGATTATTGTTTCATTAAGTGACGTAGAGCATGGGGTTTATTCGTTTATTGAGCAGCACGTCCACCAAAAGATCGTTTAGTTTACTTTTTCGTTGACACTTACAGTTCTTTCTCGTAAATAGTCTAGCAGCGCCCCTAGCGGTCACTTTACTGAACTTAAAATTTTTATATACGGATTGGTAATAGACGTCAAGATTAGTTGGAGCGGTGCAGCACCAGAACTTTGCAGAATCCACTCCAGACAATATGATTATTGGAACGAGGCTCCTTAATGGGGCTTGCGGTCGGTGTAAGTAGAAATCATCACGTAAGAAAGAAGCGTTATGCCCTAATATGCGACTTTCTTTCTTTATCGAGGTTCGAGCAGAAGAGCATTGCATGCGGCCGGTTTTATTACGTCAATACCGAACGGGTGTAATTTACGTTCGGCAACATTGTATTTGTGTTTGAGGTAATTAATAAAGCTGACACATTTGACTTAAAGCGAGTAAACATAGCGGCCGTAACAGAATAAATCCATTCGGTCACCGTAGCCTAGTTGGTAGTGCTCCTGCCTACGAAACTGGTGGTCCTGGGTTCGAATCCCGGTAAGTGCTAATATTTGTGTGATGAGCACGAATACTTGTTTCTGAGTCATGGATGTTTTCTATGTATATAAGTATTTATCTATCTATATAAGTATGTATATCGTCGCCTGGTATCCATAGTACAAGCTTTGCTTAGTTTGGGGCTAGGATGATCTGTGTGACATTGTCCCTAGATATTATTATTATTGTTTACTTTTTAGTTTCTCGGTCTTCATATTATTATTATATTCATTGTCCCAAGATAATTATTTATTAGTATCCTTTTAATCTTACTTAGATTTTGAGTATACGACCTGATCTTTACATGTTTTTTTTATAACAATAGTACGTCAAACGTGCAAACGTGTCACTTGATGGTAAGTACTTACCACCGCTCATGGACACTTGTAACTCCAGAAGAGGTGCAAATACGTTGCCGGCATTTTAGAAAGGAATAAGCTCGCAAACAGTACAATATAGACACCGTGTCGAGCAACAATTCTCGTTTCGTAGGCTATGTATAAAATAAAATACCTATCGCACTAATAAAGTAAATCTGAAAACATGGCATGGAACACGACAGAGCACGCTTACGTTACGTAGGAGTGCCCGCCCGCGGGTCAAAGAGGGCGGGAGGGCTGCCTCCACGGCTGCACCCCTCCCCGCTACACTCACGCCCCGCCGCACTCGCAACGTTTACTGCGAAAACATATTATGAGCGGCTTAGTAATAAATTATTGATAATTATTTGAGAAACATTGTTTTTTTTCTTTTTTGCATATCTGTTCCAAATTAACCTCGCCTTGTTACCTAATATTCCGTTAGAATTTGGACTATGATAAGCCTTCTTGCATATCGAAGGCATTGTAATAGCCCAAAACAACATTAAATAAACATTATTTAAACATCGCAATCTTCTGAACGAAAATAGGAAAAAGTAACGCCGTTTCGAGGGACCCCCGTCAAGAATTTCCATACGAAATCTTTGGCAAAAATGCAATAATGGGCTTTAAAACAAAAAATAAGTTTTAGGTACGTTTCCAATTTCAATAGATGACCGGACGCGCACAATGCCCGTCTGCTTCAATCTCCATACTCACACACCCAATGACGCATGGAGGGGGCATGATACCTTCTAGTTATGTGACGATTTCTAGCGAAAATTTCAACTTCAATCGCAAGCCTTAATAGGAGCTTTTTGAAGTTATACTTCTTTTGGCGCGATGGAGAAAAATGATGAGAGTGAATTTTTACGATGCGCGCGCACACCGACACCTAAAAATTTAACAGCATGTAGTTAGTTCTAGGTGGTATGAGAGTGAATTTTTACGATGCGCGCGCATCGTAAAAATAACAGCATGAAGTTAGTTCTAGGTGGTATGACGGTGAATTTTTACGATGCGCGCGCATCGTAAAATAACAGCATGAAGTTAGGTGGTATGAAAATTGATAACTATGTTCAAGTTGTATATTAAGAAGTATAACTTCTAACGCGTGTACATAAGTACACACAAGTTTTTTTTTTCTTTACAGTGGTTATCTGGTGTTCCTGTTGTTCGAGTAGCTCAGTAGGCCTCCGACATGTCTAAACGGCTGTTGTCTAACGAACAACAATCAGGACTGACAGCTTAATGTGCTCTCCACAGCACAGGGGTTTTTATAATGTTGCCTTTGGAAGCGGAGGAGGGAGAAGGTAGCACTTCTGCCCGACTACCTGGTGTATCCCTTAGTCACAGTGGGGTACAAACATTAGTTACTTAAATAGTGTGTGCACTTTTTGTACTGCATTGCTTAACTTTTCTAATATTTTATAAGTTAATTAAATTTATAATACTCGTGGGAACGCAATGGAGATAAGAAATTTTAATCCTTTAAATGGCGGCGACGTGGTCCGCCACCCGTCACGTCTCGTTTCCCAGAGAGGCGAAAAGTGGTCAACGGAGAGCCGTTTTGCTATATTGGAGGAGGAATAGAAGGTAAGATGGACGAAGTATGTCAGCTGATGAGTGAAAAGCGGATCGATGTGTTGTGTGTGAATGAGACGAAGCGGAAAGGGTGTGATACTACAAACCACGGACTATACACGGCGTATTGGTCTGGCGTACCGAACACCACCCGAGCTTGCCAAGGTGTGGGTCTCATTCTTTCCACAAGTATGTCTGAGTGTGTGACTGAGTTCGAATGCGTGAATGCAAGAGTAATGTGGTTGAGAATGAAAGTTGGTATGACCCGTATCTTCCTAGTAGGAGTGTACGCTCCTGTAGATATGGGTGCATTTGTAATACAGCGAGAACAAGAGGAAAGAAAGGCATTCTGGGAGACCCTGAGAGATGTGTTGCGGTTAAGTCGGTATAATGAAAGAGTAATAATGTTAGGTGATTTTAATGGATGGGTTGGGGTAAAACGTGATGGTTTTGAAAGAGTACTAGGTCAATTCGGTGACGAGAGTGAGAATGAGAATGGGTACAGTCTGCTTGAGATATGTTTGGAATGGGGTCTTTGTGTTACAAATACTATGTTTGAACATAAAAGAATCCATACGTTTACACGAGTGAGGAAAAATGTGAGAAAGAGTATGATTGACTTCGTGATTGTAGATGAAAGACTGAGAAAGAATGTTCTAGACACAAGAGTCTATCGTGGGACCGCAATCCATACAGACCACTTTCTGGTGATGAGCCGAATAAGTGGTCTGTCCAAAGGATGGCACCACCGAATCCCTGAGACTAAAAGTGTACTAGAGAGAATAAAAGTAGAGGAACTGCAAGAGGAAGAAGTGGCAGATGAGTACAAAAGTAAGTTGGTTGAGAAGTTTGAGGGATTTGAAGACATAAGAGAAGTAGAAGAGCTATGGAAGGTAGTCAAAGAAGGTGTGGTGAGTGTAGCTGGTGAAGTATGTGGTGTAATAAAGAGAAGAAGAGGAAGAAAGATGAAGAATATTTGGTGGGATAAAAGTGTACAAAAAGTTGTATGTGAAAAGAAGAAAGCGTGGTTAGACTGGCTAGCCACCAGAGCAAACGAACGAATGCATAAGGCGACGAATGAGGATATAGAAAGGGCCTGGAATGATTATAGGAAAATGAAAGGAATTGTAAAGGATGTGGTGAACGAAAAGAAAAATGAACAAAAGGATAATTTTGGTAGAAGGTTGTCTAAGGATTTTCAGACGAACATTAAGTTTTTCTGGAAATCCGTTAGATCAGTAAGAGGCATAACTCAAACCTCAGAACTGAAATCCATACGAGACCAAGATGGAAATATAGTGAAAGGGGAAGAATGCGTGTTAAAACGTTGGAAGGAGTATTTTGAAAGTTTGTATGAAAGAGGTGTAACAGAGAGTGAACGTAGTTCACTAAGTATAGACGAGAACAAATGTAAAGATGAAATTGGTATGGATGAGATTGTGAAAGCTATTAAGGGTATGAAATCAGGTAAGTCACCAGGGTATGACAGGATAACTTCCGAGATGCTGAAGGCTGGACATGGCGTCATAGCGAGTCAGCTGTGCAGCCTTTTCAATCTATGCTATACCACCGGCCAAGTGCCAAGTGATTGGTGCAAGGCTGTCATTGTACCTCTTTACAAAGGGAAAGGCTCACGGCAAGACTGTAAAAACTATAGGGGCATTAGTCTGCTCAGCGTCGTTGGTAAGTTGTATGCGAAAGTATTGGTTGAAAGAGTTGTGAAAGAAACCGATGCGAAAATATGGGATGCACAGGCGGGTTTTCGGAAAGGAATGGGATGCACGGATCAGGTTTTTTCTCTGCGAAGCATAGTAGAGAAGTTTTTGGGCAAAAACCAAAAGGTCTACTGTGCCTTCGTAGACTTAGAAAAGGCCTACGATAGAGTGTTGAGGAATGAACTATGGTCGGTACTGTCCATGTATGGGTTGAATGACAACCTTGTTCAAGCACTGAAATCTCTTTATAGGGATTCCAGAGCTTGCGTGAGGATTAACGGGTCGTACACCGAGTGGTTTAGCATCCAAAAGGGTGTTAGACAAGGATGTGTAGCGTCACCGTGGTTGTTTAACCTATTCATGGATAGCTGTTTAAAAGATTTGAAAGAAATCGAATGCGGTGTAAAGATGAATGAGTTACTCATCAAATGTCTGCTTTACGCTGATGATCAAGTTTTACTTGCATCATCGGCGGACGAGTTGCAGGTGATGGTAACAAATATGTATGAATCTTTTGAAAGGAAAGGGATGAAAATGAATGTAGGTAAGACGAAAGTAATGGTATTTGAGAGGGATGAATACACGACAGCGTGTGATATTGTGATTGGAGGAGAAAATTCGAACAGGTGAATGAGTTTGTATATTTGGGAACTTTGTTTACGAGAGATGGGAAATATGAAAAAGATATTGTTAGAAGAGTAAATGCGGGGAACAGAGTGAATGGGGCACTACACGCCTTTATGAGTAGCCGGCAAGTATCAAAGAAGGCTCGACTAGCCGTGCACGATGGAGTGTTAGTGCCAACTTTAATGTATAGAAGTGAAAGTTGGGTATGGCAGAAAAAGAATGAAAGTAAAATAAATGCAGTGGAAATGAGAGCTCTGAGAAGTATGTGTGGTGTGACTTTGAGAGACAGAATTCGAAATACTGATGTAAGAGAGCGTTGTGGTGTGAAAGAGGATGTAGTCACAAAGATTGAAAAAGGCATGCTGAGATGGTTTGGCCATTTAGAAAGGATGAATGAAAGAAGATTGACAAAAGAAGTATACCTGGCCTGTGTGAATGGGACAACCGGAAGGGGAAGACCACGTCGAACATTCTCTGACCAAATTGGAGATGTTCTCAAGAAAGGGCAGGTCAGAAGTACCCTAAACCGGCGAGCATGTATGAAGAATATAATGACAGTAATCGAGGCAAAAGAAGTATGCAAAGATCGTGACAAATGGAAATCCGTTGTCTCTGCCTACCCCTCTGGGAAACAGGCGTGAGTCTATGTATGATGTATGTATGTTTATTAAATTTAAATAATGTTGTGTGGTTTCATGGGTAGATATGTTACACCTTTTTATAATATTATAAACAATGCCAATTGGTCTCAACCTTAACCGTTGGCACAACAGGCGTGCCATTCGCTTTATTCGTATATGGTAGGTGACACGAGTGTCAAGTTATTTTCAATTTTTTATTTTATTTTATACATGGCTGGTGGCACATTAGGCATGCCATCAACTTCTATGGCACTTGACACGACATGCGTATCTCGAAATATTATTTCGCTACCACAGAGAAGTGGTCGAAAATGGGCGTCGCAATTAATCTGTTAAAGTTTTTACGCCCTTTGCGTGGTGCCGTTTAACTACGGTATGGTGCGCATTCATTAATTTATTTTTTCAGTCTCCCTCAGGTGTAAACTGAAGGGCATTGCAGTTAGCGACGTGACCAAGTCGTTATAAGTATTAATTACTAACTGTGCCCCGCGGTTTTACTCGCGTTAAATTTTATAAATTATCACAGCTCCTCCCACGTAGGCGACAGCGTGATAATATGTAGCCTATATGTTGACTCGACCTCTTGGTAATATTCATGCAAAATTTGAAGTAAATCCATGGCATACTTTTTGAGTTTAGCCCGGAAATACATACAGACAAACAGACCAAAAACTATTATTACTAATATTTTTGGCTTCGATATCGATTGTAGATCACGCTCCAAGTATCCTTTTTTAAAATTATTCAATGTACAGTTTTGACTTTCCTACAATTTTTTGTATTAGTTTAAGTTTACATTAAGTTGACCTATTGTTACACCTACCTACCCTGTTTTCCCTTTCCTTAGTCTATCCACTCCATAATTGGTTGTCTGGAAGCAATCGCAGTAGCGATAAGACCGCCCTTTGTACTTAATTTATGTATGCTCATTTTAATTTGAAGTTATGGTGTACAATAAAGAGTATTTTACTTTACTTTACTTATATGTATAGATAACGTTACCATAATAAATAGGCGCCTGGAAGAGATAGAGCGAGTCTTCAGTGGGCATGTTGGTGTCCCCGTAGTAGATGTACCGCAGCAGTGAGTCGAATGCCTCCTCCGACGGGATCGTGTCACAGATTTGTATCTGTTAGAAATAATAAATAAATAAAAAAGGTTTTTATTCACGTAGACTTAAAAAAAGCGCTTGTAAATAGTCAGAACATATTCGTAGTAATATATAATTAATTTATAATTATTTCTAGGTACATATAGATATTTAGGTACACGGAAATAATTTACAATAAGATTTATTTTATAACAGTAACGATATTTAACTAACTTAAATTAAGTTATTGTCAAGGATCCTGTGTATGTTTAATTATCAAAATTTTTAATTTTAGCTATATTTTTACTACATATTGTCAGAATGGTAATAATAACAATAATAAATATCTGGGACAACTAACACATTGCTATCTGATCCCAAACTAAGGAGAGCCTGTATGGCAACAAGGTAACAGATAAACATTTTTATACAGGGTTACTTGTAAATCCCACAGGACTACATAGCTAACATAATAACCAAATCTTGAGAGGTGTCAAGGGACACCCGGATGGAACGAAGTTATTTCTTATTATTTATTATGTACAAAAAACCTGTATACACTCAACAAAAATAATCGTCGCGACACCACACTGTTCAATGCGAAATAGAAATGAAAATATCTGGCTTGCTTTCTATAAGAGAGAGAGAGACAGACAGAGAAACATGCGCACGCCGCACAGCTGCAAAAAGTGTCGTGACAACTTTTCGTGAGATTTTTTCCCGTCCTTTCACAACGCGCGGAAAGGAACTTCGTTCCAAAACTTTTATTCAACGAGTTCGGACATAACTCAATACAGGAAAACAAATATATTGTATTAGTATTACTGTCGAGACATTTGTAGGACTATGCTTTATTCATACGACAGTCGGCTCGAGTGCGCTTGCGCTGTTAATAATAAAAACACTTTCAGATAATCTAGTTAATTTCACGGATGTGTAGGTAAATTTGGAAACGGAATGTTCACGTAATCTTTGCGATGCGCGTATATTTCAAATAGTCAAGCGGAAAACTAAAGTAGTACTTATTTTTGAACGACAATAAAATCAAACAAAATATCGCAAGTTGTTTGCTTACGGTGTTAGCTTTCTAGTGTAGCGAGATTGTTGGTGATTTTTTTGGTCTACAAATTCGGATACAGACAGTATTTACAGATACAGCAAGAGTCTATACCCTACGTTACTAGATGCAGACACAGCATATATATTTCTAAATACATATTATAATTGAATAACACCCAAACACACGACAAATAATCATGGTCATCACACAAATATTTGTCCCGGATTGGAATCGAACCTACGACCAAGCAAGCTTAGCAGTCAGGGTCATTAACCGGGCCGCATGGCCGCGCCCACGCGCAGGCGCACGTCGGCCAGCTGACACGCGCTGTGCTACTGGCGTACCTAGCATACACTTACGTTGACGATGTTGTCTTGCGGCGAGAAGGAGCGGAACATAGCCTCGAAGTAGGCGGCGCGCGCGGCCAGCACGGAGCGGTGCGCGGGCCGCATGGCCGCGCCCACGCGCAGGCGCACGTCGGCCAGCTGACACGCGCTGTGCTACTGGCGTGCCTAGCATACACTTACGTTGACGATGTTGTCTTGCGGCGAGAAGGAGCGGAACATAGCCTCGAAGTAGGCGGCGCGCGCGGCCAGCACGGAGCGGTGCGCGGGCCGCATGGCCGCGCCCACGCGCAGGCGCACGTCGGCCAGCTGACACGCGCTGTGCTACTGGCGTGCCTAGCATACACTTACGTTGACGATGTTGTCTTGCGGCGAGAAGGAGCGGAACATAGCCTCGAAGTAGGCGGCGCGCGCGGCCAGCACGGAGCGGTGCGCGGGCCGCATGGCCGCGCCCACGCGCAGGCGCACGTCGGCCAGCTGACACGCGCTGTGCTACTGGCGTGCCTAGCATACACTTACGTTGACGATGTTGTCTTGCGGCGAGAAGGAGCGGAACATAGCCTCGAAGTAGGCGGCGCGCGCGGCCAGCACGGAGCGGTGCGCGGGCCGCATGGCCGCGCCCACGCGCAGGCGCACGTCGGCCAGCTGACACGCGCTGTGCTACTGGCGTGCCTAGCATACACTTACGTTGACGATGTTGTCTTGCGGCGAGAAGGAGCGGAACATAGCCTCGAAGTAGGCGGCGCGCGCGGCCAGCACGGAGCGGTGCGCGGGCCGCATGGCCGCGCCCACGCGCAGGCGCACGTCGGCCAGCTGACACGCGCTGTGCTACTGGCGTGCCTAGCATACACTTACGTTGACGATGTTGTCTTGCGGCGAGAAGGAGCGGAACATAGCCTCGAAGTAGGCGGCGCGCGCGGCCAGCACGGAGCGGTGCGCGGGCCGCATGGCCGCGCCCACGCGCAGGCGCACGTCGGCCAGCTCGGCGCCGCCCGACAGCAGCACCGACATGTCTTGTTCCAGTGTCGTGCCTACCATTTACACAAAAGCTTGGTTTAGTCTGCCATTTTATATAAAGAGTATTAACCTATTCGTAAATGACTCAACCTTAGAGAAAAAGGAGTTTAAGTAATCTGTTATCCAGTTTCCCAATATTCCTGCTCAGTTATGCATTGTTACTTACAGAGCTCATTATTATTCGTATAAACCTCGATAATTGTTAAAATATTACATGAAATTGGACAATAATCTATTATTATTTTTTATTATTTAATATTGGATTAAACCTTTAGTTTATGTTATAATCGTAATATTATAACAGCAGCGATGTCAGCTTTGATATGACCAAGAATTCATAATTAATCCTCAATATCGTTCCAGTGGTTTTGATTCTGATGACGGTACTGACTTAGGATGTATTTCTTTGAGTCATTATACCTACTACGATTATATTTTAGTCTTTAATTTTATTGCAGAAAACGAATACCAATATTATTATTTATATTCATTGTAAAGTCCTATCCCATTCACTACTAATCATACTAGTTTGACAGCTGTCATTCTAATCATATATTTGATAGTTTCTACATAGTATCAGCATCTGTTAGCAAGAAATAGAAACACAATTTTAACACACGTTTGATTGCGCTAAGAGGTGGTTCTCGAATATTCTTTACAGTTCGAGATACAAGGTGGCGCGGGTATAAAAAGACGAGTTTTAAACGAATTTTATAATAGTGATGATATTTAGCTAGCTTGTATTAAGTTATAAGGATGTAATTTGTGTCCGTCTATTATATGTTAGTCCGTCTATTATAAGAAATCGCTCCTATATTAAAACACGTCATTAACTTTTCTTTGGAGTCAAGTTACTTCCCCACAGCGTGGAAAAAAGCGCACATCATCCCACTTCCCAAATCAACCAATCCAACATCCGTATCCCAATACCGCCCAATATCAATTCTTCCGATCCTGTCCAAGGTACTTGAGAGTGTGGTGCATAATCAATTCTCTCAGTATCTTTCCTCTCATTGTCTTCTCAGTCCCTACCAATCCGGTTTCCGCCCTGGCCACAGCACTGTCACAGCTTTAGTGAAAATTACCGACGACATCCGATTAGCCATGGAGCAGAAACTCCTCACTATACTGGTACTGCTTGACTTCAGCAATGCTTTTAATTCTGTAGACTATGACATCCTTCTTGGCATCCTATCCTCACTTAATGTCTCGGCATCTGTTATCATGTGGTTCAACTCATACCTTCGAGGTCGCTCGCAGTCGGTCCGCTCTGATGAGGCTTTCTCTGAATGGTGTGACCTGACTGCCGGTGTTCCCCAAGGTGGCGTACTCTCCCCTCTGCTCTTCTCCGTTTTTATAAACGCCATCACTAAAATTATTTCTTCTCATTACCATCTCTATGCGGACGACTTGCAGCTATATCGTCACTTCAAAGCAGAGGACTTGAGTCTGGCAGTAGATGCCATCAATAGTGATCTTGGAAACATTTGTGAGTGGGCTAAATCGTTTGGCCTTCTGGTCAATCCATCCAAATCACAAGCTCTCATTATTGGTGGCAGATATATGTTCAGTCTCCTTAAAAATAGTACTATTCCTCCTATCGTCTTCGATGATGACGCTATCACATATTCCATGACCGCAAAAAATCTGGGAGTTTTATTCGACAACTATCTTTCGTGGAACAATCACGTCGCAGATGTAAGCAGGAAAGTGTACTACTCGTTTCAGTCACTTAAGCGTCTTCAGAAATTTTTACCTTTTCAGACCAAAGTCCTTCTTGCTCAATCCCTTCTACTTCCTCTTCTTGACTATGCTGATGTCTGTTATCTTGATGCTACTAATGAACTTCTGGATAAGCTTGAACGCCTGCAGAATTTGTGCATCCGCTTCATCTACGGTCTCCGGAAGTACGACCATGTGTCCGAATTTCGGACACGCTTGAAGTGGCTGCCAATTCGTAGGCGTCGAGATTCCCACATTCTCTCTTTACTTTACTCTATCCTTCATAATCCTAATTCTCCTACGTACCTTCATGAACGCTTTGAGTACTTAGTCCCCAGGGGAAATCCCTGTCGATCTTCTATTTCGCTTCTCCTCCGTTATCCTTTACACAGCTCTAGTCGCTATGATGGTTCCTTCACCGTCCGTGCAGTGCGTCTTTGGAACTCCCTTCCTCACTCTATTCGCGCTAGTCCGTCTCTAGACTCTTTTAAAAGAAGAATAAAGTCACATTTCCTATCGTAATATTTTGTATAGTATGTAAGTATATGTGTATATATATATATATATATATTATGTGTAGGTATATTTTTTATTATGTAGTATTGATATAATATAGTATGTAGGTATTTATACAAATAAGTAGGTAGAATTAATTTAAGTAGATAATGTTGTGCACTGTTCTACCCTGTAAAACAAATTGTCCTCTGTGTTTGGTTTGCTGTAAGAAAACTCATTATTGAGTTAAGCTCGCCTATGTACATGTATTTATATCATATATTGTATTTCTTTTTATTGTTTTCTGTGTGCAATAAAGAATAAGAATAAAGAATAAGAATATGTTTGTAAAGTACCCCACGACACAGGGATTAGGTTCCCTCGTGCGAGGGTTGTCTTAAAAAGTTGTTGTCAAGTGGACTATGTTTAAGTTGAATTATCGAAATTTATAATGTAAGCTATATTTTACTGCATATTGTCTGAATGATAAATATTATTATAATATTATTATAATAACCTTGTGTTTCTAACAATTCGCAATTTCGCAATTGAATCTTGTATTTCCTAGATTTTATTTAGAATTTGTGCCTATCACAGTAATGGCGTATTTTATTTACGGATAACGCCTAATAAGTTAAATGACCTGTACATAACAAACAACCACAGACTACAAAACAGATAATCTTGAAATGTGATAAATCATCATATGGTAAAATTTACTTTATGTAAGTATTGTTCCTGTAAAACTATAAAAAAAAGAAAATAATTAATGTACAGAGTTATTGTTCTTTAATCTTGGTTTGATCTTAAATTGTTATTTTGAATTAATTGCTTGCAAATTATTAATCATGGAGTCAGATTTAGTGTCTAATAGTAAAATAATATATAAGATATGTGCGATGTCCTTTCCGCCAGCTTACCGTGGTGTTCAGACTAGAATTTATAGAAGTCATGCTACAATTATGTTTTGGCTGTGATGAACTGTCGGCGGCGTAGCTAGTGCCATTTAGTGACCTCAAATGTGACGATGACATAGACATACCCCGGAATTTCGAGGTTTTATAGTTATCGAGCCTCTTTACTAAATTTATGATGTTATAAAAAGATATTACCACGAAATTCTGCGAAAGGAGAATTGTATGAGATATTATCTAATTCTGTATGTCCGGATTTTGAGATGAGAGCTTATGTCCAAGTTATGCCATTATTGCTGAATACCGCGGGATGGTATTACCATCATGTACCGTATGTACCGTCATGCCGACCACTGGTGATAACTGATATACATTCAGTCAAAAAATATCGGGAATGGATGATTTATTTATGGTTCCAAATTATTATTTTTTTATTTTGTTGTTGTTAGATTGGCACAACTGTTTTCCATTTTGGCGCGGAGTTTGAGTTGCATCTGTTATTTATATTTAAATACAGTGCTGGTTTTAGTAATATCATATATAGTGTGTATTGCGAATTTCATAATGGACAAAAATATCGAACAAAGAGTTTGTCTTAAATTTTGCATCGCTAATGGAATTTCGTGTTCGTAACACTGAAAATGTTACAGAAGGATTACGGTGAACCGACTTTATCAAAAACTCGTGGTTATGAGTGGTGAAAGATTTGCCTCGCTCTGGTAGGCCATCAACGTCTGCAACTGAAGTTAACATCGCAAAAGTTAAGGAAATAGTGACTGAAAATCCTCATTCAACTCTGAGAGAGATAGCCGCCGAACTTTCTGTATCTCACGAGTCGATTCGTACCATTTTAACTAATCATTTGGGTATGAAACATGTTGCCGCTCGGCTAGTCCCAAAAGATCTGAATTTTCTCCAAAAACTCAATCGCATGAAAGTCGCTGAGAACATGGTAGAACGAGTCAATTCCGACCCAACATTCATGAAACGCATTGTTACTGGTGACGAGACGTGGGTTTACGAGTTTGACATGCAAACTAGTCAACAAGCTTCGGAGTGGCGCCTTCCAACTGAACCGAAACCGAAAAAACCACGCCAAAGTCGATCAAAAGTCAAAGTCATATTGACTGTTTTCTTTGACTATCGCGGTGTTGTGCACTCTGAATTCTTACCGGAAGGTCGAACGGTAAATAAAGAATATTATTTGAGCGTTATGCGGCGTTTAAGAGAGCAAATTCGACGAAAAAGGCCAGATTTGTGGAAAGAAAATTCTTGGATTTTGCACCACGATACTGCGCCTTCGCACAAGGCCATCATTGTGAACGAATTTTTGACTAAACACTCAACAAATACCATCCAGCAACCACCATATTCACCAGATATGGCTCCAGCTGACTTCTTTCTTTTTCCAAACTCAAATTACCACTTCGTGGTACCCGTTTTCAATCGGTAGAAGACATAAAGGAGAATTCGCGGCGAGAACTGAACTCAATTCCGAAAGCAGCGTTTAAAAATGTTTTGATGAATGGATTATTCGTTGGCGTAAGTGTATCGTTTCTGAAGGAGTATACTTTGAAGGTGATAAAATAAATTTGGATGAATAACAAACATTTTGTATATTATTGATCTTTTCCCGGTACTTTCTTGACAGAGTAGTACACTATTATATTACAGTCCCGCAAACTTATCTGACCCGCTGGCAGCGTCGCTGTTATCGCATTTAGTGTTGCTAGTAATTATTTTTTGCAATAAAGTGGGTAAAAATAATATGCACATTGTAACGTAAATGTTACTTCACTAAAAAGCAAACAAATACTGTCATTACAAATCGTTATATTTTTATACAATAATTATGATCATTTACATAAAAGGTATGCTGGGTGTTCTCTAACGGATCTCCGGATTCCGGTGACATAATAATACCTGGAGTATCTACTCCAGGTATTATTATGTCACCGGAGTGGTTTAATTCAGAATTCATTTCATCATCATTATCGGAATCACTGCTTTCACTTTCACTACCTAAATGAATGATGAAAGGCTCGTCTAAGTATCCATCCCTTTTTCGCCACACATTTTCAATATTTTTTTACATGATCGCAATGCTTTTGCCATTCATTGACTGTTATTTTATCAAAAGCTTCTGCAATCAATTATAGGATTTCAGAATTCGATCTACCAATATTCTGATCTGCTATAAATTTTTGCATCTGCTTGCTCTTTTTCTTTCACAAGTTTTCTTACAAATCGCTCGCGGACACCTACAAAGGAAATAGCAAAAAATAATTAAATAATGAATGATTTAAAATCTGTATTTTAAATTAAAGAGCGAGGGGGAGTTTCGTATTTTTTCAGAAGCTGACAACACTAACCTGTAGCAGCAGCTACGCATTCATACAACTTATTGAAGGGTATAATTGGTGCCTGAAGGCGTTATTCTTCCTTCATATAATTCAATACTTGTAATATAACGTTCCCCGCATCAATTTTTAAAGCTTTCGGCATTTTTCACAATTAAAAACCACAAAAAGAAAAATAAATACGCGCAACAAACAATCAATGGCAGTAATGTCATGGATTGACATTTCAAACTGGCGTCGTTAGTTCTACTTTTGGCCACCGGGCCAGATAAGTTTGTAGCACAATATATGGGTTTATGTTAATAAAAACGTTTTGACATATTGAGCTGATTGTGCCAAAAAGGTAATTCAATAAATGCTCGCCATTTTCGTTTTAAAGAAAAACGACAATTTGCCATTCTAATTTCGAGAGGAAAAGAGATCCAGTTCCTATATAAGTAGTTATTTTTAATCTTTTGCATGACAACTGTTAAAATATGGCTGACCTCATCATTATTTATACCCACATGTAGTTTACCCATATTTGCAACATAAAATGTATTTATCCTTATTCCTAAATATTCAGCCGAATAATCATCGAGTACTTTATCAGTGAAACCTTACCATAAATATATCTCGTACTTAAACGGTGAAGGAAAACTTTGTGAGAAAAATTGCATGCATGAGACATCTGAAAAATGTTCTTGATGTCATTTGAAGTCTGCCAACTCGCACTAGGCGTGGTGGATTATGGCCTCTTATTGTGAGAGGAGACCCCTGGGCTGAAGTGGGTTATATTTTTTTAAAAACAGGCTTTTACTTTTTATTTCGTGTATATATATTTAATTTGTACTGATCAATCATCTCCTTATTACTCCTGCAGAGTCGATACAATTGAATCTGAGACTCTGTTTTATCGACTCTTTAATTGTCTTATTCTACCCAACTCACCGATAAACTCCTCAATGCACTCGTAAGCGTTAGTATTGTTCTGTAAGGCGGTAGTTACTTTCTACTCATGACCACGTTCACATTTAGACTGTTCCACCTCCTGTTAAATTATCTCTATTGTACCCAACTCGCCGAAAATCTCCTCGATGGACTCGTCAGGGTCAGTATTTTTCTGTTCGGCGGTGGATGTTTTCTTCTCCTGACCACGTCCACATTTAGACTCTGTTCCACCATCTGTTAAATTATCTCTATTGTACCCAACTCGCCGAAAATCTCCTCGATGCACTCGTCAGGGTCAGTATTTTTCTGTTCGGCGGTAGATGTTTTCTTCTCCTGACCACGTCCACATTTAGACTCTGTTCCACCTTCTGTTAAATTATATCTATTCTACCCAACTCACCGACAATCTCCTCGATGCTCTCGTTAGCGTTAGCATTGGCTTGTTTGGGCGGCGGCTGCTGTCTTCTCCTGATCACTTCTACCATCAGATTCTGTTCCATCTCCTCGAATTCTTTCGACATCACTATGGGTGTGAAGTTGTAGTCTTTTACAACGAATCTGGAATTAAAACAATAAGAAATGTTTAATAATGCATGACTGACTTATAAGCGGTCTGTTAAACTTATATATGGTAATAAGGGTCAGCAAGAGGATGGCATAAACATACAGCCATGCACTCTGCGGGCTTTTACTAATGATTTTTAGTAGATGGTTAGACCAGGGATTTTTTCCAGAAGAATTTTTGGAAGCGGGCGAACATCACACCTGTTTATAAGACTGGCCTTACCGCTTGATATTAAAAATTAGTGGCTCATCTCTAATTTATCATCCTTGTCGAAACTTTTCGAGAAGCTTGTACACAACCGTTTATAAACCAGTAATCCGTAAATAATAATAAAACATGGTATGTTTTACAGATTATTTATTTGTTTGGATTCACCAAAACATGTAGATTCTATCCATACAGACTTCCACAAAGCTTTTGACAATGCTGATCATCAGTTATTTTTAAAAGTAAAATGCTTAAAACGGCAGTCAAGGAGACTTGTTTAGATGGTTTGCTTTTTATGTATCTAATAGAATAAAAAAGAATAAATAAGGGATTCTATTCCTTTACCATAACTGTTACATCTCGCGTACGTCAAGGTTCCATTTTGGGGCCTCTATTATTCATTATTAATAATAATAAATTCATTTATTTCAGGCACTGAAACCTGTCTGGATGTATGGTATACAGCTATGGGGTAGCGCTTGTAAGTCCAATATTGCCTAGATACAGCGACAGCAAAATATGATACTCCGAAACCTATGCAATGCACCATTATCACAAATACAGAAATACACCACCATCTCGAGATGACCACTGTAAATGAAGAAGTTCAAAAAACTACAGAGACCTACAAAGGGAAACTGGAAAGACATCCCAATGAACTGGCTGCCAAGTTAACAACTCAAAGCTACCGTAAACGGCTTAAACGGAAAGATATACTAGCCATATAAATAAATATAGCCTAATAAGGAGGAGATACCTCACTGGAGGACACACTCTTAACTGCCACAGCGTACAACACACCTGCTTATAGCGAATGCTGATTGCAGATACAATAAGGAAAAAAAAATTATTTCAGGCTTCAGACAAAGCCCATAGTATAATATCTATTAAAATAAAGACTATAATGACAATAATATGGAAAAAATTATAATTTTAAAATAAAATATAAATAAACAAAAAAATATGCTGATTTGAAATAAAATAAAGCAATAATAATAAAATAAATAATACATTCGTGTGATACCTACAACATACATTTTTTATTCATGGCATGATTCACGGACAACCAAGCTTTAAGAATAGAAGTGTCCAAACACCTAGACAACGTGTACCTACAGTATGGAATTATGAGATGTATGGACGCGTTCCCAGAACGAAGCGACACGTGACCTAATAATTGCATAGTAATCGGGGATGCTGGCCTCGGCGAACATACTCGACGCACTACACCAACGGGGTAACTTCCTCAGTATTCTGTACACATCGTTGTATTGCACTCTAATCGTGTTACGCGCTTTTAGCGTACAGTTAACCCAGAGTTGACATGTGTAGAAACTTTGACAATACGCCTTAAATAACATATTTTTTACCTCGTTGGTACAACGCGAAAATCTTCGCGCGAGCATGTTACACCTTACAGATAGCGCTCTGCGCTCTCGTTCAATATCATCGTCATCTCTGAGATTTCCCTTAAGTACGTGTCCCAGGTATTTGAACGACCCTACTCTACCTATAATACCGCCATCAAGATATTTTATTTTATTTTATTTTCAAATTTCGAAAACTTACAGCTAATAGGTTACAATTATTGATTAATAAAAAAGAGATGGCCAATTAAAAGTTTTCACGAATAACTTCATAAAACATAATTTATACAAAGGCAATTAGTGTTTTTAGGGTATCCTCGCACGCATATCTACTATGTTTTAAATTCTGATATTAATTATGCTAAGACTATTAATTAATTAAATTAGCCGCTATTAATCATAAAATCATTACACATCTTTCTCTTTATGCTTGAAGCACTTGAGTGAAAGAGGTCGATGTCGACTCTCTGACTTGCAGTGTTAAATGTACGGCTCGCCCTGATTAAGAACGAGTTCTGCCTGTAATTGCAATAGGTAGCAGGCGTATGCAGAATATCCTGTCGCCTAAGAAATGCTGATGGTACGCGGAGCCCTATTTTGTCCACCAACTCAGAAACATCTGTCAATCCATTCGCAATGCTATGTAATAAGGACATGTCCGCTATCTTCCTTCTCTCGTGTAACGGAAGCATATGGAACTTTTTGCACCTACTATAATAATCAGGAAAGTATGTTTTACAGCGAAATTGAATGTACCGCAAAAATTTCTTCTGTATATTTTCAATTCTTGACGTATATATATCATATTGAGGGTTCCATATCTGTGAGGCGTATTCGAGAAGACTTCGGACGTAAGCACAGAATAGAATTTTAATTGTTTTAATATTTTGAAATTCAGCTGACATTCTAAAAATAAAACCTAATGCTTTCGAAGCTCTTTTAACTATATTGTCGACGTGTGTGTCGAATAATAATTTAGAGTCGAATGTTACCCCTAAGTCGTTGATTGTATTCACCCTAGCTATGACCTTAGAAGAGAGGTTGAAATTGTGCATTATCGGGTTGGCTTTGCGCGTAAATGAACATACGTAGCACTTGGCGACATTAAGTTCTAGGTTGTTGATGATACAGTATGTGTGAAAACGGTCTAGATCATGCTGCAGCGAGATGGCATCCTCATGAGAGGATATCTTTCGCAATATCTTCATATCGTCAGCATAAAGTATAATTTTTGATCCTCTAAAACAGTACGAGACGTCGTTGATGAAAATGTTGAACAAAAGAGGTCCTAGTAATGATCCTTGTGGAATTCCTGAAGGAACACACATCGCTCGCGACGAGTAGCCATTCAGAACTACAATTTGGCTTCTGTTTTCGACATACGATGAAAACCATCTATACAGATCACCTCGTATACCAATCTGTGTTAATTTTAGTTTTAGAACGGAATGGTCAATTCGATCAAAACATTTAGTGTAGTCGGTGTATATAACATCAACTTGGGATCTCTGAGACATATGTTCTGATATAAAATCACTAGCTACGATGAGATTAGTTGTGGTGGAACGACTCTTGATGAAACCGTGCTGATGATCCCCAAAATTCCGTTTTAAAGCCGAGTAAAGTTGCTTGTGAATTATTTTTTCAAGTATTTTGGCAAACACACACAGCTTCGAGATTGGTCTGTAATTTTCTATCTCATCTTTTGGTCCCTTCTTGTGTATTGGTGTTATATACGCCGACTTCCACAATGCGGGTACCTCCCCAGTCGCGAGCGAACGTTTGTATAATATTGAGAGGGGTACAGTAAGACACAATGCACAGTTATATATAAAAACAGGTTGGATATTGTCTGGGCCTGCGGATTTCTTAATGTCTACTTGTTTCAGGAGTTTAAATACTTCCTCTTCCTGTATTTCAATCGAGTTGACATCCGAAATATCTCCTTGTATCTTATACTCCGGTGTGTGGTCATAAGGGGCACTGAGTTGGGAGTTGGCCTGTAGAAAGTTGGAGAAAAAGAACTCCCCGAACATATTAGAAATCTCTTGTCCGTCACTTGAGGTTTGTCCATTATATTTCATTACTGATGGATATGTATTGGATTGTTTTTTTGATTTAACATATTGCCAAAAAGCCCTGGGGTCTTGAGCGATTCTAGATTCAATTTTGGCTATATAAGTATGAAACATATCCTTCTCTGTAGCCTTAACTCGTTGTCTAAGAGTATTAAATGATTGATAGTCAATTAAATTGCCGTATTTTTTAAATTTACTGTGGAATTTATATTTTTCTTTAATCATTTTTATTAATGGACTCCTATACCATGGCGGATACACACCTCGCGAGATAACAGTTTTGGTTGGTACGTAACTGTGTCGCAATCTGTTAAGGATATCATAAAAATAAACAGTCGCGTCCTCTAAAGATCTGCTGTTCATTTCGGAATGCCAGTCGATATTATTAATGTGATTTTCTATAGAGGGAAAGTCAGCTTGGGTATATATAAACTGGACACGAGGGCATATAGGTAGGCTATGGAGTTGTAAAAAATCAACGCTGATACACAGAGCTCTATGGTGTGGGTCTTCTGGTACCAGCGGGTCGTCCGAGACCGTTACGCTTACATCACTGTTAGACAAAACCCAGTCCAATATTCTATTGTTGCAATTATCATGTCTATTATATTGCGATATAAGGTTGGTACCCTCTCCGGACCTTTTCCTGCCTTAAATACCATCATCACGGTTTTCATTACGTTGTATTTCAATCCGTGACTTATATTAATGACATATTAAAAGGAGTTTCCTGAGACCTTTAATCAGTCGGACAGAGCAATGGCATATCATCCGCGTAGCTCAGGTTATTTACACACGGTTAAGTTCATAAATGACTGCCTTATACGTAGCGAAGCACTTACCGGATGTGCTTCGCTACGTATAAGGCATAGTAATAGAAAGTAATATTATTAAATTCATTTCTTCAAACAAAAAAAAATTTAATTGCCAAAAGATGTTGATTTTACACTTTTTCAAGACTTTTTTTTCAATTTTCTCTACGTAGAAACCTTCCCTTTCCACGAATAATTCAAGACCAAAATTAGCCAAATCGGTAAAGGCGTTGTTGAGTTATAACATTACAACGAAAAGTGGCATTGATTTTTATATATATAGATATAGATAAATGTTTTCAAAATTCAGAATACTAAATGTATGCAGATGATCTTAAAATGTTTAGGTCCATTAAAATTCTTCACGATAACCATATACTTTAAGTAGATTTAGAACGTTTATCAGAGTACTGTAATAAAAATAAATTTCAATTCTGTAAAGTGTTGCTGTATAAGTTTTACTAAAACTAAAAACATTTTAAAATGTCCTTACTCTCTAAGCAGCGAGTCCTTGACTAGAGTTACTTCGATCCGTGATCTGGGGATTTTACTTGGTGACAAACCACACTTCGATATGCATATTGATAAGATTCTAAATAATGCTTTTCGTATGTATGAATTTGTTATGGAATGAAACAAAGAAATGAAGTCGGTTAATCCTACCAAATAATAAAGGCGAAAGTTTGTGAGTGTGAATGTTTGTTACTTCTTCACGTCTAAACGGCTGGTGCGATTTTAATATATATATATTTTTTTCATCATCATCATATCAGCCGAAAGACGTCCACTGCTGGACAAAGGCCTCCCCCAAAGATCTCCACAATTGCCGGTCTTGCGCTATCCGCATCCAGCGATTTCCAGCGACCCGCACAAGATCATCGGTCCATCTTGTAGGGGGCCTGCCCACGCTGCGTCTTCCGGTTCGTGGTCGCCACTCGAGAACCTTTCTGCCCCAACGGCCGTCGGCTCTACGAGCTATGTGCCCTGCCCACTGCCACTTCAGCTTGGCAATTCTTCGGGCTATGTCGGTGACTTTGGTTCGCCTGCGGATTTCGTCATTTCTGATGCGATCCCGCAGGGAAACTCCGAGCATAGCCCTCTCCATTGCTCTTTGGGTGACCTTGAGCCTTCTAATAAGGCCCATAGTGAGCGACCACGTCTCTGTTCCGTATGTCATCACTGGCAACACACACTGGTCGAAGACTTTCGACTTGACCGACTTGAAGATTTTCAGACCCACTTGTTGAGAGACTCTGCTGAGGTCATCGAGCATTGTACCGAGGTCTTCCATGGTCTCAGCCATGACTACGATATCATCGGCAAATCGAAGGTGAGTGATGTACTCGCCATTGACATTGATGCCAAAGCCTTTCCAGTCCAGAAGCTTGAAGACGTCTTCCAATGCAGCGGTGAACAGTTTCGGAGATATAACATCTCCCTGTCTCACGCCTCGCTGCAAGTGGATAGGTTTCGAGATCTGGTCCTGGAGTCGCACTGACATAGTGGCGTTTTCATACAAATACTTTATCACCTCGATATACCGGTAGTCAATTTGGCACCTTATGAGAGACCTCAGCACGGCCCATGTTTCGATAGAATCAAAGGCTTTCTCATAGTCCACAAACGCTAAGCACAGTGGCTTGTTATACTCTTCGGTCTTCTGTATAACTTGCCGCAGCGTATGTATGTGGTCTATGGTGCTAAAGCCTTTTCGGAAACCGGCTTGTTCGGGAGGCTGGAAGTCGTCAAACCTGCGCGCGAGACGGTTCGTAACGACCCTCGAAAACAACTTGTAAACATGGCTCAGCAGTGTGATGGGTCTATAATTCTTCAATAGGGTTTTGTCGCCCTTTTTGAAGAAGAGCACCACCACACTTCTGTGCCATGCTTGTGGCGTTTGACCATCTAGTATGACGGAGTTAAATAACTTCTGAAGGGCCCGTAGGATTGGTGTACCACCCGCCTTCAGAAGCTCTGCTGTAACTCCATCATCACCAGGCGCCTTGTTGTTCTTGAGTTGTTTGAGAGCCATTCTAATCTCGTACAGGCTGACGTCCGGGATGTCTTCGGTGTAATGTCGGGTTAGTCGTGCTCTGGGATCTGAGGCATGACTTTTGACAGGTGGCTGTGTTGTCGTATATAACTGTCCGTAGAACTTCTCGATCTCTGGTGTTTTTTTTTAATAAAATAAAAAAGGTTTTTATTCACGTAGACTTTAAAAAAGCGCTTGTAAATAGTCAGAACATGTTTGTAGTAATATAAGTAGTTGTATACATTATTATTTCTAGTAACATAGATATTTAGGTACACATTGTATGAAAACATTTATAAAAATTATTTTATTATAGCAATGATATTTAGCTAGCTCGTATCAAGTTTGGTAAGGAGTTAGCTGACATCCTTTCATTTTTATTAACTTATCTAAATGATTAACACACACTATATATTCAAGTTTAATGCGGGTAAAACCGTGGAGCACAGCTAGTAAATATTAAAGTTGATTTCCATTAGTTTTGTTGTCAGATATAGACACCAATATATTAAACCAACCTGAGGCAGTACTCCTTAATACAGCTCAAGTTCGCGTGATCCGCCGCCTGTAACGCTTGCAGCACGTTGCCGTAGCACAGGTTGGTGAGCAGGAACCGTGCACACAAGCCGCGTAGCCTTGGGATGTTGAGGCGAAGGGCGAGTCTGAGCACTTCCATCACGAGGAGAACTGTTGCGGGGGACGCGGGGTCCTCGTCTATGAAAACAAAAACAGAAATATAATAAAAATTGAATAACTTAATGTAGCTGTAACCTGGTATACTCACTATGACACCTTATTTTAAACTCTTTTGCTAAAGATGCCGTGCTAAGCAACCGTGGGTACCTGAACAGTTTCTTACCACCAATTAAACTGTAGTGATATAGCGTGATGGTGGGCGCTTGCTATTGGTTTAGGGATTAGACACACGCGATAATAAACGCCTCGTATTGGTCAAATATTGTTCCCTACCCCCTATCCTCGAATGCTGTATTTTAAACTAATATACCAGTAGATACCAACTTGGTCTCAACTTACAAGCTCGTTTCATTTTCCACTCTCCAAAAATCATCAAGTCCAGTTTAGCAAATAAAGTACCGAAACTCTAATCTGGTACAATGAACATTCGCTATGACCGAGTAATGGGTAAAAAAACTATTGATGTTTGTCTGATAGAACTTTGGCCATCTCAGACTTACCATCTGCGCCAAACATGTTATAAAGCGCAAGTGTGTGCTCAAACAGTTTCTATTCCCTCCCTCTTATAATCCGAGGTATATAATAATACAAGATGTGGGGGGAGGGGTCTGGATGATATTACCTCAGCAATTTTCTTGTTAGCGTTACGGATTTTCTACAAAATTTCGTAATAAATATTGTGTATGTGAAATTCCTCTATGCTAAGCATATTTCTAGACTTGACAACTGCAGCGCATGAATAAATAGAAAAACCAGAATAGATTAAAGAAATATAGGGGGGAGGAGAGGACAAAGTGATTTGTTCACTTTTATTGGCATGGGTGGGATTAATCATTTACGTTACGGATTTTCTACAAAATTTTGTAATAAATATTGTGTATGTGAAATTCCTCTATGCTAAGTATATTTCTAGACTTGACAACTGCACCGCATAAATAAATTGAAAAACCAGAAAAGATTAAAGAAATATAGGGGGGAGGAGAGGACAATGTGATTTGTTCACTTTTATTGGTATGGGTGGGGTTAATCATTGTAAAAAACTTTACGTAATACTTGATTGGCCCCGATGGGAAATACTACATGAGATGATCGGAAAGAGTTCTGGTATAGGACCGACTTTTACAAGCTCTGCGAGGTACGGGGCACTAACACCGACAACTTGTCTACTCAGGGCTGCTACTGAGAGTTATTCTTAGGAGAAGTATCACTTTTGTTTATAATTTAAAAGTGTGGAATTCAAACAGGCAAAAATCAAAGGTTTTATCTATACATATAATAAAATCGTAGGAAAGTCAAAACTGTACATTGAATATTTTTTAAAAAGGATACTTGGGGCGTAATCTACATTGGATATCGAAGCCAAAAATATAGTTTTTAGAATTTTTGTCTGTTTGTCTGTATGTATGTCCGGGCTAAACTCAAAAAGTACTGCATCGATTTACTTAAAATTTTGCATGAATAATACCATGAGGTCGGGTCAACATATAGGCTACATATTATCACGCTTTCACGTACGGGGGAGGAGCAAGAATTGTAGATATAAGTAGGCTAAGTTTATTCCGAAATACAAATTGGTACAATACAGTGATTTGGAAGTGTTTTGCTCTGGGTTCTACAGCGACAGAACTCCCTGCCTTAAAAACTTTCTGTCAAATTTCTTTTATAGATTTTCAACTTTATCACAAATACATAAGGTTCACTTTCAATTGGACAATTTTGACAGATAGTTTTTTGGGAGGAGTAGCTTGATATGCTGGCGTCTGTACATTCCCATTGTGAAGTATACATAAATAAACACTATGCAATTTTAGGTACCTTTTTCTGTAGGGTCAATTCTGTCAGTGTAGATATAGTTGAGTACCATATTGAAAGCTTCGGGCGTTGCTTCGGGCAACATCACTACCAGCTGCGGAGTCGCCTTGTATGTAGGAACATCGGCGACCTCCTCTTCGCCCGTGTCAATTTTCTGTTGTTTCGCCAGTTCTTCTCGTGCCTCCCTGAAATATGGAGACATCTTTTATATCTAATAATATCTAGGGACAATAATATCTAGGGACAATGTCACACAGATCATCCTAGCCCCAAACTAAGCAAAGCTTGTACTATAGGTACCAGGCGACGATATACATACTTATATAGATAGATAAGACTCAGAAACAAATATTCGTGCTCATCACACAAATATTTGCACTTACTGGGATTCGAACCCAGGACCACCAGCTCCGTAGGCAGGAGCACTACCACTTAGGCTACGGTGATATCTAACTGTAATAACCTAAGCTAACCGTTAGAAAACCACTCCAACTATAATTACATCAATTTGTAAACGATCTGATACTCTTACACAGCTGGACTGATATTAACCCTAGCTAAGATATACCGCAAAGAAACTGACTTTTTTGACCACACCATAGGTCATCCTTGAATTTTTCAATAATCTTTCTACAGTAATAATTGCCCTCCATGACTCTTAGAGGGGTTTCGCACTACGTCCGATTTGAATCCGACCCGAATACGAGAAAAAAATAAAATACAGATCGACGGCTGTGTGGTGACGGTGGAATTTCATAACCCCATCTCTTTCCGTGGGGGCGTCGAAGTCGACCCGTGGGAATATCTACCAGAGGATGGCAGCAGCTTCCTTCTGAGTACTATGACTATCTTACTGTGATCGCCAACCCGTCTGCCAAGCGTGGCGATTATGACATTTCTCCAAGATGATTCTTGGCAAAGACTTGTCCAGCAGTGGACTTCTTTCAGCTATAATGATGATGATAATAATAATAATATCTAGGGACAATGTCACACAGATCATCCTAGCCCCAAACTAACCAAAGCTTGTACTATGGGTACCAGGCGACGATATACGTACATATATAGATAGATAAATACTTATATACATAGAAAACATCCATGACTCAGAAACAAATATTCGTGCTCGTCACACAAATCAAATCAAATAGTTTATTTCATTAACTTAGTCTATAACAGTATCAAGTGGTTGGAGCCACCTTTTAAGCAAATAATCTTGCTTGTGTTAGGAAGCTCCGCTCTTCTATAACAAGATTACATTAAATTAGATTTAGCCGCTTATTGTATAAAGATATGAAACTTAACTAAAAATAAAAACTTACGGTAAACTATATAATAAAGAAGGTATACCTATGCTAGTTATTAATATGTTGAACAAAATTCGTTAGTATTTTATAGTACTTAGTATATATACCATATAATGTGATACAGAAATACATATGCGTGTGTGTGCGGGGTATGTATGTGTGTGTGCGTGTGTGTTTGTGTGTGTGTTTGTTTGATTTTGATATTGTGTGTCCTACGTCAATGTTTTTGGAAGTCGAGCTTCTGTGTACGTTTTTACATTTAATTACCAAGAATTTTTTCGATATCATCGTAAGATTTTATCTTGAGCCATTCAGAGAGGACATTTTTACACTTGGCGTATGATAAAGGGTAAATATTTAGTATGTCGTTCATTTTATTATATATGACAGCAGCTCTCCTGACAGATTGTCTTTCAGCAAAAACTGACTTTACTCGTGTTTTTGTGACAATTACATGTTTCCTTCTTGAGTTATTTATATTTAATTTATAAGGGAGTCCTTTATGTGTTCTCAATACAGTGTTCAAAATGTATAATTTTCTAACCGTCAAAACTTCAGTAATTGAGTACAACATGTCTGTTGAGAATTTACGTGGTTTAAAACACATTACCTTTAGTAATGCTCTCTGAGCTCTCTCCAGATCGAGAAATCTCGTTTTATTTGCCACACCCCAAACTGTTAAACAGTACGTTAATACGGATTGCGCTAGGGAAATATAGGTCTGTTGTAAAAGTTTTTTAGAGGCCACATAGCGCAGTGATTTGAAAGTCCATATAAGTTTTCTAGTTCTATTAAGAATCAGTTCAATGTGACTGGACCATGATAACCGCTGATCCACCATTATGCCCAGATATTTTGTGGGCGACACTTTTTTTAATTCATCACATGAGCAGTGCATAGTGGAAATGTTGTCGCAGTTATCATGGATAACTATTTTAAATGCAGCTGACGGTTGACTGTTACTATATTTAGTGAAGCAGATGTAGTTACTTTTTTGCACATTAAGTGTCAACAAATTGACATTTAGCCAAGTCACAACCTTGGCTAGACCAACTTCAGCCTGCACTTTAGCTTGTTTCCAGTCTTTGGCTGCGCAAACAATGGCAGTGTCGTCAGCATACGAAAATATGCGACCACCATCTATTTGCATGTTACATAGCCTATTTATATAAATGAGGTACCCCGTAATTGATGGTACATTCAGAACTTAGTACTGACCCCACTCCAACCCGAGACCTACGGTTAACAAGATAGCTTTCTATTAGTTTGAGGGCTGAGCCTCTAATTCCAACGTACTGAAGGTTTTGAACCAGAATGGTTATAGATACGGTATCGAAGGCTTTCTTTATATCTAAGAAGACTGCCAAACATTTATTTCCAGAGTCAACCTTCTCAACAATATAAGAGGTTAAATCCATGACGGCATCTTCTGTGGAAATATTTTTCCGAAAGCCGTATTGGGTGGGAGATAATAGATTAAATTTAGTCAAGAATTTTACCAGTCGGATGTTAATAAGCTTCTCTAGGATCTTTGCTATTACGGATATTACCGAGATTGGTCTAAAATTTGATGGATCCGTTTTGTCGCCACTTTTGTAGACAGGGGTGATAATTGATTCCTTCAGTGCTTCTGGGAAAATTCCATGGTCAAATCACTGGTTTGTCAGATAGACTAGTATAGGTATAATCTCTCTATGTGCAAGTTTTATAAAGTGTATCGGAATTTTGTCCCACCCGGGCGCACTATCAGTCTTCATAGATGCAAGAATACAGATAATCTCTTCAGGATCAGTATTTATGAGAGCAAATGATGATGATTGAGAGCTTAAAGGCAAAGTACTATCAATACGTAACTGTGACGTAGTTCTGTTACTGATAATATTCTCCGCTAGTTGTTTCCCAATAGTAGCAAAATAGTTATTAACTTTATCTAGCGACTCCTGTGGAGATTTTGTTTTATCAAGGAGGTCTAGATTATGACAAGTGGGTGGTTTCCGTTGGGTTATGTGATTGATGGTGCTCCATAACTTTTTTGGATTTTTATGGCCTTTTCAAGTTGTTTCCTATCGTAGTTACGTTTTAATTTTTTTATAAGACTGATGCAGTAATTGCGCTACCGTTTATATGTTATATTGAGCGTCTGGTTCTCGGGGTCTGATTTTACTTTTGTTTGCATAACATTTCTATTCCTAATGCAGCGAAGTGCACCCGCTGTCATCCAGGGTTTAATAATTTGTTCCTTTCCAGGAATCTGTATTGTTAATGTATATTTTAAAAGGCTTTGTTGTAAAGTTGTAATCATGATTTGGGTTATGACATTAGGATCAGTAAGAGCTAGCAAGGCATCAAGATTTGTATATTTAAGATATTCCGCTGCCTTACAATAGTTAGTTATAGTTTTAGCTTTTTTATAGTGACGTTTAGCTTCCAGGCCCGATATCTTTAAGAAAATCATAGAGTTGTCTGTTATAGTGGTATCAAGTACAGCAATGGTTCCAGTTTTCTTATTACTACTTAGCTTTAACATAAAATGATCAAGGCAACTGTCACCTCTAGTGGGTAACAGGTGGCCTGGCAGAATACCATGGGTAGCGAGCATATTTATATAGTTGGTTCTATTGAAACGAGTTTGCGACTGTTCTTTAGGATTATATATTAAATTTATGTTAATATCACCAGTAATTATAACGTTATTTCTCCTTTCTATCGTTTCTAAATAGATGTTTAGTGAATCTATAAATTCATCTGCATTTAAAGTTGAGGGAGATATATGCCTATTATAGTGAGATCATTTATCATAATTTGTATGGCAGATGCATGTGTCAATTGAATTTCTTTTACCGAAGCATGATGCGTATTCTTAATATAAGCAACCACCCCATCAGCTTTGTTTAAGTGTTTAGTCGTATAAAACGATTTATAGTTCTCAATTTGTGGGATATTTTTATTAGCGTCTAATCTACATTCACTTAGAATAATCACATCTGTTAGAAAATTAAAGTTACATAAACTGATCTGCATATGTTTTGTTTTGTTTACTGCGTATGTATACGAAATCCTTCCGGTCCTTACCCACCTCCTTAATTTTTCCATTTCTACAGCTACTTTTCCATCAACATGGAAAAGTGCTCAGATAATCCCACTACCTAAAAAACGGAATCCCTCATCCTTTTCCGAATATCGTCCCATCTCCATACTACCTTTCCTCTCCAAAGTTCTGGAACGCCTCGTCCACAACCAACTGAGTACATTCCTCTCCAAGAATATCCTACTTAATCCTTCACAGTCCGGTTTTCGTCCAGGTCACAGTACAGCCACCGCTCTTATCAATATTGCGGATGATATTCGACTAGGCATGGAATGTGGAAAGTTCACGGTGCTTGCGCTGCTTGATTTCAGCAACGCATTCAACACTGTGGACTTTGACATTCTACTTGGCATATTACGCTCTCTTAATATATCTCCAATGGTAATTGATTGGTTTCGTAGTTACCTGTTTGGCCGTCGGCAACGGATTCGTATTGACGATAACTACTCGTCGTGGTGTTACACCAGTGCTGGCGTGCCACAGGGTGGCGTTTTATCTCCACTACTCTTCACTATATTTATAAATTCGATTTCCTCTCGCTTAACTTCTTCCTACCACCTTTATGCCGACGACTTACAAATATACACTCAAGCACCGGTTGAGCACCTTAGCGATGGCATTGATATTATTAACAATGATATGGAGAAAATCAACAAATGGAGCACAGACCACGGTCTCACAGTAAACCCCTCCAAAACTCAGGTCATCGTGATTGGCAGTTCTAGAATGCACAACAAAGTTGACTGGACCCATACCCCTCGAGTAATATTTAACAATACAATAATACCACTCAGTGAAAAGGTTAAAAACTTGGGGGTATACTTTGATCGAACACTGTCTTGGGGTCCACAAATAGAACAGACCAGTCGCAAATTATATGCTGCAGCAGGATCCTTAAGGAGGTTACGTAATTTTCTCCCAATTGCCACCAAAATTGCACTAGCTCAATCCCTCCTTCTTCCAATCCTTGACTATGCTGACGCCAGCTATCTTGACCTTACGGAGGACAAACTAGATAAACTCGAGCGACTTCAAAACTTCTGCATAAGGTTCATATTTGGACTCCGCAAATATGATCATGTTTCCGAATTTCGTAGAAAACTCGAGTGGTTACCCATTCGCCTTCGCCGAAATACTCATGTACTCTCCCTTCTTTATAGCATTTTATTTAATCCCACGGCTCCCTTTTACCTCAAGATTAGGTTTCAATTCCTGTGTGACACACATTCTAGGTCCTTGAGATCGTCAGAGAATCTAGAACTCCAGTTGCCCACACATTCCACTAATTTCTACGACAAATCTTTCACTGTACAGGCGGCTCGATTGTGGAATTCACTCCCTCTGTATATCAGACGCGCGAAAACTTTAAGTTCTTTCAAAACACTTTTAAAAAAACATTATCTATCACTTTAATCTTCACAGCTCGCTATCTTCCATCTTCCTCAAAAATTTCTTTAGTCTTCATAATTATTATTTATATTTATTTATAGTATATTAAAAAGTAGGGAACTATATATATTTATATATAGGTATATTTTTATGTTATATATCTATATATTGTGTGTGTATATATATATAATATTTGTACCTAGGTAGGTACATATATATGTAAATGTATATAAGTAGATGCACTGCCAACTACCACTTTATCTCCCTGCATTGCTTTGGTTCATCCAACGGTTGTCTGGAAGAGATTGCTGTATTAGCGATAAGACCGCCGTTTGTACCTTATTATATAAGTTAACTGATATTATAATGTTATGCTTCAATTTGGTGCAATAAAGTGTTATCTATCTATCTATCTATCTATGTTTTGTGAAACTATTGTTAAATCAGTCAATTGCACTGTTACAGTAGATGAGAAATTTTGCACTTGCCGGGATTCGAACCCAGGACCACCAGCTTCGTAGGCAGGAGCACTACCAACTAAGCTACGGTGACAGATCGAGAAAACTCGGACTGTAATTTTATTGGATGTTGCTTTTCGCACTACCTTGGATCTAAATCTGTGATTCACCTCTAGTGTGTAAATTAGCATGCAAATAGTTCTACAACTACTTCGGACCCTGTTTTCACGGATCGGATTCGGAACGGACGTAGTGCGCTACCGCTCTTAAGTTGCATTCGTATTTGTAATGTTTGAACCCGTAGGTTAATAATTATTTTGTCTAAGTTATACCTAAGTTATTTTTGACAAAATCATAAGTAACTTACTCTAAGGGGCTTGCTGAGCACATTTTGCTTTATCATTTATACATGCAATATACATTTATTTAATACATGTAAATTTGATTATGTATTAGGATTTACAGTATAATAATACTTAGGGGGTGACAATCTAGGGACAATGTCACACAGATCATCCTAGCCCCAAACTAAGCAAAGCTTGTACTGTGGATACCAGGAGACGATATACATACTTATACAGATAGATAAATACTTAAATACATAGATGTTTCTGAGTCATGGATGTTCCATGACTCAGAAACAAATATTCGTGCTCATCACACAAATATTTGCACTTACCGGGAATCGAACCCAGGACCACCAGCTTCGTAGGCAGGAGCACTACCAACTAGACTACGGTGGCCGTCAAAGTCAGTATCTAAGTAGGTATACTTTATGTATGCCTATTTATTTTATACGTATTAGTTACGTAATCTTGGTAGGTAAGCTAATTTTGTTCACTCATTTCCTTTCTATTCTGTACACTATCTTCTACCCCTTTCGTTCGCCATATACATTTTGGTTCATCCCACTCATTGATTGCCTGGAAGAGATTACTTAAGCCCTATATTTATAAGGCCGCCTATTGCATTAACATAACTGTTTTTTATTTTATTAGATTGTTAATTATTTGACACAAAAAGTGTACTTATTATTATTATTACGCCAGTTGCGGTCAAAAGTTTTTACATCTAACTGCACGAGTGAGATTGGCGTGAAAAAGGCCTTTACAAAAGTTGTTTGCAGTAAGTAGCTTAGTTGGTGGTGCTTCTGCCTACGAAGCTGGTGGTCCTGGGTTCGAATCCCGGTAAGAACAAATATTTGTGTGATGAGGACGAATATTTGTTTCTGAGTCATGGATGTTTTCTAGGCATTTAAGTATTTATCTATCTATATAAGTATGTATATCGTCGCCTGGTACCCATAGTACAAGCTTTGCTTAGTTTGGGGCTAGGATGATCTGTGTGACATTTTCCCTAGATATTATTGTTATTATTATTAAATTCAAAATATTTATTTGTCAAAATGTGGTCAAAAATACAGGTCTTAGAGTAAGCATTTGAAGTCTCACACATAAGCCATTTTACATAATGGCATACAAATTATAACTTACTACTAAAGGTACACTTAAGATACTAGGGCTTACATGTCAAATATTCTTCTACCGAGTAACAACATTTTTCTGTCAACCACAAACGTAGCTGGGTTCTAAATTTGTTGATTGGTAAATCTCTAATACCTTCAGGCAAGTGGTTATATATTCGCACTGACATTGCGTAGTTGCTACGACTACATAATTCGGTCCTTAATGGAGGAAAGGCAAGTTTATTCGGATACCGGGTGTTGAAATTACATATATCCTTCTTACGTATATAAAGTTCGGTATTATCTATATATATAAAAATCAATGCCACTTTTTGTTGTAATGTACTAGTAACTCAACAACGCCTTAACGATTTCGGCTAATTTTGGTGTTGAATTATTCGTGGAAGTCCAGGGAAGGTTAGTTCGTAGAGAAAATTTAAAAAAAGTCTTGAAAAAGTGTATAATCAACATCTTTTAGCAATTTAAAATATTTTTTGTTTGAATAAATGAACTTAATTATAATTTTTTTATTACTTGTCTTATACGTAGCGAAGCACGTACCGGGTCACTAGTTCTTTACAAAATTACAAATTTCATAGATATACTTACATGGGGGGGTGAGGATTGATAGTTTACGAAAAAGAGGTCTGCATGTCACCCAGGCAGCTACATTGCATATGGCTCTTATACACTGCTTTTGGGCAATAAACACTGTATTTAATTTTACCGAGTTACCCCAGAGCACTAAACCATATCGAAGATTAGAGGAAACCAAACCATGATAAGCTCTTACTTGATTTTAGCGCGTAAGTACTGCGACCTGGCCGCCAGTATCGCCTGGTGCGCCAGAACGCTGGCCTGCTCGGCGCCCACCAGCAGCTGGATGTCGCAGAACTGATGCGACTTGAGGATGCGACCGAAGTCGTCGTGAAGGGTGCAGCGAGGGTAGTTTGATAACTGGAAGAAGAAGGTTGGATTGGAATAAATTAATAACAAACCAAAATGTGCCCAGCAGTTGAACTATCTAGTCGTGACTAGGTGTAGTTTTAATAATAATGTCCTGAGACATTATTCAAAGATGATCCCCTACAAGATGGACCGATGATCTTGTGCGGGTCGCTGGAAATCGCTGGATGCGGATAGCGCAAGACCGGCAATTGTGGAGATCTTTGGGGGAGCCCTTTGTCCAGCAGTGGACAAAGGGCTCGTATCGCTCTTTCGGCTGATATGATGATGATGAGACATTATTCACACACGGCCATCTGATCCCAAACTAAGCAGAGCTTGTACTATGGAAACCAGGAAACTGATATATTACATATACTAGTGATGTAACGAATGTCAAATTTTGGACATTCGCGAATGCGAATGCGAATATCTGCTGCCAACATTCGCGAATGCGAATTTTCAGTTTTTTTTTTAATTTGGTGGAAAGTGAACAAAGAAAGGTACGGTCTTCTGTTTCCTGTAGTTCGACATTATTTAGTTACACCACCAACAAGTATCCCCAGCGAGCGCATGTTTAGTGGCGCTGTACTTATTTACACGCCACATCGAAACAGACTTGAAGGAGACAAGGCATCAAAGCTTCTATTTTTAAAGTTTAATATTCCTCTACTGAAGTTCAATTATTAACATGAAATATATGTTAAAAAAATATAATTAATTGTTATTTTTTTAAGGGAGAGAAGTATTTTTGGTTTGTGAATTTATTTTTATTTTCTTTATTTAGAGTTAGACTATATTTATGGTCTACTGTACTGAATATAGTTTTAGTTCCATTATAATCTAAATACTTTGAAAAAACATGAGAGGTGTCAAGGGACGCCCGGATGGAACGAAGTTATTTCTTATTATTCATTATGTACAAAAAACCTGTATACACTCAACAAAAATAATCGTCGCGACACCACACTGTTCAATGCGAAATAGAAATGAAAATATCTGGCTTGCTTTCTATAAGAGAGAGAGAGACAGACAGAGAAACATGCGCACGCCGCACAGCTGCAAAAAGTGTCGTGACAACTTTTCGTAATATTTTTTTCCGTCTAGCCCCCTTTCACAACGCGCGATAAGGAACTTGGTTCCAATATATCTAAAGACTGACAAAAGTATAACGGAAAAATTCATTTTTGATAGTTTCATTTGCATAATTTTTTTGTGTTACAAGTTCTAATGACAATTTAATTTTTTAGCTTTATTAGACTAAAACATTTACTTTTATTTCTGTTTGCTTAAAGTATTCACTCTTTTTTAAAATGATTACATTTATAGTTTATTTATTGTAGTATTTGTTGATTATTATTTTTAATTTATAGTTTTGCTCAACAAGATAAATATAAGGTTAAAACTTCGGTAAACATTCATAGAAGAATTATTATTGTTTCTTTACATAGAGTATATTGTTGTTAAATTCTTATGAAAATTTAATTATTAAGCTTCATTGCCCAAAGTTATATAGTTTAAATAAATAAATGATTTCAAATGATAAAGAGAAGACTGATAATGTGATTACGAGGTTAAGTTACTTATTCTTAAATTAAAAAAACATAAGAAATGAATGGATTTTGTTTTATTAACCAAATATCACCTTCAATATAACCTTCAATTTTTTTTTATATTCGCAATACATTCGCGGTAATTTTGCGAATGCGAATATGCAAAAATATGCGAATATCCGCGAATGCGAATATTCGTTACATCACTAACATATACTACTTTTTTTAAATACATTTTTATATAAATTATTACACCCCGAATCCGCACAAACAGACATGTTTATGCACACAAATATCTGTCCTGAGTGGGAATCGGAAAAAGGTTAGTATTTACCAACCACGCCAACCGGCCCATCAACATTTTGTTTTGTCATCTATGATTGTGGCGGTCAAAAGTATAATTTCATCAATTAAATTTAAATTAATTTTAAATTTTAATTACTGTTAATTATTATAAATTATTTTTTGTCTAATTTTCATCCAAGTACCAATTAATTGCGATTTAAATCTTCAGAAGTCCCGAGCGAATTAACCGTCTAATACTTTAGCTACGTTAAATAAACCATACACTGAAACCCTAGGTCATAGTACTGGGTACTAACCTGAAACCGGTAGAGGTCCCCACTACGCACGTTGTTGTCCACAGTGCCACCGAACATGTAAAGTGAGTCACCCACAAGCACCCCCGCGTGGAACACCCGCCCCCCAGGGTTCTGAGAATCGGCTACTGGCTGCACTACCGACCTGGGGAAAATATTAACTATTACAATTACTATAGCAGGCTTTCACTATTACAAAAAAAAAGATTCTATAACAAACTTCCCAATGATATTAGAGAATTGTCTACGAATAAGTTTAAAAGAATTATTAAAGCCAAATTGTGTAGCAGGGCATATTTCTGATTAAGTGATAAAAGTGCTTGGGATTGAGTTAGTCTGAGTCAACACACATGATTGTAATTAATCTTAAGTATATTTTATTTTAAAAAAGGATTCCTACTGAGTTTTATGGCAGTGTTTCTCAGTAGCTGCCACGTCATGCACTGCACGGTAGGGTAAAAAATAAGACGATTCCACATAAATGTAAAATTTTTACGGAATAAATGATTTTTGACTTTGACTTCACCGGACAATAGGCGAAAACCGACTAACTAAGAAGACTACGTGAGAAATAACCGTTCAGTAACAAAGAGTTAGAATAGGACTAAGGGTTCGACCGTTCCTTGATCGCACTCTATAAGAGTACCATAAGACTGGGGTACACTCCTGACCCAAAGCGATGGGAGATAAGTCTGATGCAGGACCGACGGCTTAGCGTACTGTACGAGGCATTGTGGCATAACACCACCCGCTTGATAGACAACTAGCGCCCTCTCACGCCTCTATTGTCGAGTAAAAGCCTCCTAAAAGTAAAATGAAAAACCGCCTACTTACTGCTCCACCTGAGATTTGAACTCGGCCATATTATTTTCGGTGGATGCTACCATGAGACTACGAGGCAGTCAAGTTAGGTGTATAATGTTCTCCTTGCCGAATTTCAGCCACGGAGGTCAGTTTCAATAGAGATTAGTCATCTGTGCGGAACATATGCACAACAATGAAATTATGAAACTTTTTTTTTTTTTTTTTTGATAAGGCAGGGGGAATGCTAGTGCATGCCACCCGCAAAAAGTGTCTGCAGGTGGGTATGTCGGACTCGCACCGACTAAACCTAACCTGCCGTGGACTTCTTCTGGCGCCTGATAGGGGGAGCCCCGGGAACGCGGGTATGCTGCTCCGGTGCCCCCCTTTTGCGCCGTGTCCCAGGTGGTCGGGACACGCACCCGGGGAGAGCTGTGGGTTGCCCTCCCCATTTGCCGACTCCTGCCAGTACGGCACAGCGACTGCGCCACAAACAGTTCGCTGTCTTCCCGGGGCTGCTTGCACGTGGCAGCAGTAGAGGACACTTCTCATACTGCCACCGCAGCCCCGAGGGGAGTTGGGCTAACGGCTGCCGCCGCCACCCCGACGCCTCCTCCGCCTACGAGCGGGATCGGCTCTTTCCCGATCCCGTTCGGCGGCCTCCTTCTGCAGCAGAACTGCCTCACAGAAGGAGACCACGGGGTCCCATTTGGTGGAGTCGCCAGCCAGCATCGCATACACGACTGCTGGCGGCGAAAGATCCCGTCCGATCTCAGCGACCAGGACTCGTCTCTCGGCCTCCCAGGCCGGGCACTCCTCCAGCGTATGCTGGGCAGAGTCCAGGTCGCTCCCGCAATGGTGACAATGTGTCGTCACTTCTCGGCCGATCCGGCACAGATACTCACCGAAACACCCGTGTCCGGTGAGTATCTATGTCAGTCTGTAGGTGACGCACCGACGGCACGTTGGCGCGCGTTCAGCCGCAACTCAAGCCTTGCGCGCCACTGTGTTAGTACGCGCCGGTGTGCATCCCGCCTATAGGCAACGAGCGTCTGCTCTGGCGCCTCACCGCTCTCCCGGCGGACGCGGATCTCGGTGTAAACCGTCGCGTCGACTGCCGCCAGGAGATTAAACGGCGGAAAGCGCGCCAGGACTGTCGCCGCCTCAAAGGATACCGTCCGGTATCCTCGTGCGACCCGTATGGCCACCACACGCTGCAGGCTGTTCAAAATAGCCCTGCAGCGGGAGGCGCCCGTCAGGCGTTCAGACCAGACGGGCGCCCCATAAAGGACCATGGATCGCACGACACCTCCGTAGAGGCGGCGAACTTCTTCCCTGGGACCCCCGAGGTTCGGCAAAAGCCGGTGTAACGCACCGGTTACCCGGCGCACTCGGGGGGCCAGACGCTCGAAATGCTCCTCGAAGCCCCATCGGCTGTCTAGGGTGAGGCCCAGGTACTTCATGTACCGCCCCACCCTGACCTCTGCGTCACCTACACGCATCGACAAACTGGGTGGTTCCTCCCTACGGCGTAAGCCGTGGAACCATAGCGCCTCGGTTTGTGAGGCGCTACCCGAAGGCCCAGTCTCGTTATGGCCGCGACGACACACGCAACTCCGAGTTCGGCGAGCCGTACCGCCCGCTGGAAGCTTACCTCCCGGGTTATGACGAGCGTGTCGTCCGCATAGCAGACGACGCTCACTCCGGGAGGGAGGCTTATCCGCAGGACCGCATCGTTAGCGAGGCTCCATAGCAGAGGTCCCAACACGGACCCCTGAGGAACCCCGCAGGAGAGCTCCCTCTGGATCTCAATCCCGTTCCGACCGACGAATTGAATCGTCCTGTCGCGCAAATATGCCCCGACTATACCACGGAGATAGGGAGGCACGTTATGATGAACCAGTGCCTTCCGTATCGCCCGCCAGGGGGCGGAGTTGAAGGCGTTGACGATGTCTAAGCTCACCGCCAACGCCACCCCCCCCGCCCGAACGGCGGGCTCCGACAGGGCGCGGACGCGATTAATCGCGTCCAGCGTGGAACGTCCCTGCCGGAAACCGAACTGGCTGTCCGATAAGTCGGGGCCAACGCGCGATAGATGCTCGCTGAGACGGGCGGCTATGACACGCTCAAAGAGCTTGCCCGCCTCGTCCAGCAAGCATATTGGTCGGAACGCCGAGGGAGAATCGGCGGTCCTGCCCGGCTTGCTCAAGAGCACTAGCCTAGCCTCTTTCCAGCAGGTGGGGAACACGGTACTACGGAGGCAGCTGGTGAACAGTTGCCTCAACCGGTCCCCCAGGACTGCCAGGGCGCAAACCCACGCCTTGCCCGGTATCCCATCCGGGCCAGGGGCGGTATTTCGGGCCGCAAGTCGCCGTACTGCTCGGTCCAGCTCCCCCTCCGTCACCTCCAACTGGTCGTCCCAATCATGGTCCGCCGGTGACGGGGGGTCCGAGGGACTGTCCTGGACCCTAGGGAAGAGGGTGTCCACCACCCTCCTCAGAAAATCCGGGTCCAGGGTACTCGTCAGTGGAGGGACCCACGGTCTGAGCTTGCCCAGTACCATTTTGTACGGACGCCCCCATGGGTCCCTATCCAGTCCCCCGATGAGCTCGTTCCAGGACCGAGCTTTGGCTTCCGCTATCGCGATGGATAGCGCCTTGACGGCGACTTGATACGCCCTGTGCGCTCCGGCAGCCTCTTCAGCATTGGCTCGCCTCCTCCGACGGGCCCGCTGGTGTCGGCGACGCGCTGCGACGTACTCCGAACGGAGTCGCGCGATTTCGGCCGACCACCAATACTGCGAGCCTCGTCTGTCACCCGGACGGATCCGGGGCATCGACGTGTCGCAGATGCGAGACATGATGCCCCGGAACCAGTCCACTTGCGAATTGGGATCGGACGGGATCCTCTCTCCACCCTCGCTGGCTCCCCAGGCGATGGCGACGGCGGCAGCCGTCAACATGTCGCGGTCCAAGCGGCGTAGGCACCAGCGCCGCGGTGCACAGTGGAACGAATGTATGGGAGCGGTTGGACGTAGACATGTCCGAAAAAAAAGAGTAAAATTATGCCAAACTAATGATGCCATCTTATTCGATTACTTAATGCCTTCATAACTTGTGGTGATGAATTTCTTCATAACTCCCATATTTCGGGAGTAATTTGAGAAAATGTGAAATTTTACTATGAAAATGAGTGTATCGAGCTCTCTCCCTCCTGATTCCGGGCTTGTTTCAAGTAGCGGTCTCTAATATCATAATGCTAATACTAAGAGCTATATTTAATACTAAGACACATAGTGCGCCAAATGTGCACTTTCTGGGATAAAGAGTGATGTTTATTTTATAACACAATTTTTTTATTTTTTGTTTATTTTGTTGATTAAAACCGTTTTTCTAAAGGTTTACCTTATTACAATAACATTTCTGAGCAGCCAATTAGAGAAGATATAAGCTAATTAGGATATATAATTAGGGACTTAAGGTTTACATATAAAACTGATGCACTAATGATTACTGAATTTGTTAACATAAATGATTTAGCGGACATCGATTCTGAATTTGAATTAATTGATGATGATGATGATGACGAAGATAATTAAATGATGTTATTGTTTTAAAATGTGTAACTTAGTAAATTAGAGCTTACATCTTAATTATTTATTGTACTTTTAATGAAACTAGGTAATTTATTATCAACTTACTTAAAAGTCATACTCTCATCAGTTCTTGTGAATATTTTTGTTAATATATATTTCTGTATATATATAATATATTTATAGACCTCTTAATAAGTCTGTCTGCGGTTTAAAGTAAATACAAATGGGGAAAAAACGTTTTTTTTTTTAATTTTCATTTCCTTTTATCCCAGAAAGTGCACATTTGGCGCACTATGTGTCTTAGTATTAAATATAGCTCTTAGTAATAGCATTACGATATTAGAGACCGCTACTTGAAACAAGCCCGGAATCAGGAGGGAGAGAGCTCGATACACTCATTTTCATAGTAAAATTTCACATTTTCTCAAATTACTCCCGAAATATGGGAGTTATGAAGAAATTCATCACCACAATTTATGAAGGCATTAAGTAATCGAATAAGATGGCATCATTAGTTTGTCATAATTTTACTCTTATTTTTCGGACATGTCTACGTCCAACCGCTCCCATACATTCGTTCCACTGTGCGGTGGGACATACCTACTGCGGTCAGGGCCGCTTCGGGGCGGACGGAAGGCCACGCTGAACACGATGTGTCGGTGATCCGACAGCGTGGCTATTTCCTCCGCAACTCTCCACCCCGAGACCAGGTACATGGCCGAGGAAGTCGCCCACGTCAAGTCGACGATCGACTCCCCCTGCCATAGCACACAGGTGCTGACTGAACCCCGATTTAAAAGACGGAGGTCCAGTCCGGCGGCCCATTCCAGCAGTATCTCCCCTCGGACGTCGTCCCGGGCATCGCCCCACACACTAGAGTGGGCGTTGAAATCGCCCAGGACGAGTACCGGACGCGACTGGTAAGAGCTAATATGGCTCGTTAGCCCGTCCAGGTACGCCTCAAAATTTGCGAGGCCGCAATTCGGGGAGATGTAGCAGCCCACCACGACTGCTGGTCCCCACTCCACGACGAATGAAACTTATTCAGCACTTGGGTATTTACATACACTTGTACTCACAATTCACATACATAAACATAGTAGAAACAGTATAAAAGTAACACAAAAAAAAAATCGTTTAAAAAACCGACTTCAAAAACTGAAAAGATTTAAAAATATGTTAATAAAGATTTAATTTAATACATATCTTATGCAAACAATATACAAAATAATATAATTTGTTTGTGCTACCCATTGATAGGTTTGAAGTCGGTGCCAAGCCAAATGTAAGAGTAGGTACCACACTCGCCGCGCGTTACTTTCAGCGGGATAGTTTCGTATTTCTACACAAACAATCCTATTTATTATCATAAATAAATCAAGTAAATCGGATCATAAATCTCCGAGTAATCGGTGTACATGCCTAAAAAAAAACCAGTGAACTTGAAAACCTCCTCCTTTTGAAGTCGGTTAAAAATTAGATAAGTCCATCCGTGCGGTTTGTCTTATCACATATTTTTTAAATCATTCAATAAATAACAAGTTTCTAAGCTATTATTTTTAAATTTAGTACTACTATATTAAAATTAAAGAATTGAAGACAACGAGCAGTTGGCTAGCGCAGAAGGCTCTTAACCAGTAGTTTCATTTAAGCGACTAATACCTGAGGGCACCCTTATGTGGTTCGGGACGCAGCTCAGGGGGCCGCGGAAGTAAAAATACAGAATTCGAAATCAATGGATCATCGATCAGGTATTAAGGGGCCAACACGATCCTCAGCCGCTGAGGAATCTACTTCTAACTAACCTGCGGCTTTCTCGAGCGACCTGGGTGGACGACCCGGAGAAGAAAACCACAAACAAAACTCCAAGCTTGCTTTTTTCGTCTTCTTTTGCTTTTGTTTTCAATTTTTTTTTAAATATTGTTATGTTAGTACATTGAGAATGGCTGGTATGTGGGCTAATGCACGCACAGAACCGTTGCCATCTAGTTTATCTAAAATAATTGAGAGTTAGTAAAGAATAAGATTAAATTTCAGTCAATCAAACGGTGGGTGCATCCGCGCACATTTACAAAGTCAACAAGTGACACGACGTCTACCAAAGGCGACGACTGTATTAAATAAATGAATAAAATAATGAGTACCCCGACAGACTAGTTACCGCAAGCAGCACCCGTTCACGAGTATGAAGTGAGGGCCAGCCATCGCCTCCCTCACCATATTAGAGGGAAGGAAACGATCCACCCACAACCACATATAGTTACCATATCTGCGTATCCAGATCGTAGCAGTGCAGGTCGTTGGGCAGGGTGTTGTCAGCCGCGCCGCCGAACACGTAGAGGTGTGAGCGGTGCGCAACCATGAGGTGGCCGTAGCGCCGTGCCGGAGCGCCACCCACGCTGCGCAGCAGGTGTTCCGTGCACACGCGAGACCACCTGTCGATACCTTACTTATAATTCTTTATATAAAACATATTGTACGCTCCAAGTGCGATGATTGGGTAGACAGATAAAGTTATTAGCAGGCCGTCGCTCGCGCATCCGGCAAGCGGCAGCGGATCGCTCCACTTACTTATTTGCGCTCCGTTAAGTACTAGCTCTGCGGGCCAGAATGGCAGCCTGCGGCGGTTAGCCGGTCGACTCCTACTGCGAGTTCGCGCCTAGTTCAAGTCTAGTGTCCGAGAGCATGTTTACCGTTCCACCGACTGAAGTCATTAGTCTTGATATTCTTATTACTTGTTATCGCCCCTACTCACTTCCCTGTGTGTACACTAAATGCTTGGCCAGACTGAAAGTGGGGGCGCGGGGCGGACGCGGCGCGACATACTTGAACATATGAAACCTATTTGGGTGTCCTTACTGCGCAAGCGCCCACGGCGCGGGCGCGGGGATAGCGCGGGCAACCCAAGCCATAGGACGTTCATACAAGTGGCCGCAGTGAGTGCGCGGGCGTCAAGCGGCAAACAACACGGAGCGCGGGAATCTCAAACTATTCCGAGCTATCCGGGCGCATTGGCAACATGGCGCTTCTGATTTGAATATTGACGAATACATAAGCGCAATTCAAGAACTTTGGATGTCAAAAAATAAGCAATATAAAAACAAAAAGGTTATTCGAAGACTGTGGAATGAAATAAAATCACATCTATACATACCGCGAGGCACAGCTAGTTTGTCATATAATGTGTAAAATTCTCCTTCACTTTCTCTAGTCAAATTAATATCATTAATTAAATTTTTTACTTGTAACACTTGCCATTTTAATAAATTTTCTAGTAAACATAAGTCCTCTTTATCCATATTATATTTGACAAAAACTGGGGCTCTACCGGCTAAGTCGCCGAACATCATTTTCGTGAATGGCGTTCAAATACATAAAAGTTAAAAATGACTTAATCAATCGTTAAATTGACTTCAACGTTGACAATCGATTCCGGACCATTTATGACGTCACATGTGGTCATGGAAGCAGATTTAACGATTGATTAAGTCATTTTTAACCTTTATTTATTTGAACGCCATTCACGAAAACGACGTTCAGCGACATAGCTGGTAGAGCCCCTGGACACGACACCACTCGGCCGAGCCGCGTGCTTAACTGCGGACAAGTAACGCTGCGCGCGTCCCCGCACCCGCGCGTTCAGTGTGGCCACGCACTCAAACATTCAAGTATTGTGTATGACCAGCCGGCCGGATATTAATAGTGTATAGTACACAAGGCAAACTCAACTCATTATCATAGTTCAGATCAACTCATCAGCACAGACTGGAGGAAGACAGAATAGCAGAAGGTTAGGCTCTACTCCTTATCTTTACCGTACCCTTTTGCCTAAGATTCACCTACCCTGTAGCTCTGCCCATCGAGAGTGGGCGCGCTCGCGTCCACAAATATCATGGTCAAATTTTAGCCCAATTTCTCGAAGGACGCAAATCACCAGGACTCCCACTGACCAAAATAAGTCGCCACCAGAAGAATAAAAACAAAAATATTATACTAACGTGTGCGTTTCGAAGTCGAAAAGGAAGAGTGCGTTAGTGATCTTAGCACCGCTTTGTCCGCTGAAGACAAACATCTTGCCGCGCGCCACCGCCACGGGGAAGTTGCAGCAAGTTGGAGGACACAGACCTTTTTGTTCGACGCGCTCCCATTGGTGGCTCTCGCCCTAAAATTATAAACGTATACTTTACTAGTTTTACCAAGAAGGGGATTATGTAGAAATAAAATAAATAAATATTTTGGGACAACTATCGCACGGCCATCTAATCCTAAACAAGGCAGAGCCTGTACTATAGCGTACAGGTAACTGATAAACTGACAAATGCTGATATACATTCCGTTACGTGAGATAACAACGGATGGCAGACACAGATATTAAATAATAATTAGACTATTAAAGTATAATTGATTTCTCTCATTTAGCACACATTTCAATATTAAATCCATGAAATTCCACGCGCCATAGTAATAATGTTATCTACAGACTAGAACCCATAAATACTTACAAAAACAATATATACGGAACACTGTCACCGCAGCTAACTACAGAAAGGTATTTAGTCAATTGTGCCGTACAACCACGTACCCCCAACGTCTTTATGCTCAGGGTACTCAATTAATTATATTGTGCTTTGATAGTGCAACATTGTATATAGAAGGTACTTACCACCAAGTTTATAGTCCACATATCGTTCAGCCGCGCATTGCCATCGTATCCCGCAAATATCCACAATTTATCGTCGTATACTGCCGCGCCGTGTGCCGATCGAGGCACTGGCTCTCTAGAACCAATACGTTAGATTAAGGCATATGTCATACCTAACTAGATTGATTGTACAGAGGCCAGCACATCAAGCTACCCCAATCTGTCAAATTTCGCCAATTGAAAGTGAACCTTATGCTTTTGTGATGGTGGGTGGAGGTGATAAAGTTGAAAATCTGTAAAAGAAATTTGACAGATTGAGGTAGCTGGATGTGCTGGCGTCTGTACTATAAAGTTAAAATTATTTGTATCGCTGTTGGTATTCTAATAAATAAATAAAGCAAACTGACAAGTAACTAGAACGCTATATAGTTTTAACTTAACTAGGTTGATATTGTCATGGTTTTAGCGACGGAAGTGGAAACACAACGGTTGTAAATGGGGTTGCCAGATGGCTGGGAAATTTGGGAAAATTGTTTACAAAGCATATACCTAATCATAATAAGGAAATCCAAAGACGCAGGCTTACTTAAAATAAAATAATAGTCTTGGGTGTTAACAGAATGCTAATGCCCCTTGTTTGACTTATCTAAGGCTTTCGACTACATACACCATGATTCTCTAATAGTCTATTAGGTCATCAGGGCGAAAGAAACAAGTCACTCAATCTGTTAAAAAAAGTATATTTGATATGATTATATTAACGATGAAGGTTAGGGAACGAGATGATTTTTTGCAATAACATTATCATTACACACAATAGACAATTATCATTAAAATTTCTTGCTAGTTCATAGAAAAACTGTAAACTGTGTGTAAACTGTGAAGGTAGGTACAATAATCGACGCATCATTCGATTTTAATTTATGCTCATGCGCTGAAAGAACCTTTGCCGTTGCAGCATCCAACTTTCTGTATTATACATTTTTATAGGTATGGTTTTTAAGCATTAAAAACTATCTTCATGATTATAAAAAAATATGTATTCATTTAACATGTAAACTGGATTTTTGACTATGACCTACTAAATTTTTTTAAACTAATAGTTACTAGTTGGACCACGCTGTTTCACCCGTGTAAAACTCTATAAATTATAGCTTATGTATTATTCGGATGTATAAGCTATAGTACTATCGTCATGTCAGCCAAAGTACGTCCACTGCTGGACAAAAGCCTCCCCAAAGAATGGATGATATGCCATAATCGCCACGCTTGGCAGACGGGTTGGCGATCGAAGTTTGATGGTCATAGTTCACAGAAAAACGCTGCAGCCCGTTCTCTGGTATGCATTCCCTCGGTCGATTTCTACGCCCCCCATGGGATATGATGGGGGGCGTAGAAATACTATGGTACTATAGTTTCATTAAAAGCTTTCTGTAATTTCACATCCATATTCACAAAATTTCGCATTTATAATATCACTAGCTGTGCCCCGCGGTTTTACCCGCGAAATATTTATAAATTATCACAGCTCCTCCCCCGTAGGTAATAGCGTGATAATATGTAGCCTATATGTTGACGCGACCTCTAAGTAATATTCATGCAAAATTTGAAGTATGCTGTACTTTTTGAGTTTAGCTCGGGCATACATACAGACACACAGACAAAAATTCTAAAAACTATATTTTTGGCTTCGATATCCATTGTAGATGACGCCCCAGAAATTCTTTTAAAAAAATATTCCATGTACTGTTTTGAATTTCCTACGATTTTATTATATGTATAGATTAGGAAATCTAATACTTGATTACTGCAGTGGAAAGGGTTGTTCTAGGGTCGAGCCCACACCCGTGGTGGCGGCGCGACGTGTTCCACGCGCGCCCCTCTTAGACGTTGCGGGGGGAGTTTAACACCTCACTCCCCCCGCTACTATGAGGAGGCCCGCAGGCATGGGCCAGCACCAGCCGGGGTTTGCGGAAGTATCGTTCGTTCCCGCGACCCACGGCGCAGGTGTGAGATGGAACACCGGGGTAGTTTTTAGTCAGTAGGAGTCTGATAGACCCCTCTACCTCCCCCAAGGCGGAGGACATCCATGCAAAATTTTCCAACCCGGCAAAAAAAAAAAAAAGGGTCGAGCAGTCTTACGATGGTTGTGGTCGTACAATGTCTCGAGTAAGGAAGACGATACAGTACTCACTGTCCAGTAAACTTCCACTGCACCCACTGCGCGCTCTGGAATTTGTACTCGAACAGGTCGTTCTTGTTTGTGAGGTTGGAGTTGGCGAGGATGTCGCCCGTATAGCCGCCGAACACGAACATGGATGAGCGATGGACCTGGCACCACAGAATAAAATAGTAGAGAAGGCGCGATATTGGTGGGTTCATCTTGAAAGCGTCTGTATTAGGTATGCTGCAAAATCGATTTTGTTGTGTTCATTTATCGACTGATGCGACGTACAACGTGCGGATGATAGTCAATAGTTCCATTCACTAAATAATGATTCAATCCCGCTCGTTCTGCCGTTACGTCACTTTATTTGACAACTTTACGTGCTCTCCGAGATACGGGGGTATGATACCGCCAACTCTCAGACTTCGGACTGATACTGAGAATTTTTCTTAATAGAATAATCCCAAAATCACTTTTCGGTCTGACCTGACATTTGAATCCTGGACCTCATTAAATGTGGTGACACGCTACTGCTAGACCAACGAGGCCGTCAAGTTTAAATAATATATGTATACAGGTGTACTATAAAAAGAAGAGGAAGTTGAGTTGAGTTTGATCTAAGACTTTTTCGAAAACAGACAAAAAATCTGATCGAGTTTCTACGAAAATTTGTTTTTTTCCTGTTTTCATAAAGTCGTAGAACAAATGTTATTGTTTATCATGTAAGTAATCTACTCCTGCGAGGTTGTTGGTGTTTTACAAAGAACCCTGTATATCGTCTACTATTTATGTTACACCTTGCATAGGCCAAACAAACAGTCTTACCACAGCAGAATGATGATACCTCGGCGCGGGCGGGACTCCCATGCACCCTGTTTTGGTCCATGACTTCTCCTTGATATCAAACCTTATCAGATCATTCAGCATGGACTTTCCATTGTCTCCACCAAACACGTATATTGCATCTTTGTATGCAACTGCTGTGTGCTTACTCCGCCTGTAAAATTAAATAAATAAAATGTAGAAATAACATAAACAAACTAGCTAAATAAGTGTATAAAATATACTATAAAAAGGTGTGGTTTCTGGCCCAGAAAAAATAACAGGGGCACCCTATACTATCCCGTGGGTGTTGTTAAAGGCAACTTAGGGACCAGGTGCTCTATCGGCTAAGTTGCAGAACATCGATTTCTTAAATGGCGTTCAAATAAATTAAGGTAAAAAATGGCTTAATCAATCGTTAAATCGGCTTCAACGTTGACAATTGATTCCAGAACATTTATGAAGTCACATGCGATCATTGAAGCCGATTTAACGATTGATTAAGTCATTTTTAACCTTTATTTATTTGAATGCCATTTAAGAAGTCGAAGTTCGGCGACTTAGCCGGTAGAGCCCCAGGTATTTGATGTTGCTTTCTATTTAAAAATTGGAAATGTGAGTTTGATCGATACAAAGATGTTCTGGATCAAGGTGTTTTTTGCGTCTGTGAAAATTGGGTTGAATGCTACCACATTAGCTTTAGCTCCAGTACCCATTATGTTGCAAGTATCATAGACTAAAGTAACTGCTTACCATCAGGTTTGTTGTATACTTATATGCTGAATCAGTAATATAAAAATAAAATAAAAATAAAAAAGGTTTTTATTCACGTAGACTTTAAAAAAGCGCTTGTAAATAGTCAGAACATGTTTGTAGTAATATAGTTGTATACATTATTTCTAGTAACATAGATATTTAGGTACACATTGTATGAAAACATTTATAAAATTTATTTTCTCATAGCATTGATATTTAGCTAGCTATATAGAAAGGAAACATATTGCATGGTGGTAATTTCTTTTGGGATAGGGATTTTCTTGATACAGGTATTATAGGAAAATATTAAGCAATAGAATATGCATGTACCTGGCACCAACAAACTCATAGCACTCCGACATACGCTTCCACTTATGAACAGTTTCAAAAGGTCCAAACTCCATTCTCAAACTTATGTCAAGTTCGTTTGGATTCCGGAGCTGTTCTGTGATCAACTTTGCTATGTTCTGCATTTAGAATGGAGCCACTGGAATAAAAATAATGTACTGCAAAATCTATTCAATAATCTATGTAATGTACCTATATAATAATAATAATAATACCATTATTCACAGACGGCCATCTGATATAAGGAGAGCTTTTACTATGGAAACCAGATAACTGATATAAAACATATACTACTTTTCTTTTGTAAATACATACATACTTATATAGATAATTAAAACCAGACACAAGACAAACACATGTTCATGCACACAAATATCTGGTGTATCAAATGAAGCAACCAACCACCCCAATTGGCAGGTATATAAAAAGGGCTCAGTATAAGCTATCCAATGATTTAAGTATATATTAACAGAAATTAAATAAGATTTTGTGTACAAAAAATTCATGTTCACTTTCTGCTAATAATTTTATTCTGCTATTTATAGAGATTAATTTCTAGACTGTCTTGTGTACACAGAGTTTTTACTATTTTTTCAGTTACTTCAAAGCTTAGGCTGTTATTGGATACTCATCCCTGTTAATACTTGATATCCAATGCATTGTTGGCTGACATATAATTGGTAGTCCCAACAGTAATGACAACATTGGCCCAATGTATTCTTTATTTATAAAATAAAATAAAAAAGGCTTTTATTCACGTCAACTTTAAAAAAGTGCTTGTAAATAGTCAGAACATGTTTGTAGTAATATAGTTGTATACATTATTATTTCTAGTAACATAGATATTTAGGTACACATTGTATGAAAACATTTATTTTATTATAGCAATGATATTTAGCTAGCTCCTATCAAGTTATTGTCAAGAGATTATGTTTAATTATATAGTTTAAGTCTAATATTTTTACTACATATTGTCAATGGTTTTGTTGGCCAAATTAATAAACTGGCTTTTTGGTCTAGAAGTTAGTGCCTCTGACTGCTAAGCTATTCTTCTTATTATGAGCATGATTTGCATCTGGGTGTAATTTATCTATCTATACCATGTATGTATTTAGAAATATATAAGTATGTTTATCAGTTGTCTGGTTGCCATAGTACAGGCTCTGCCTAGTTTGGGAACTGATGGCAAAGTGTTTGTTTATTACACACCAAAGCTACAATTTTTCATATCATGAAGTCAAAACCAAAATATCAAAATATCCACAATCCCTGGATACTTATGTTCTATCTTGAAAATAGAATGTGTGGGAATAATGCACTCTACAATGGCAATCAATTCTAGACAGGTGGATGGCAAACCCTAGACAAGACCATGCAGCAACATAAAACAGTGAATGATCTAGACTCATGTAGACATAGAAAAGCAACAGAACCTCCGAATATAAATTAAATGGTTTGAATATCCAAATAAGGTCATCCACCATGGCTCAAGCAACAGGTTAAGTGCAGGACCCTATTGTCTGTCTAATTGTACTGTTAAGTTGGATTTCAAACCATAATCAATTATTACTGGACTGAATTAACCAACAGTTTGAGAACTTTCTAAAACTGTACAAAATTTAAAGGACAAACAATTTATAATCTTATTGTATGTAGGTATATTGTCGTTTTCTTTTGTATCTTATTCTTCTTCTTCTTAGTATTTCAATGGCAAACTCGTTAAATTTTTGTGCCCCAGAATGTGGCCACACTGATTAAAAATGAAATAAAAAAGGTTTTTATTCACATAGACTTTAAAAAAGCACTTGTAAATAGTCAGAACATGTTTGTAGTAATATTGCCCCGCTTGTGGCAATTCTCAGATCCTGCCATAAACATGTGGCAGGGCAGGCTGGGCAAGCTGATAGATGGGCCATGGACTGGAATGTATCTTATTATATCTATATTACTATTCTATCAGAAAACTGCAATCACATGAGAAATCTGGAGACATGTAGTACCTACCTATATCACATTTTTTTTTATTATATATATCCATGAACAATGCTAGCCTAGAGTGAAGTGTTTAATAAACAAATTTAATTTGAAAGTAGGAGAGTGTAAGAATATCTACTAAAACAGGACAGTTTAAGAATTTATGAATTTATAGGGACAATTATCTTACCTTGGCTTCTCAATTGACCTTTTTATATTTCACGTAATTATTAAGAGGATTTTACTGAAATTCAAACACTTCCTGATGTCGCAGTTTACGAAATTTGAATACAATACATACTAATTTTTAATATACAATTTTTTTAATAATAAATATACTATTTTAAATTCCGGTCAGTGGGTATTCTTAGGTATTTCTTACGGATTATCATAAATAATTTATAGAAATGAACAAAATAAGAGAACCACTCGCTATTTATGTTTGCGAGTAATCTCGTAGCTCTAAAACTTTACAAAGTAATAATGGATTGTAATGTTTTTTATTTCATTAAACACTGCACTGATCTATTAATAAAGTGATAAAACAACTGGTTTCATGAGCTTGCTTATGATATTAGAACTACTAGCGATCTGCAACTATCATATTAGGAAGAATTCTAAAATAAACTAAAAATAGGTCGACGAAAGAAGTCGATGACTTTTAAGACTACATTTAACGAAACCGTATTATTTCCTTAGTTTATCGACTGGTTAGTTAAATTTTACCTTAAACTGTATTAACCTTTGGAAGGAAATCCTCCAAGGAAGGATTTAATTATCTTGTTTATTTGTTATTTTACACAGAGAGCATGCACTACGTTTAATTTAAATTCGTAAATCAATATGTACCAGAGAGTGTAATCAAATCGATAATAATAACACTATTTTGACATTCAGGCGAATTCAGGCTTGTCAGTTGTCAGTCGGCGACTCAGAGTAAGAAAGACCACTATAACATACCTACAAAATATAAAAAAATGGTGAAGCATAATTAAATAAAACGTAATTAGCATGGTACACTTTAAATGTGTAAAACGTGTCATAATTATACAACAATAAAGAGAAAATAACAAAACTAGTCGCGTTAATACATGTAAACAATACTGTATAAGTAATTTGCATTATCAGAACATCTTATATTATAAGAAACATATAATTCGATTGTTACTCTGAAATTTCTCTGAATTTATGACGTTTCAATACAACCGGAAATGTAGATTATAAAGCAATTAGTATGGTATTTAAATTACGTTAATACATGATAAGTTTATTACTTTTAAAAAAGTAACTTGCGTCTATTTATTGGAATTATATCGATAAACACTAGAAATTATGGGAAACTACAATATTAAAATTATTTCTCGTTATAAAAGCCAATAGCTTATAAAATATAGCCCATATTTTATAATTTACCCGAAGCTACGTTCACGTTATGTTTCGGGAGTAGTCCCCATGAGAGTGATGCTTAGAGTAATACTTAGTGGAGTGATGTAATATAAAGTACTCCTGCGTATGTCGTATGATACATATATCCTGCGCAGATGCCTAGTCTCTATTGAGAGTGCCCGTCATGGCCGTCGGCCGACCAGAAGAACATTATGTATTACGAGGTTGATACTCTAGTTCGAATGACGTTCCCTCGATGGTCGTTAACTCGATGTCTCTAGCTCGACGGTACACTTAACCGATGGTTCGTTACCTCGAAAGATCAATACCTCGAAGGATCGTTTCCTCGACGGGTCTTTTCTTCGATGGTACATTTGATCGACGGGTTGTTACCTCGAACAATCATCAAAAGTACAGTAAATGTAAAGTATTTGTGTGTGTAACTGAATTTATATGGTTCATAATTCATAACACACATTTAACTTATTATTTTTTATCAAAATGTAACTAAAAATACACAATAAAAATAAAGGATTGTACCATTATACTGCTCAAAAAAATTTACAATTGATAATAAATTTTGCCTCTATGATTATATCGATATTCATTTCAATTCACTAGTATTTTTACATCTTTCAGTTACACACATAAATACTTTACATTTACTGTACTTTTGATAATTGTTCGAGGTAACGACCCTTCGATCAAATGTACCATCGAAGAAAAGACCCGTCGAGGAAACGATCCTTCGAGGTATTGATCTTTCGAGGTAACGAACCATCGGTTAAGTGTACCGTCGAGCTAAGGACATCGAGGTAATGACCATCGAGGTAACGTCATTCGAACTAGAACGTATCACACTCTAATTAAATTAAGGAAAATATTTTAAGTACGTATAACATAAAAAGAGAAAATCTGTTCTCCGTGTATTTTTATTTATATGTGGTAAAATTTTCTTATTTTATAATCAAATGATTGAGGGAGATTATTAATCTTAAAAATAATTCTCTTTGATTAGAATTCATTGTACATACTCTGTGATTCATTCATTGAAGTCGTTCCATCTATCATTCGCTTTTTAAATCAAACTTCAATTTAAGTCGTTCGTTCAATAACCGAACGAACTTCTGAGCTTGTGTTTATTTTACCGAAATAATTTTGAAAAAACATAGTTTGATTAAAAATTATGTCTTCACCGGTGAGTCAAGAAAATAACTTTATTTACGATGGCTTTTGTTCGTCGCCTTGCGTTTTGTATTGACGTTGTTTTTGTTCTTATCGTATTCGTATAGACTGAAGAAAGCGTACGGCGCAACAGCGAAACCGGGACTGCTGATGGTGAATCTCCAGAACACGATCCTCACTTCGAACCTATCGTAACATTGCCTCTGGTAGACATCAATACTAATGAGGAAGATGAAGAAGAGATTGTTAAAATCCGGGCCCGTCTTTACAGATACGACACAGGAGACCACGAATGGAAGGTAAGACTATGGTTTTAATTTGAAAATGGAACAGCATGAACAAAAATTTTATTTGTAACTTTCTTTGTTTATGAGATTTTAAATTTATATTTTCATTGAATGGGCAACAGATAAATGAAGCATTAAATTTTTAATTAAAGCATTGTGCAATATAGGTTAGTTCTGTAGTAATTGATAACATTAATTGGTTAACTCATTAACTCCACTTAATTTTAAGTACAGTATATTTAGATTAATTTGTGTTATAAAGATTGTTTTTCTTTTTAGGAAAGAGGCACTGGTGACATTAAACTGCTTCGTCATAAAATAAATAACACAGTCCGTGTAGTAATGAGACGTGACAAGACACTAAAAGTGTGTGCGAACCATTTTATAACTCCAGATATTAGAATGAATGTACACTGTGGATCTGATAAAGCTTTTAATTGGTCTGTTTTCGCGGATTTTGCTGATGAAACTTGCAAGCAGGAATTGTTGGCTATTAAGTTTGGAAATCCCCAAAGTATGTTGGTTTTAACATTATGCTGCTTTGTACAATTTACATTCAGATTTTTATTGATTGGCCTGTTGTGTATTATGACCCTGACTGCTAAGCCAGAGCCTTCTTATCAATTTGGATGGACGGGGCGGTTGGTGGGTTCAATTCCCACCCTGGACAGATATTTGTGTGCATGAACATGTCTGTTTGTCCCAAGTCTGTATGTAAAAAAAGATTTATTATTGATTGAAAGGACAGAGTTCTAACAATAAAGAATAGGACAATGGCTACTTGAGTTATGAAACTAAAATGTCCATGATTGCATTCTAATTAATCATTCATAGGTGTAAAATGCAAGTACAATCAGTTTTAATTAGGCTAAGATTTAGTCTAGTAAATATTTATTTATATTACCTAAATAAGATTACAATTTTTAACAAATCATGTATTCTGCCAAACTGCAGTACAATTTGTTGGCAGAATCAATATTGACAAATTAAATATCTATTAAACCTGTACAAAATAATTCACACTTGATATTGGCAAAATTGTATATGGACAATATACATATTCAAATATTCAATATTCAAATTGTAACATGAATAGTCTAGGAAATCACAATTGCACACATTGCATGGGTAGCATGCAATGTAACAAATAACATAATACCAGTATGTGAAATAGGAAAACATGTATAGTAGATAAATAATTTATAAAATTGAAACATTTTTTATGTTGCTTGAAATTTTTAGTCCACCTTTCGCATGTTGCAATTTCTGCTGACCATGTCGCCTTTGTATTCTCACTCATCTGTGGAAGTGCTCCATAGTATTAGTTTGATCAGTGTTGTTGTTCACTTGACTGTGTCGGGCATCAATACAGCTAGCGAGTCAAATAAACTGGTGAGCAAGGGTAAAACCAAGAGTAATGCGACAATTAATTAATTTTATGCTGAAAGAGACTTCTGAAGTTCACTTACAACATAGTTTCAGAAAATTACACAATATTTTTTGTGTATTTTGCAAGTTTATGTACTGCACTTCATTCAGTTTCATGTTCAAATTAAGCCACTTAAGTTATGATCCTTATTTATGTAACACCTGTAAAGTAGCTCCTTGAGTTATTTACCCTCCTCTATTATGTTATACCTTATTAAATAAGGTATTAGTATAAAAAATTATGTAGTGGATGGTATGTATAAATTGATACATACCATCCACTATATACATGTTTATTTGTCATTGGCCAAAAATAATATGACAATGTAACCTGCCCTTAAACAATATTAATAATAAATATGATAATTTGCTTTAACCCTCTGCGACTGACGTGGCTCTATTTTTACAATTGTACTGACGTGGTAGTACAAGAGACAGCATTTCAACAACAAATATTTTTATAGAATTATTTTATGCAGATATTTTAATTACATTTATTAGATTTTTAGAACATTGTTTATGTTGAATACATTGTAAATAAAAAACAACTATTTGTAGATTCAAAATTAAAAAGTGTTTATTAACTTCACATAAATCAGTCTATGATTCTCTACTTAAACATTAATGACTTAAAAAAATTACAAAAATAACATTTTTTAAACTTGACATTATACATTTTAAAAGTTAACAATTACAATAATCAGTCTAGGAAATATAAGATACATTCATTGGTTGACTTCCAAAATAGACAATTTCAAAATCACAGCTTTATTTGACAATTATCACATAGTGGCTTGGAGCACTGAAGGCAAATTGGCTTCGAACAATCACAGCAACAATATTTAGTTTGTCTTTTAATTTTTGTTGGACAAATAGAACATAGTTTTCTACCACTTGGTGGAACAGATCGTACTACTGGCGGTGGAGGGGGGGTATCCTTACCTAAAACCCTAGTGATTGTCATGCGGAGCTCCCTTGGCAATCTTTCATTATATACTCGGGTTTTCATATGATTCAGCACTAAATTTCTTGCCATATTCAGTAAAAATGTTGCTCTTCTCATTTTGTCATCACTATCAGCACAACATTGATACAATACAAAGCTATTTATGCCTGCCATGTCCAGCATCCTCTGAAATATTGCCATAGGCCAACGACGAGTTTTACGGCTGCAACAATAAATCGAGCATTTCTTATCCACCTCGTCCACTCCACCTTTCGTATGATTATAGTCTGCAATCATAACTGGTTTTCCTGTATCATTGTCTATTTCTTGAATGTGACGAGAAGAAGACACCATCAACACAGCTTTATTAGGTTTTGGCACATATGATAAAATTGAATAGTCTTTTGTAAAACCATACAATGAACTTTCTATTGGTCTGTTTCTGTTTGGTAAGAAACAAGGTGGTATTTCGGCTTTATTTTTTTTCAGAGTACCCAGATAAGTTAGTCCTCTTTTCAGCAATACTTCGACTAGGGGAATTGAGCTGAACCAATTGTCAGCAGTAATATTTCGGTTCGAATTTTCGACCACTTTTGCAAGTCTTAGAACCGATTGAGTGGGTACTGCCATTTTTTTCTCCTGATCGGTTAAGCCTTTACTATCAGAATTCTTCCCATGATATATATAAGCATTGTAAATATAGTATGTACGAGTATCTACTAATAATAATATTTTGATTCCATATTTTGCTGGATTCTGAGGCATATAAATGATGAACTTGCAACGACCTCTAAATGGCAGTAACATTTCATCGATGCAGAGGTATGGTCCAGGTGTATATTGAGACTGACTGTTTGATATGAACTTATCAAACATATCGGATATTGGAGCAAGTATATCTTCTTTTAGACGTTCCTCTCTGGTACTAGAGTCATCAAATCTAAGGCAGTTGATCAAACACGAAAAACGCAATTTGGACATCACGCAGCGGAATATTTCACGGCCAGTGCCATCGGTGGCAAATATTGTGCGGAGATCTGCACCGTTACATTTGAATACTGATGAATAGTACATCACACCAATAAACGCTTTCATCTCGTTTACATTTGTGTTTCGAAGTTCGGCCTTAGTATTATTTTTGAACTTAGTACGGTAGAAACTGAGTTTCTGGTTAGTAAATTGGACTAGAGATTCTAACATTGTGAGGTCAATCAGCTTAGACCAAAGTTCCGAGTAGCCTTCAAAATTAGTTGTTGTAATACGGCCTGGTAATCGAATTATATTATGAGCTGCAATGCGTGATGTCCTAGGACGCTCTTGTTTACTCCAAACGAAACCGTTTTTACCTGTGTAATGGTCTTGTGATTCGTCTGAAGATCGTGGGCGTTCAACCACTGTGGCAGGTTCTTGTCGAATTTCTACATTAGGTGGCTCGGGATCTTCTTCACATGAAATCACGTCTTCTTCAAGGTGTTGGATTTCTGGCTCGAAAGTCGGATCTTCATCTTCATCATCAATATCGCTAAACTCATGTTCACTTTCCTCTTCCAGCCACTCTATTATTTGATCTTTGTGACCTACAAAAGTTCCCGCCGACGTTCTTTTACGAGTAGAAGAAGTACCTGGCCTAGGGTTGTTACTTGAGTCAGCCATCTAAAAAAAAAAACAAGTTTTTCTTGTAAATTACGAACAATTATCGCATATTACCACCGTGACTTCACCCTCGTGTACTATAGCTACCCACTATTTCACCTATCTCAGTGATAATATAGCATTCCAACAATAAAATTATTTTGAATATCGGCTCGGTACTTTTCGAGTTTATTCATTACAAACAATTTTATATAAAGATTATATTATTATAAAGATTTTATAATAATATGAGCAAACAACAACATCAAGTATAGACATATATTAGTCGTATAACCAAAATCAAATTCTAATAAAACGCAAAATAATACAAATAAAATACCTTATGTAAGATAAACTAAACTTAATTTACTGATGTGGTTGTTTAGGAGACACTATGAAAATATAACTATTTTACTGAGGTGGTAGTATAGTAGACACTTACCTTAACACTGATGTGGTAGTCTCGTGGACACCTTCTTCCCGCTACGCACACGGGCGCTCGCTGCGACCGCCCCCCGCACACTGACCGACGCGCGAGCTCGCTACAGTAAGGTACTAAGAGCGGCGGCGCTCAAATTTGAAAATTAACCGTAATAAATAGAATTTTATATTTGCGGTGTCTGTTAGACTACCACGTCAGTCACAGAGGGTTAAGAATTAAATTTAAATATAAATCTCTCAGATGCCGAACTATGGAAATCAAAATTTGCTGAAGCACAAGAGATAGTTAGAACAAAGTGCAGCTTATACACAGATGATGGATCTTCAGATGATGACGAGAGTAGCATTACGAGAAGTGAAGATACAGAGACTCCAGAACCTAAGAGTACTGAGAAATCGGTAGATAATGACAACAAAAAGGCAGATGAAGATGGAGTGGTGTTAAAATTAAAAGAACTTAAAGTGGAGAGTGAGAAATCTGAATAACTATTTCTTTTTGAGTCATTGGCAAATTTGTATGTCTAACATTCTGTTTTGGGAAGTGTTATCAAACTTAAACTCTTATTTAGATCTACCTATCCATAGAATAAAGTTACTCCTGCATAATCATTACTTTAGAGAAGAGCGATTATTTTTCTAGAAATTTGATTTGACGGGCCTGTTGGCTAATGTTTGCTTTCACGCCAGAGGTCGTGGGTTCGATTCCCAACCGGTACAAATATTTGTGTGCATGAACATGTCTATTTGTCCTGAGTCTGGGTGTTATTATCTATAGATGTATGTATTTACAAAAGAAACATAGTATATGTAGTATAGAGGTACCCAGATAACTGGGTTTCCATAGTACAAGCTCTGCTTAGTTTGGGATCAGGTGGCTGTGTATAAATAATGTCCCAGGATATTATTTATTTATTTTTAGAAATTTAGTAAAATTTCTAGAAAAATTATATAGTTGATTTAATAAATTGAAACGTCTTCTTATCTAGTAAGATAAGAAGGTGTTTCAAATTGCTCTTCTATAAAGTAACAATAATGTTGAAGTAACTTTATTCTATGGATAGGTTGAAATGTTCATTCAACACATATGACCGGTGAACACATTTATCTCTCATACATCATTCTGTAAAGAGATATTCAATAACTAATTACATAAATAAATTTGTGTAGAGTCAGGTGAACCATGGATAATACCATAGTTGTCTCATTTTTATTTCAGTATCAGGTGTTTCAGTTCTGTATCAGTATCTTTTATTCAGTTATCTGGTTTCTATAGTACAAGCTCTGCTTAGTTTGGGATCAGATAACCTTGTGTGAATAATGTCCCAGGATATTATTATTTTACTTTGAACCTTACAATATGCTTACAGCAAATAATCTATTTCAAGAAGTCCATCGAGATCTAGCATGTAGCCAATAAATAATAATTGAGATTCAATTTAATATCTTTTTATTAGAATATCATTCTAAATCCGAATTTAAATAAGGAAAGGATGCAAACTGTTTATTTTGTTAATTAACTAAAATGTATTATAGTGTAAGGGGGTCTATTAACTATCTCAGCCCTGGTATGTACAGACACCAGCACATCAAGCTACCCCAATCTGTCAAATTTCCCCAATTGAAAGTGAACCTTATGCTTTTGTGATAAAGTTGAAAATCTATAAAAGAAATTTAACAGATTGGGGTAGCTGGATGTGCTGGCGTCTGTACTATAATGTATGAGCAGGTACCATGCAGCATGGAGAATAATGTTGGTAGCACAGAAAATACCACATGATATAGCTTACAAATTCATGCGATATATGTTTCTTATGTATGTCGGAAAATGACACGATACTAAGGCCCATATTTAGATATGAAGTTCAACTTGGATCCATGCTTAATATCCTGGTTGAGTAGTAGGATGTTAATGCTTGATCTGCTACATTTTCTTAATCTACAAAAGTGTATGTGTGATGTATTTAATACTTTGCACATATAACTTACTACTTTGTTCAAATTTTGTACCATTAATTACTGTGAGAAGCATTTTGTCTTTGTCATTCAAATGTTGTTACTGTTTGAGTGAAGAAGACAAACAGTTACTCAAGCTGATCAGTGTACAAATATTTTTATAAGTGAAAGGTGTAATAATTACACTTTTAACTTAACTAAGTGTAACTTTATTTTTCTCTGTAATTCAAATGCTTATTTAGTTGGAGCAAGAAGAAAAAGCATGTCAATGTTTAAATATTTTATAGATGATTATAACATTTTGAACTTACAGTAATCTACCTAACAAAGTGTAACTCAGACATAAAACTGGATTCAACAGCTCTTCAAATATGGACAAGCATGGCTCTGAATTGAGTTGCATATCTAAAGGTTCATTCAGTAACTTGTCAAATCAAGGACCATATACCTTAACACTTTCCCGGACAGTAAAAACTATTTTATAGCCACCACATTTTCAAGTCTATGTGCTTGTAATAAAGTTCACAAGCAATTAGAAACAAACTGCTTTATATAACGTTATAACTTGGTTTTAATTTTCTATTCCACTTCTATGTTCTTCATAAGGCATTATGAATTTCTGAAATGATATGTGTTGCATAAAGTTTGTAAGAAGTAGCCTTCAAGTTTGAAGAGGCCAGCATGTAAGATTTACGTTGTGAGAAACTATATTTTTAAATATAATAATGCATTTAATGTTAATTCTATTTTTTTTATATGATGGCTAGTGAAACTAATTAACGACTTTGTAATAAAAACAAATGTTCAGGCTTCATTGACTTAAAACTAAGGGGATTTTTTAAATGATAAATGTATTTTATGGCTCTGTGAATGACATAATAGTATTTCTATTTTACAAGCAGTAACACTATGAATAAATATAAATGCATAATGTTAATGCAGGCCTGAACAAAATTGTTCAATTTTAGGATTTGATATTCCATGAAACTCGAATAAGTGTATTATAGTGTATGTATTAAGGTGCAATTTCGAGTGTAGCAATAACATGTGAAAAATTTCGCTTGTAATAATCTTATTTCAGAGGAATATGTACTTAATGTGCACTACAAAAAAAGTGTTTGATTTTTGATATGCAAAAATGAACAATTTAGCTGTATACATTAAGTATGTTTTGGAATAATTTTATCTTATTATCCTTCAATTAACTGTTAACCTCTCCGCACCCGCAACATTGTGTTCGGACGCAATGAAGACCTTTCACGCCATCTTATTGAAACCTGCACGGCTAATACGGTTGGCATGCAAATACATAGATTGGACAAATCTGATTAAATGGCTGAGCTAAAGAGATAAAGATTATGCGTTGAACAGGGTAACCAGTTCACAAAGTGTAAATTCGGTGGCACCACCTATTATATATACCACTAGCTGTGCCCCGCCGTTTTACCCGCGTTAAAATTTATAAATTATCACACCTCCTCCCCCGTAGGTGATAGCGTGATAATATGTTGACCCGACCTCTAAGTAATATTCATGCATAATTTGAAGTAAATCCATGCAGGACTTTTTGAATTTAGCCCGGACATACATACAGACAAACAGACATCAGACAAAAATTCTAAAAACTATATTTTTGACTTCGATATCGATTGTAGATCACGCCCCAAGTATCCTTTTAAAAAATATTCAATGTACAGTTTTGACTTTATTATATGTAGAGATAATAGGTCTAAAGAAAAAATATCCGGGGCCAGTGGCCACTCCATACCATTTCGAAGGTGTCGTAAAAGTAGACTACCGTCGGGCTGCAGCGTCTGTGTACTACTAACCTAACTGCGGTCGCCAACACGCATGCCAGGCGCGGTGACCACGGGAAACCCCCTCCAAATAGCAACGTTGGTTGTAGTAACTTTTGGGGGAGGTCTATGTCCAGCAGTGGACGATATCAGGCTGATGATGTATCATCATAAGCGATGTGTGTTACTGCTACACTCGAAAATAAATAAATTTATGTTTCCTTTATCGTATTACATATCACTTTATTTCATGCATTAAAATTAGAATAGTTCATAGTTAATAATATTTTTTCTTGTGTCAAGTAGTATTGCTACTTAGAAAATGTTTGGTTATGGTTAAAATGTTACAAACATTTTGACCATAACCAAACTTTGTGCTCATCAAAGAAAATTCAATAAATTTGTTTTATTCAACATATTTGTAAAATTGCAGTTTTAACGCTCTCCCGAAATTGAAGCCAACAATGTTGGAGTACGTATTGCGCTTCCACAGGTATACAAGGTAACATAACTTAACAGTGTAATGAATCGCATAAACTCGAAATGATTTTATTGGCGCTCCTAACAACATATATTCGCTGATAATTTTCTAGTATGGGATGTTAATCTTACATGTTTATTTTCATTGTTAAGCCACGCCACCACTACCACAATTTTTGTCACACCCTGTGTAGTCTTAAGGTTAAGGTTATGGGTGAATGTGGTAGTGCAGAGTCGAAGCGCATCGATGCGTTAATCTAAAACTTAACATTGGAAAATCACTCTTATCTCAACACCGTAATGCCCATATTTCTTCTGAGATAAAGAAAAAGTTGACGCGCTGTTGCGTTGAAATTTTTCCGCAAAATTTTTATCTCTGAAGAATACGAGCAATTACTTTGTTGAAATAAGGATGAATTTTCTATATTAACGCTGTGCTTTTACACTAACATCAATTTTGACCCTATGAGAAGTAATATTGGTTTCTAGCAAAAATGGCCAATGCTCTTGACACAAGTATTATTTTACCTAGTTTTATCGTTTTATTTCATCATAGGTAATTAATTATATTTTATGCGGAACTGTTTTGTCACAAATACCGAGAGTTTTTAAGGCTGTTTCTTGATTTAGTGTGTGGGGATTATGATTTAATTGAATTTAATAACTAAATATATTTGTGATTTGTCCAATTTTAGTTCTACAGATGATTTTATAGGGTATTGAACAATGTCTGTGAAAGTCTAATTATAATCCTCACATTTAATTCATTATACAGTTTTGACTGTTAACGTGTAGGTATTGGCATTTAAGATTTTATTGTACAACAAAAAATCTTAAATGTACCCGTATGTAGTAGGAGTTTACACAAAATAACACGCACGAGTTCTCGCGAGTTTGAATTCGTTTTCTTTTTTGTAGATTCTTACTAAGCCTACATCGCACCTTCATGGTCGGTATATTACTTACTAGGTTTCTCCAAAATGACGGTAAGCGGGAAAAATTTGCCGCTTAAGGCCCGGCGACCAATATCCGTCGACATCGGTGCGGCTCGGGCGCCTGAGAGCTGCCTCGGCAGTCGTAAGGACGCCGTAGCTGATTTTGGGTGGTTACAGAATAGTTCGGGCGGCAGAAACATCGCAGAGCAGTTGTAACGTTGCGTGAAAACAGTTTTGCGGGTGTATTTATAACGGTGTATTGGGACTTAGTTCTCATTGTTCATCTTGCTGAAAAAGAAGAGAAACTTGGATCCATAAGGCAAAGAAGAATATTTTGGGTGCTTACGGCTGCGGAGGCAGCCCGGAATCGCGTGACCCAGCTCTCAGGCGTCCGAAGCCGCCCGACGTAGCTCTTAGATGCCCGAAGCCGCCGTAAAGCGCCCGAGCTCTACCGAGCCGCACCAATGCCGATCCGACCGATCGTGGGCACCGGGCCTAAAAGTACTCTGCCATTTTGTAAAAATTTGTTGCCCGAACATAATCACCTGACATCCTAGAAAGTGTTTTTATTACAACTATTCATTTTTCACGTAACGGTTGTTAAAATAATTGATGTTCTAGTTAGCTTTGGAACTAGGCCATTTCAGATGTACCTACATAAATTGTGGTTTATGTACTGAATTGTATTATTTTGAAATGGAAACCGCAGCGAATATTTGTGACGAAACTTGTTGCAATTGACATTAAAATTTTATGTTTAGAGCGAATAGATGTATTTCATAAACATAGCGTTTTATTTCTTCAACGATTTTTTACAATGATATGCGTCCTTAGATGATGTGGCGGAATGGCGCCCATTCTCTACGGAAACTAGCTCTCACCCGGGGCATTTATATTGCAAGATCGACTACTGTATATGCTCTCTGAGGCATGGGAGTGGAACATTGCTCCACTCCCTCTTGACACAACTCTTGAGAAAGTTACTGTTAAAGGAAATCATGAAAAATACTTGAATAAAATGTTGAGTATTCCTTTAAGAAAAAACAATTTGTGTTTGTACCAGTTTCATATTTTCAAATTCACTGCTATAGTACCTATAAATAGAAGATACCGAGTACTTGCGAAAGCAAAATATCCTCAACCAGTAGGTAGTTTAAGCGATTAATATGTACCTGAATCTCGTAAGTTTGCCTTTATGGGGTTCGGGCCACGGCTCAGAGGGCCGCTAAAGAAAATGTCGGAATTCTACAAAAAGGTGATCACTTGCACGGGATTACTCTAAGGGTTAGGAGGCCATTGCCGTCCTCACCCACGTGGACCGATAATTTTTAAATGTTGAAGGTCGACAAATGCATTTACGTATTGGACGGTTTTACCAGAGGCGCTCATAGCCAGATCCATTCACGGAACCGTAAGTGAACGGCGAGGTTAAGCAACTAGGTACGCGTTCAGTCCATAGATGGGTGTCAACCGAAGTGTTGTAATTTCTGAGCGTTTCCGTGCTTCGAAGGGCCCGGTTGTAGTCATTAGACAACCGGACAACAATTAGTGTAACCTGTAGGCTTACACCAGTAAACGAATTTTAAATACCACTGTTTTTATTGCGGTACGGAAACAATTGGAGGCGTCAATTTACCGCGGAACGGAAGCGTTAATTCCGCCTTTTTGTGTGAGTCCGCGCTTGAATTCTCGCGACAGGGCCATATATATTTGACTGCACGTGTGGCATAGCGGCTAAGACAGTCGCCTCGCCGCTTCGTGTCCTGGGTTCGAATCCCACGCTGGACAATTATTTGAGTGGCCCATAAATAGTTGTCCTGAGTCTGGATGTAATTTGTGTCCGTCTAATTATTAGTTTTGTAAAGTACCCTGCGACACATTGATTAGATTCCCTAGTAAAAAGAATCGCCCGCACTAGGGAAATAAATTCCAGTAACCTGCCCGCGATATAAGAATTTACACATGCTATTCCACAAGAGACAGTTTCGGAACTTATATATCTCGGCAAAAAATAGTTGTCCAGTACAGGAATCAAACCCGAAACTCCAGTGTGCTGAGGTAGTAGCGAGGCGAGGGAGAGTAGAGCTTGGGAGGTGATCAGTTGTTGTTTATCCCATTTTTGCAAGGATCTCGTAACTTCGTTTCTGTTGGGACGTTTGCAAGTTACTTTTGGTAGGTACACAAAGTGGGTGACCGTGGGAAAGCGCAGTGTAGCGTCCACTGAAGAGACTCAGGCTCTTTAGTAGATGCTGGACTTCGCGCGAATTCCCTAGGCAGAACGACGTTATCTGCGAGTCTTCCCGAGAACGTGCTCGAATACCAAGTTGTTAGTAGGTATACAGTGCCTCTAGCACGAGTTCCTGCAGTTTACTTACTCGATCCCACGTACAGTTTCCTCCCATACATTAAGCACCAGCGCCTCTCGCGGAAACTATTAAGAACTAAAACTCTGGCGCTCAATGTATGGGACGAAACTGTACGTGTGATCGAGTAAGTAAACTGCAGGAACTCGTGCTAGAGGCACAGGAAGTACAGACGGCAGCACATCAAGCTACCCCCCTTTGACCTTGAACGCTTTATGAGCAACAACAGCGGGAATCGTGCGAAAGAGATAGAGACGTTTTTGTCAATTCGTACTTGTAATGTTTCGTGCTGCAGTGCCGTAGTACTAATATAGTTATCTGTGTGCAGTGCGTAAGTGAGCATGGGTGCGTATGCACGTTGTCGCTGTGTAGAATAAGATACCTTATTCTTGACCACGGTAGCAGGTTGAATACTTTATTAGAATCGAAATAATTACTTAGATATAAAAATTAGTATTAAGCAACCATCCGATGTAGCACTTAAGAATCTACTTTATTTTAATACCTGTTTCTCATATACTTAAGTGAAATTGATTCTTTTGAGAAAAAAATATCTTAAACCCGATGATGGCATGGCTGATAATAAAATGTGGCCTATGAAAGCTTACAAATTATATTTTGTTTGTTTCAATTACTTACCTAAGTATATGCTATAAGGAATTAGAAGGATTATATGCTAAGTAGGTCATTTTTACATAGTTGTTGGAAAATCACAGTACCTGATACCATTTAGAAAACCTTTAGTAGAAGTTATAAGTATGTAGGTATTTACCCACTCCTAATAATTTAAACAGGTAGGTAGCTGCATGAATTGCGGTAGAATATCATACCTATCACTTCGATTGAATCATTGAATAGAACTAGGACTTCGAAGTTTGTATGAAATTCCGTGTCGAGTGAACGGTCTTAAGAGCTTGACTCTGCAGGACATTTCATACAATTTTTAAAGTCCTTATTATTCGAAACGGCTCAACCTGATTCAATTAAACTTATATGTCTAAGCAGAATACCTAGTCTAAATTGTAAAAAAAAGTTTTAAGGAACCATCTATTTGTATGGAAACCTTGAAAATGACGTGGGTAATTGTGCTCCACTACTCTTTTTAGGGTTCCGTACCCAAAGGGTAATACGGGACCCTATATCTCCGCTGTCTGTCTGTCTGTCACCAAGCTGTATCTCATGAACCGTGATAGTTAGACGGTTGAAATCACAGATGATGTATTTCTGTTACCGCTATAACAACAAATACTAAAAAATAAAATGAAATTTAAGGGGGTTTCCCATACAACAACCGTGTTTTTTTGCCGATTTTATAGATAATGGTATGTACGGAGCCCTTCGTGCTCGAGTCCGACTTGAATTTGGACGGTTTTTTGAAAATGTTATCTACTAACTAGGTATTTACATCATTTGTGTGACATTGTCCCTAGATATTATTATTATTATTATATATTTACTCGTATGTGTCGGTTGAGGGAGAGGGAATCAGGTATTATTTAAGGGACGTATTGTGCAACTGTGCTAATATGCGCTGTTGTGGCCCTTGGGGCTATATATAGCCCAATGCAGTGCAATGGCAACACGGCGAGGATATGCGGGAAGTGCGGGAGAGGGGCGTACACATCTAGGAACTAGGTAGCCACGCGAGGTTGGCTTCCTACGAAGCGCATTTAACTGACATAGAATAATTTTAGAAGAACATCATAAGTAGTGAATTTAAGAAACCTACTTATGATACCTAAAGATACAATTACTATGTTTATCCCAAAATAAAAACAATGTCCACCCGTACCAAGCCTTTTTTTTACGTGGTGGAAATGCCATTGGCCCGTTGTGTAGGGCCGACCCACTAAAACCACCACGGTAGCCAGCCTCACAGTGTCTGTAGCGGGGGCTCTGGGTACTCGTGAACGATCTCACCAGTGGCCCCGCAAACTGAGCGTCTGAGACTCTCCCCCGGGGACGGGAAGGGCCCGAATGCCTCCCCCCTCCCCATCACGCACAACCTGAGCTACAGCAGGTTACCTCTTCCCGGGACCGCCTATACCAAGAGACGAGTGGAGTGCCCTTCCTCCAAACGCGAGCGATCCCAGGGGCGGCGCCTAGCCGGGGAGAAGCCAGCCGGACGCCGCATACTCTCTCGCGCTGAGATTAGCTCCCAGCGCCAGACCCGTACCAAGCCTACACGGGCCGATAGTTACTAACATATGGGGGAACTTTGTAACGTGAATTATGCAAAGTTTGTTGCTTTTAAATGCAAGGTTAATGCTACGCTTGTAAGTAGTATTTTAATTAAAATATTAATCTGTTATTTTATAGACTTTGTTACATCCTAAAATATTTTATAAATATTAAAATAGAGTTTGTTTCGCATAATCAGGGGTGCAGAAAATAAACACACCTAGGAAAGTTTTTTACGGGAACGCATGGTAAAAAGCTGGAAAAATAATAAAATGCAGAATAACAATCTTAATTTTTTTATTGTTAAACATACATTTTTATGCTATTAAAAACTTAAAATCATATACTCTAAATTAAACTATACAATAGATTAAAAACAAGTAGGTAATGTAAATTTTTACAAACTTTTATACAGTTGCTATTAAGCTGGAAAAATAATAAATGCCTAAAAACAATCCTAATCTTTTTATTTAAAAACATACATTTTTATGTTATTAAGAACTTAAAAACAAACACTCTAAATTACAATATACAATAGGTTTTTTAAAACTAAACTATATCTACAATAGATTAAAGTAACAAGTAGATAATATTAATTTTTACAAACTTTTATACAGTTACTATTACCAATATTTAAATGCTAAACAATTTAAATGCTGCCGCCAAGCAAGAGTAAGTTTTTACCTATGTAGATTAGTATAATTTGAATAGGCTATTACGTATAAGACCCGGCGCCCATTGGCGGCACGGAACGGCAAGGGATTTTGTGATACAGATGATTTCGGTCTTATATCCTAGGGCATCCTCCGGCATGCTCTGGCACGGCGAAACATTCCGAAATGTGAACGCTAAGCATGATAAAATACGATCATTTGCGCTTACTAATATTATTTGCCGTGCCGTACTAACAGTGGGCGTCGGCACTAAATTTTGAATTAAAAATCTCAAGAACATAAAAAGTGTACGAAATAATATAATTTCAAAATGTTACGGTCAAACCACTTTTTTCGTCAACAAAGATAACTATATTATTAGCTCAGGCAAAATTATAATATTCTAGGCAAAAACCTACTCTTGCGTTTTTCTACGCCTGGTTCATAAATTTTTTTTCGGCGCGAGTTATATCGTCATAACACAAGGACTAACAATAACCTTAGTGTTAATTAGACGATAAGGAATCACTGGCCGTACTTCCTTATCTCCACCACCAAATAACAGGAAACATTAAATATAAGAATGGTCCTTTGTTTGTAAAGTAGATTAAGTCTTTATATAATATATCTAATAATAAAATCGTCAGTCTTGTTCAGCTCTCCAAGCTGGTAACACCTGCATTTGTCTTTTTAAAAACCCTATTGCTGCCGCCCACAACTTAACTGGCGCAGTCGGTATCTCGCGTTCTGACGTCTCGGAAATAGTAATTAAATTACACCACGAGTTCGCGGCGCGAGTAAAACAACCTACGAGTGGGAGAGCAGTAGAGAAAAGCAGCAGCCAGCGACGAAGAAGCAGCAGACTCACCAATTCTTCAAGCCTCAATTTGGCAATGCTCGTGGGGTAAGCATATACTCTGATTACTCCCGAGATTTTCCTATACTATCCTTACCTGTGTGTGCAACTTTGTGTATTCCTAGGGTACAGGACAATTATAACATTATCATTTTTGATAAATTATTTTCTTTTGTTTAAGCCACTTTTCATTTCTTAATCGTTTAGCATTCAAAATGGCTACCGATAAGATTGTTAGTGACGAAAAACCTTTGCAAACTCCAATCGACTACGGTACATTAACAAAGATGTTACCGAGTTTCGATGGAGACAAGAAATCCTTAACTTTCTTTATCGAAGGTGTGGACAATGCTTTAGATATACTAGTAAATAAAAACGAAGCAATTATAGCTTGTTTAATAAGAAATAAAATAACAGGCAAAGCCAAGCAAGCCATTGCACAAAGTAACAGTTCAAAGACGTGGGAGGAAATAAAAGAAACCCTCAAGACAAAATTCGGTGAATTTCGCACGGAAATTCAATTAGTCCATCAGTTAACCCACATAACCAGAGACAATAACTCGTTAGATGTATTTGGAAAAAAAATTAATGATTTGTTAAGCGCGCTAATAGAAGTAGAGCCTTTGAGACAATCTTACTACCAACAAATGGCGTTAACTACGTTTTTAAGAAACTTAAACCCAATAACAGCCCTTCAGGTCCAACAAAATAAAATCGAAAACCTAGAACAAGCCATCACCATAGCCAAACAAGAGGAGCTATACTTAAAAATAAGACCCAATCAAATAAACAAAAACAGCCCCCCAAAACCGTCAACGAGTAAACAACAAAAATTCGTGCCCTTTCAAAAGAAAGAGCAACTCACAAAAAAATCCAACGAAGGAAATGTAGAACCCTTTAAAAAAAAGATACACTATCAAAGTGAAATACAGGATGACGATGAAGAAGAATCATCATCAGATTCCGAAACCGATACCAACCTCTCAGGAGAAGCACAAGAGATAAATTTTCTAATGGACATATTAGATCAAACAATAATATAGTTTTCATGAATAATATCCAAAACTGTAGTCGCTTACCATATATATATATAAGTGAACTGGGTGGCAGATTCCTATTAGACACAGGCGCATCCCAATCACTAATTAGTCCTAAAATATTTGAGATAAGAGACCAAATTAATTGCTGCAAAATAAAAAACGAAACACATTTCATAAAAACGGCACACGGAACCTCAAAACACAAACAAGTAGCGTTTATAACCTTTCCAAAAAAACTCTTTAATAAGAATATTACACATAAATTCCTCATTTTTAATTTTGATTCAGACTTCTCAGGATTATTAGGACTAGACCTCCTAATTCCACTAAATTGTAAAATCGATATTAAAAATATGATGTTACGGACAGACGAAACTAACATACCTATAAGAGACGATATAAAGTCCTATAGCATATTAAAACCCAAAACAGAACAAGTAATTAATTTACTCTGCAACTATAGCGAAGGAGATTACTTTCAGGGAGAAAGAACCTCAAAAAAGGGACTGATATTTCCAGAAGCAATAGTTACAGTAAAAAACGGAAACATGCTCACAACCGTTATAAACACCTCAAATAAAACGATAAAATTGAAAAACTGCTGTGACCTACGTTTACAACATTTAAATTACAGTAAAAAAGAAAAACCAACAGATTTTCATAACTCAATATACACATGTAAAAATACAGATCAGCTATTAAAAAAGAATTTAGATAGACTCAGAACAGAGCATATGAACCCCGAAGAAAATCGTGAAATAAAGAAACTTTGTTACAACTACCGTGATATATTTCATTGTGAAGAAATACCACTTACTTTCACACATAAAATTAAGCATCAACTAAGATTAACAGACGATAAACCTGTTTATGTGCGCAATTATAGACAGGCCCCAAAACAAAAAGAGGAAATAAAACAACAAATCAATAAACTTTTAAAACAAAAAATAATCCAAGAAAGTAGTTCCCCATGGTCGTGCCCAGTACATATTGTTCCAAAAAAAATTGATAATACTGGAGAACGAACATATAGACTAGTGATAGACTATAGGAAACTAAATGATAAAACTATAGAAGATAAATACCCACTACCCAATATAGATGATATACTGGATAAACTAGGACGTGCGCAATATTTTACCACAATAGACTTAGCATCGGGATACCATCAAGTAGAAATGCATCCTGATGATATAGAGAAAACGGCGTTTACTATAGATAGAGGACATTACGAATTTCTCAGAATGCCCTTCGGTCTGAAGAATGCACCAAGTACATTCCAAAGACTAATGGACGCAGTTTTACGCGGAATAGATAACGTACTCACATACTTAGACGACGTCATAATATACTCAACCTCTCTTCAAGAACACCTAGAAAAATGTAAACAAGTATTTGAAAGATTCCGTACACACAATTTGAAAATACAATTAAATAAATCGGAATTCCTACAAAAACAAGTTAAATTTTTAGGTCACACTTTAACAGATAAAGGCCTTCAGCCTAACGAAGATAAAATAGCTGCAGTAAAAAAATTTCCCTTACCTAAAACCCAAAAAGAAATAAAATCATTCTTAGGTTTAATAGGATATTACAGAAAATTCATCCAAGATTTCGCCAAATTGACAAAACCTCTGACAAAATGCTTAAAGAAAGGTAGCAAAATTACAATGACACCAGAATACATACAGGCATTTGAAAAATGCAAAGATGTATTAATCAACGCACCTATTTTACAATACCCAGATTTTAACAAGAGATTTATCCTCACAACGGATGCATCCGATGTAGCCTTAGGCGCAGTTTTATCACAAGGTGACATAGGTTCAGATAAACCGATAGCTTACGCCTCACGTACACTATCAGACACGGAACAAAGATACTCTACCATAGAAAAAGAATTACTTGGTATAGTATGGGCAATAAAATACTTCCGGCCGTATCTTTATGGTAAAAAGTTCACAATTTATACAGACCACCGTCCCTTAACATGGATAATGTCCATCAAGGACCCTAACTCAAAACTCACCCGTTGGCGTTTGAGATTAGGAGAATACAACTATGACATTGAATATAAAAAAGGAAAAGCAAATACAAACGCAGACGCACTATCTAGAGTACAAATATTGCATCATTTTGAAACGAATCCACAACCTAGTACTTCAAACCAAGATTCTGGCCTAATAAACTTAGACCTAAACACAATAGAATTACCAAACATACCTCTAAGCAACACCGACCTTAGAGCGATCCTAGGTACACCTACAACACCCGACACCGTAAATCATACATTAGAAGATAATCCGATTACAGTAGACAGTCAACCAGAAAACCTAACACAAACACCTAGTATCTCGCAAACCCAATTGAATAGAATAACAGAAAAAATACCTGAAATAGATGACGCAATAGATAGACAATTAAAACAATTTCACATTAGGAAATCACCAGGCGAAACTTACAGGATAGACGATAGGTCTAAAGGGAAAACGATTATAAAGGACGTTTGGATACCTATTAACGATACAAAACAAGCAATTATCCAATTTCTGAAAGAACACACTATCCCCGATAGAACATTCCATTGTTATTTTCATCACGAGGAATTCTATCCACTTTTCTGCGAAGTTTATAAAACCATATTTAACAATCGCGGTCCGAAATTAATCAAATGTAATACTAGAGTTACTCTAATCGATAATATTTCCGAACAAAACGACTTAATAAGGAAATATCATGAAGGAAAAACTATACATAGAGGAATTCAGGAAACATACAAACACTTGCATAGGAATTATCATTGGCCCAATATGCTTCCTAGTATTCAAAAGTTCATAAATAAATGCGACACATGCTTGAAAAGTAAATACGAGAGAAACCCATTAAAATTACCACTTTCAATAACAGAAACACCGCATAAACCAATGGAGCACATGTTCATGGATTTATACAGTAGCGGAGGAACAACCTTTTTGACATTAGTAGACAATTTTACAAAATACGCCCAAGCAATACCACTTACGGCGTCAACCAGCATTCACATCGCTGAAGCCCTGCTAAGTTTATTTTCAGTCATAGGAGTACCAAACAAAATAACTACCGACTCAGATTCCAAATTTGATAACGAAGTAATCAATGAAATATGCACACTACATAATATTAAAATACATTTCACCACCCCTTATAACCCGAACTCTAACTCACCAATCGAAAGAGTACACTCAACGTTAGCTGAACTAATAAGAATTCAAAGGATCACAGATAAAGATGACCCGGTAAATTTAATGAAATACGCAATCATAGCTTACAATAACACTATTCATTCGTCAACAGGATTTACACCGTTCGAATTACTCTATGGACATACAAATAGTAGAAATCCACTAGAATTACATTTTCCGAAAGAATTCTACCAAGAATACGTACTAAAACACAAGCAAATAATGAATAACGTACACGATCTACTAAGTAAAAAACTATGCGATAACAAACAACAAGTTATAGAGAAAGCTAACAAAAATACGGAACCAGCACCTTTTAAAGTAGGGGACAAAGTTTACAAACAAGTTGCAAAAACAGCACGTAGTAACAAACTGGAACCAAGATATTTAGGTCCATACACTATCGTTCATATACACCCCGAACAAATAGCAGAAATAGTTGGAAAACATGTGAACGCCAAATCTATCCGAGTTCACTTCCGCTTACTAAGGCGCCCTGAAAATGTTTCAGGAACACCATCGCCCTCATCGCAATGCTCCGGTTCGCCGCAAGCACTGCAGTCTTACAGCCAATAGACAACCACAATGGGATATTAATCCTAACGGAAGCAAAAGCTCAGTACCAAATAAATACATACCATTTAGCAGTATTATATAACACCTCTAACTTTAGGGAAATATTTTTAGAAATATGTAGCAATTATTATACGTTTAAGTTAAAACATAACAATTCAATTAACACATTAACTGTTACTAAACAAATAGATTATATGATAGACACTATTGAAAGTAGACTACTCTACTTAGGATTAGAAACAGTAGGAGTTAAATCTAGTTATAGGAACAAACGAGGTTTAATTAACGGACTAGGCACAATCGTCAAGTCAATCACCGGTAATCTAGACCAAGACGACGCTATCAGAATAGATAATGAAATCAAAGAAATACAATCTTCATTTAATAATAACGCATTTAAACAAAAGCAAACATTAAGTGTCATGAAAACATTCATGCAAGATTATGAAAAAAGTTTACAAAGTCTAAAACGTAACCAAAAAGAAATCTATCGAGTTATTGACAGATACTCTCAACAGAAATCGACTCTGGAAACAAATGTTTTAACAACCAACATATTTAACGAAATAGAGAGATCCTTCCAACAACTATATGACAAGCTAGAAACGCTGGAAACTGCTATCACATTTTCACACCTCGGTAAAATGCATCCGAGTATAATTGACCCAAATTATCTAATAGAAGAACTAAACTACATCCAAAATACAGAAGACGGTCACCTAGCATTTTCCCCCAACATAAAAAATATACACTTGTGGGAAAAAGCCATTACAGTAAAAGCATACAGTACAAACAATTCGCTAAATTTCATCCTAGAGGTACCACTAGTTGCAAACCAACCCTACAACCTCCTACACCTGTATTCCATCCCTAACGACAACAATGTCATCCTTATACCCAAAAATCCTACCCTAATCTTGGGAAATGACGAGTTCGCCTATCCTCGCGAGCCCTGCAATAAAGTCGTAGACAACGATGTAATCTGCAAACACCTTCAGTGGCAAAATCTAAGAAACTCCAACGACTGCATAGCACAGCTTTTACAATACCAAGAACCACACAACTGTACATATGTAACTGCAACATATGATAACAACATAATACAGCAAATAAAAGATAACAGCTGGATTATTGTCATGAAAAACGAAGAAGTCGTGAAAACTACATGCGGCAACGACGTCCAATATCAAAGAAGTAAAGGTGTCTTTTTGGTCACAATAGACAATAACTGCAAGGTCCAAATAATGGACAAAACACTAACAACACACCAAAAATACATTAATGTAAGGGAAACCATACCCCTTCCACGTGCTCACCAGACACCCAGGACATCCCCAACAAACATAAAACTAGAAAATGTTGAACTGGATAACTTAAAAGATACCCTAAAACAACTGGATAAACTTGAGTTTTCACAGATGGAAAAAGAAATAATTTCAACCACACCCAGCTGGTCATCAATACTATTGTATATCATCATCATCCTGACGGGATCCGGAGTAGCTTTTTACAAGTTCATATGGAAACCTCGATCGACCCAAGCCTCAGTGCTGCTCACGAAATCCAAAGAACAGCAGCCTGCGCAGCCATCGGCGGGCCTCCTTCTTAAGGGGGGAGGAGTTATATCGTCATAACACAAGGACTAACAATAACCTTAGTGTTAATTAGACGATAAGGAATCACTGGCCGTACTTCCTTATCTCCACCACCAAATAACAGGAAACATTAAATATAAGAATGGTCCTTTGTTTGTAAAGTAGATTAAGTCTTTATATAATATATCTAATAATAAAATCGTCAGTCTTGTTCAGCTCTCCAAGCTGGTAACACCTGCATTTGTCTTTTTAAAAACCCTATTGCTGCCGCCCACAACTTAACTCGCGCGGGCAGCATTTCTTCCCGTCTTCCTTCAGTCGCCTTCATACAGTGTCCATCGATATCTAAAACAAAGAAAAATTTGTAAATTTTATATATACATCTGTTTGTATAGACATTTTAAATCGACGTTATTTAGCTCTAATGCTCTAATTTGAAAATGTTGTCTATTAAGTATTTAGATCACCCGCCTCGCTGCGCGGGGCCACACCCACCGCATTATTTTAGTATTGTATTATTTTCGTTATATTTACATTTATAATTAGTTATGTATGTTTTGAATGGAATGTCCGATTTTAATCATTTAAGAAGTATTTTACGGGTTACGAAATGGCCTTTAATAAAATATCATTTAATAGAATAAGGATTAATACAGAGGTATAAATAATATGGTTTGATTATTGTCGGCATTTTTATCAACTTTTGAAATGTAAAAAAGTAGTTATAATGGCATAACTACAGTAGTTGGACATATGGTATCGCGCAATTTTTGTAGATACTATACGTTCTATAATACTGTAGAACATTTTTTTGTTCTCAATATCAATAGTTTCTGCCGCGTACGTGATCACAGTTTTTATTGACTATTTTTTTCATGCTTTGTGTTGCATTTTTATTAGGGATCCCTATTTTTTTTGATAATGTAATAGCCTATGTCACTCAGTGAAGAAGCAGCTTTTTAATGGTGAAAGAATTTTTGAAATCGGTCCAATAGTTTTGTGTGAAAACATTACAAACACATACAAAAAAACAAATGTTTCCTTTACAGTAGTGTCCTCCCGGCCGAAAATCGGCCACGGCGGCCATTCTCAATGGAGTTTAGGCAATTACACAGGACATTCCATCACTCTCATGATCCGATGGGAAGACTAGCGACACGACCGGAAAGAGGTCAGGCACAGGACCAACAGCTTACGTGCTCTCCGAGGCACGGGGGTGTACTACCGCCAACTCCCAGACTTTAGGCTTGCAGTGAGAAATTTCTTTTTACGGAACAATCCCAAAATCTCTTTTTGGTCGGAGCCGGGATTTTAACCCAGGACTTCATGATCTGCGGTTGAACACGCTACCGTTAGAGCAACGAGGCAGTCTCTTTATACCATTAGTTTAGAGGTTTTGATATAGGTATATACTTTACCTAATGTTAAAGGAAAACCGTGCTTAGTAGGTAGGTATTTTAACGTCACTATTGGAACTATGTCCAGCAACCATGTTCGCGGAGCTTTATTAAAAACTAGCTAATAAAATAATAATTTCCTATAAATTTAAACATTATTATGAAATTATAACGTCATTACACATTTTATATTATATAAACTAATATAAAGTAAAGCTGTAAGGAGGTAATAAGTTTTAGATAATTATTTGTTTTAAACAAAATGGGGCACTTAGCGGGAGTCAAGGTCATGAGCGAAGTAACTAAAATCAAATATAAAAATACTATTTTCGTCCTTAAAGTTACAAGCATTGTGCATCATAATTGCATAACAGAAGACGGAACGTTACAAGTATTTGTTCGGTTCTCGATCGGCTTTGCGTTCGGTTTGGAACATGTTCGGAAATTCGTTCGCTTATACTTACTTATAATCTCTTACTTGAAACAAACATTTAAGTTTACGTTCATACAGCATTATCATATATGCGTCCTTATAGCTATGTTTTCATCTTATATACCTACCTACTGACATGACTTACAAAACCTTACTCGTAAAACTTTAATTACTACCTATTTGTTTATCGCACTCGCACTAATTTAAAATAATTCTAAAACTTGCTAATATTTGACAATGTCCTATAGTCAAACCTATGTCTTGCTTAATCATGTAATATCACAAACTTCTAAATAAATCGGAAATAATTGTATGTTATCATTCCTATCATTGACCTAGGTATATGTATTCTATATAAGTCTATGATTCCTATAGCGAATGATGATGATGATGTCCTCCCAGCCGAATTTCGGCCACGGCGGCCATTCTCAATGGAGTTTAGCCAATTACGCAGGACATATTATAGTTCACAAGTGTGTGCGCAAACACAGGGGCAATTTATATATCATCACTCTCATGATCCGATGAGACGACTAGCGACACGACCGGAAAGAGGTCAGGCACAGGACCGACAACTTTACGTGCTCTCCGAGGCACGGGGGTGTAATACTGCCAACTCGCAGACTTCCGGCTGATACTGAGCAATTTCTTTTTACGGAAAAATCCAAAAATCACCTTTTCGACCAACCCGGGATTTGAACCAGGACCTCATGATCTGTGGTTAAACACGCTACCGCTAGACCAACGAGGCAGTCTCTTTACACCATTAGTTTATAGGTTTAGATATACATATCTACATACCGACCTACTTTACCTAATCTTAAAGCAAACCCGTGCTTAGGTAGGTAGGTATGTAGGTATATTTTAACTTCCACTATCGGAACTATGTCCAGCAACCATGATCGCGGAGCTTTTTTAAAAACTAGCTAATAAAATAATATTTTCCTATAAATATAAACATTATTATGAAATTCATTCATTACACATTTTATATTGTATAAACTAATACCTATAAAGTAAAGCTGTAAGGAGTGAATTAGTTATAGATAATTATTTGTTTTAAACAAAATGGGGCACTTAGCGGGAGTCAAGGTCATGAGCGAACGAGTAGGTAACTAAAATCAAATATTAAAAAAAAACAAATTTCGCCCTTAAAGTTACTAGCATTGTGCATTATAATTGCATAACAGAGGACGGAACGTTACAAGTATTTGGCTTTGCGTTCGGTTTGGCACATGTTCGGAAATTCGTTCGCTTATACCTACTTATAATGTCTTACTTGAAACAAACATTTCTGTTTACGTTCATACAGCATAATTATATGCGTCCTTATAGCTAGCTATGTTTTCATCTTATATACCTACCTACTGCCATGACTTACTAAACCTTACTCGTAAAACCTTAATTACCTACTATTTGTTTATTACACAGTAGGCCGTTTACTACACCAATATTCACTACGACTGCCTCGTTGGTCTAGCGGTAGCGTGTTGAACCGCAGAGAATGAGGTCCTGGATTTAAATCCCGGGTAAGGCCAAAAAGTGATTTTAGGATTTTTCTGTAAAATGAAATTTCTTAGTACATATAGGTCAATGATAGGAATGATAACATACAATTATTTCCGATTTATTTAGAAGTTTGTGATAAATATTACATGATTAGGTAAGCAAGACATAGGTTTGACTTTAGGACATTGTCAAATATTAGCAAGTTTTAGAATGATTTTAAATTACATTCTAGTATTTATGAAAAGGAATCCTTTTCTCCTTTTAATTGAACAGGGGCTAATATCGGCCATTACGTAGGTATTATTGATCGCTAGACTAATCACAGGTCCAGATAGCTATATTAATTATGATGTTGATTAATTAAGGTTTCAATACAGTCCAACACAAACCAGTAAATGCCGATACAGTCCAATAAAGTAATCCAATACAGTTAATCATTAGTTATTTCCGATTTATCCATATAGTTTAGATTCGTTTTTGATAATATTATTTATTGGATTAGGTATTTTAGGTAAAACATTATTTTATTAAATAGGGAGGTTGGTTACAAGATGGACTCACGCTGTACGAAGATGAGGTGACTCTTGTGCTGAGGAATGGATTCCCTGAAGAAGCAGCGGTTATAGCCGCATCGTCTGCCGCTGTGGTTGCTCTCGCGTAGAGTTGGCGGTGGTGGGCTTCGACAGTGCCACTTTCTTGCCACCGCCAAAGCCAGAACCTTACAGTTTTTTTCTGGAACAGAACCAATAGCTATAGTTTATTTGCGTATTATTACTCAATTACCTAATATAAAGATGTGTTAATTAATTATATAAACCCCTACAATAAATGATAGGTAACCTATCATTAAATCGGTCTCTTAAAATATACAAAGTTTATTTATAATGAGATACAGTAAGATTGAATAGGTATTTAAGTGTAAATATAACATTTCATCCCTAGGCTGCTGAAAGCCATGTGACAATATTTATTGTATTATACAGTATATATATATATATATATATATATATATATTTCTTTAAAATGGTTTTAAAAGTATTGATGTTATCATAGTTTTTTTATGTCATCAGGTAATCTATTGAAAAGCTGTGCCCCCTCAAACAATAGTGTTGTTTTGCCGTAGACAGTCCGTTCAGCCATTAGTTGCAGTTCGTTTTTTTTTTTTAATTATTTACAGAACAGGATTACTCTCAATGCGATAGTGAATTACGGACCATTCCCTCTTTGCAAAAGGAGAAATTGTCTCTGCAATTATTCTACAGGCAAAAAGAAAGTGCGTAATTTGGTAGGTATTTACTGTAAAGTGTAAAATCCCATTACTACTTACAGGTTTATCAACTTTCGCTTAGAAAACGAATAAATAGAATCAGTTCATCGAATTTTGTTTAATTAACTCAGAATTAAAGCTTTTACGGTTACTCCACCTTTCAGTGGCACAGCGTTAAAAACTTACTAATCAGGAACTAATTATGAAAAAACACAAGGACTTATCCTTTCTGCTTACTTAGGTATTTCGAAAATTCTATACCTAGCACCATAGGATACATTTTTGCAATATTAGACGTTGTTTATTTTAAATAAATAATTATAAGCACAAGAATATCACTCACCGTTATGCCCGTCTGCCGAGAAATATTCACTGGAACGGAGGGCTAGACTAGAGCGATATACTATCCGTATTTATATCCTATATTTATCACACACTCATAAACTGAGAAGAGATTAATTATAGTAAGTAATACGCGCCACCGCACACACGCACAACTCCACGATTTTTTTATGACGACTGACGAGTGACGTATTGCAATTATTGCATAAACAAGCGAGGTGACGAGAGTTAAGTTGTGGGCGGCAGCAATAGGGTTTTTAAAAAGACAAATGCAAATGCAGCTTGGAGAGCTGAACAAGACTGACGATTTTATTATTAGATATATTATATAAAGACTTAATCTACTTTACAAACAAAGGACCATTCTTATATTTTATGTTTCCTGTTATTTGGTGGTGGAGATAAGGAAGTACGGCCAGTGATTCCTTATCGTCTAATTAACACTAAGGTTATTGTTAGTCCTTGTGTTATGACGATATAACTCCTCCCCCCTTAAGAAGGAGGCCCGCCGATGGCTGCGCAGGCTGCTGTTCTTTGGATTTCGTGAGCAGCACTGAGGCTTGGGTCGATCGAGGTTTCCATATGAACTTGTAAAAAGCTACTCCGGATCCCGTCAGGATGATGATGATATACAATAGTATTGATGACCAGCTGGGTGTGGTTGAAATTATTTCTTTTTCCATCTGTGAAAACTCAAGTTTATCCAGTTGTTTTAGGGTATCTTTTAAGTTATCCAGTTCAACATTTTCTAGTTTTATGTTTGTTGGGGATGTCCTGGGTGTCTGGTGAGCACGTGGAAGGGGTATGGTTTCCCTTACATTAATGTATTTTTGGTGTGTTGTTAGTGTTTTGTCCATTATTTGGACCTTGCAGTTATTGTCTATTGTGACCAAAAAGACACCTTTACTTCTTTGATATTGGACGTCGTTGCCGCATGTAGTTTTCACGACTTCTTCGTTTTTCATGACAATAATCCAGCTGTTATCTTTTATTTGCTGTATTATGTTGTTATCATATGTTGCAGTTACATATGTACAGTTGTGTGGTTCTTGGTGTTGTAAAAGCTGTGCTATGCAGTCGTTGGAGTTTCTTAGATTTTGCCACTGAAGGTGTTTGCAGATTACATCGTTGTCTACGACTTTATTGCAGGGCTCGCGAGGATAGGCGAACTCGTCATTTCCCAAGATTAGGGTAGGATTTTTGGGTATAAGGATGACATTGTTGTCGTTAGGGATGGAATACAGGTGTAGGAGGTTGTAGGGTTGGTTTGCAACTAGTGGTACCTCTAGGATGAAATTTAGCGAATTGTTTGTACTGTATGCTTTTACTGTAATGGCTTTTTCCCACAAGTGTATATTTTTTATGTTGGGGGAAAATGCTAGGTGACCGTCTTCTGTATTTTGGATGTAGTTTAGTTCTTCTATTAGATAATTTGGGTCAATTATACTCGGATGCATTTTACCGAGGTGTGAAAATGTGATAGCAGTTTCCAGCGTTTCTAGCTTGTCATATAGTTGTTGGAAGGATCTCTCTATTTCGTTAAATATGTTGGTTGTTAAAACATTTGTTTCCAGAGTCGATTTCTGTTGAGAGTATCTGTCAATAACTCGATAGATTTCTTTTTGGTTACGTTTTAGACTTTGTAAACTTTTTTCATAATCTTGCATGAATGTTTTCATGACACTTAATGTTTGCTTTTGTTTAAATGCGTTATTATTAAATGAAGATTGTATTTCTTTGATTTCATTATCTATTCTGATAGCGTCGTCTTGGTCTAGATTACCGGTGATTGACTTGACGATTGTGCCTAGTCCGTTAATTAAACCTCGTTTGTTCCTATAACTAGATTTAACTCCTACTGTTTCTAATCCTAAGTAGAGTAGTCTACTTTCAATAGTGTCTATCATATAATCTATTTGTTTAGTAACAGTTAATGTGTTAATTGAATTGTTATGTTTTAACTTAAACGTATAATAATTGCTACATATTTCTAAAAATATTCCCCTAAAGTTAGAGGTGTTATATAATACTGCTAAATGGTATGTATTTATTTGGTACTGAGCTTTTGCTTCCGTTAGGATTAATATCCCATTGTGGTTGTCTATTGGCTGTAAGACTGCAGTGCTTGCGGCGAACCGGAGCATTGCGATGAGGGCGATGGTGTTCCTGAAACATTTTCAGGGCGCCTTAGTAAGCGGAAGTGAACTCGGATAGATTTGGCGTTCACATGTTTTCCAACTATTTCTGCTATTTGTTCGGGGTGTATATGAACGATAGTGTATGGACCTAAATATCTTGGTTCCAGTTTGTTACTACGTGCTGTTTTTGCAACTTGTTTGTAAACTTTGTCCCCTACTTTAAAAGGTGCTGGTTCCGTATTTTTGTTAGCTTTCTCTATAACTTGTTGTTTGTTATCGCATAGTTTTTTACTTAGTAGATCGTGTACGTTATTCATTATTTGCTTGTGTTTTAGTACGTATTCTTGGTAGAATTCTTTCGGAAAATGTAATTCTAGTGGATTTCTACTATTTGTATGTCCATAGAGTAATTCGAACGGTGTAAATCCTGTTGACGAATGAATAGTGTTATTGTAAGCTATGATTGCGTATTTCATTAAATTTACCGGGTCATCTTTATCTGTGATCCTTTGAATTCTTATTAGTTCAGCTAACGTTGAGTGTACTCTTTCGATTGGTGAGTTAGAGTTCGGGTTATAAGGGGTGGTGAAATGTATTTTAATATTATGTAGTGTGCATATTTCATTGATTACTTCGTTATCAAATTTGGAATCTGAGTCGGTAGTTATTTTGTTTGGTACTCCTATGACTGAAAATAAACTTAGCAGGGCTTCAGCGATGTGAATGCTGGTTGACGCCGTAAGTGGTATTGCTTGGGCGTATTTTGTAAAATTGTCTACTAATGTCAAAAAGGTTGTTCCTCCGCTACTGTATAAATCCATGAACATGTGCTCCATTGGTTTATGCGGTGTTTCTGTTATTGAAAGTGGTAATTTTAATGGGTTTCTCTCGTATTTACTTTTCAAGCATGTGTCGCATTTATTTATGAACTTTTGAATACTAGGAAGCATATTGGGCCAATGATAATTCCTATGCAAGTGTTTGTATGTTTCCTGAATTCCTCTATGTATAGTTTTTCCTTCATGATATTTCCTTATTAAGTCGTTTTGTTCGGAAATATTATCGATTAGAGTAACTCTAGTATTACATTTGATTAATTTCGGACCGCGATTGTTAAATATGGTTTTATAAACTTCGCAGAAAAGTGGATAGAATTCCTCGTGATGAAAATAACAATGGAATGTTCTATCGGGGATAGTGTGTTCTTTCAGAAATTGGATAATTGCTTGTTTTGTATCGTTAATAGGTATCCAAACGTCCTTTATAATCGTTTTCCCTTTAGACCTATCGTCTATCCTGTAAGTTTCGCCTGGTGATTTCCTAATGTGAAATTGTTTTAATTGTCTATCTATTGCGTCATCTATTTCAGGTATTTTTTCTGTTATTCTATTCAATTGGGTTTGCGAGATACTAGGTGTTTGTGTTAGGTTTTCTGGTTGACTGTCTACTGTAATCGGATTATCTTCTAATGTATGATTTACGGTGTCGGGTGTTGTAGGTGTACCTAGGATCGCTCTAAGGTCGGTGTTGCTTAGAGGTATGTTTGGTAATTCTATTGTGTTTAGGTCTAAGTTTATTAGGCCAGAATCTTGGTTTGAAGTACTAGGTTGTGGATTCGTTTCAAAATGATGCAATATTTGTACTCTAGATAGTGCGTCTGCGTTTGTATTTGCTTTTCCTTTTTTATATTCAATGTCATAGTTGTATTCTCCTAATCTCAAACGCCAACGGGTGAGTTTTGAGTTAGGGTCCTTGATGGACATTATCCATGTTAAGGGACGGTGGTCTGTATAAATTGTGAACTTTTTACCATAAAGATACGGCCGGAAGTATTTTATTGCCCATACTATACCAAGTAATTCTTTTTCTATGGTAGAGTATCTTTGTTCCGTGTCTGATAGTGTACGTGAGGCGTAAGCTATCGGTTTATCTGAACCTATGTCACCTTGTGATAAAACTGCGCCTAAGGCTACATCGGATGCATCCGTTGTGAGGATAAATCTCTTGTTAAAATCTGGGTATTGTAAAATAGGTGCGTTGATTAATACATCTTTGCATTTTTCAAATGCCTGTATGTATTCTGGTGTCATTGTAATTTTGCTACCTTTCTTTAAGCATTTTGTCAGAGGTTTTGTCAATTTGGCGAAATCTTGGATGAATTTTCTGTAATATCCTATTAAACCTAAGAATGATTTTATTTCTTTTTGGGTTTTAGGTAAGGGAAATTTTTTTACTGCAGCTATTTTATCTTCGTTAGGCTGAAGGCCTTTATCTGTTAAAGTGTGACCTAAAAATTTAACTTGTTTTTGTAGGAATTCCGATTTATTTAATTGTATTTTCAAATTGTGTGTACGGAATCTTTCAAATACTTGTTTACTTTTTTCTAGGTGTTCTTGAAGAGAGGTTGAGTATATTATGACGTCGTCTAAGTATGTGAGTACGTTATCTATTCCGCGTAAAACTGCGTCCATTAGTCTTTGGAATGTACTTGGTGCATTCTTCAGACCGAAGGGCATTCTGAGAAATTCGTAATGTCCTCTATCTATAGTAAACGCCGTTTTCTCTATATCATCAGGATGCATTTCTACTTGATGGTATCCCGATGCTAAGTCTATTGTGGTAAAATATTGCGCACGTCCTAGTTTATCCAGTATATCATCTATATTGGGTAGTGGGTATTTATCTTCTATAGTTTTATCATTTAGTTTCCTATAGTCTATCACTAGTCTATATGTTCGTTCTCCAGTATTATCAATTTTTTTTGGAACAATATGTACTGGGCACGACCATAGGGAACTACTTTCTTGGATTATTTTTTGTTTTAAAAGTTTATTGATTTGTTGTTTTATTTCCTCTTTTTGTTTTGGGGCCTGTCTATAATTGCGCACATAAACAGGTTTATCGTCTGTTAATCTTAGTTGATGCTTAATTTTATGTGTGAAAGTAAGTGGTATTTCTTCACAATGAAATATATCACGGTAGTTGTAACAAAGTTTCTTTATTTCACGATTTTCTTCGGGGTTCATATGCTCTGTTCTGAGTCTATCTAAATTCTTTTTTAATAGCTGATCTGTATTTTTACATGTGTATATTGAGTTATGAAAATCTGTTGGTTTTTCTTTTTTACTGTAATTTAAATGTTGTAAACGTAGGTCACAGCAGTTTTTCAATTTTATCGTTTTATTTGAGGTGTTTATAACGGTTGTGAGCATGTTTCCGTTTTTTACTGTAACTATTGCTTCTGGAAATATCAGTCCCTTTTTTGAGGTTCTTTCTCCCTGAAAGTAATCTCCTTCGCTATAGTTGCAGAGTAAATTAATTACTTGTTCTGTTTTGGGTTTTAATATGCTATAGGACTTTATATCGTCTCTTATAGGTATGTTAGTTTCGTCTGTCCGTAACATCATATTTTTAATATCGATTTTACAATTTAGTGGAATTAGGAGGTCTAGTCCTAATAATCCTGAGAAGTCTGAATCAAAGTTAAAAATGAGGAATTTATGTGTAATATTCTTATTAAAGAGTTTTTTTGGAAAGGTTATAAACGCTACTTGTTTGTGTTTTGAGGTTCCGTGTGCCGTTTTTATGAAATGTGTTTCGTTTTTTATTTTGCAATTAATTTGGTCTCTTATCTCAAATATTTTAGGACTAATTAGTGATTGGGATGCGCCTGTGTCTAATAGGAATCTGCCACCCAGTTCACTTATATATATATATATGGTAAGCGACTATAGTTTTGGATATTATTCATGAAAACTATATTATTGTTTGATCTAATATGTCCATTAGAAAATTTATCTCTTGTGCTTCTCCTGAGAGGTTGGTATCGGTTTCGGAATCTGATGATGATTCTTCTTCATCGTCATCCTGTATTTCACTTTGATAGTGTATCTTTTTTTTAAAGGGTTCTACATTTCCTTCGTTGGATTTTTTTGTGAGTTGCTCTTTCTTTTGAAAGGGCACGAATTTTTGTTGTTTACTCGTTGACGGTTTTGGGGGGCTGTTTTTGTTTATTTGATTGCGTCTTATTTTTAAGTATAGCTCCTCTTGTTTGGCTATGGTGATGGCTTGTTCTAGGTTTTCGATTTTATTTTGTTGGACCTGAAGGGCTGTTATTGGGTTTAAGTTTCTTAAAAACGTAGTTAACGCCATTTGTTGGTAGTAAGATTGTCTCAAAGGCTCTACTTCTATTAGCGCGCTTAACAAATCATTAATTTTTTTTCCAAATACATCTAACGAGTTATTGTCTCTGGTTATGTGGGTTAACTGATGGACTAATTGAATTTCCGTGCGAAATTCACCGAATTTTGTCTTGAGGGTTTCTTTTATTTCCTCCCACGTCTTTGAACTGTTACTTTGTGCAATGGCTTGCTTGGCTTTGCCTGTTATTTTATTTCTTATTAAACAAGCTATAATTGCTTCGTTTTTATTTACTAGTATATCTAAAGCATTGTCCACACCTTCGATAAAGAAAGTTAAGGATTTCTTGTCTCCATCGAAACTCGGTAACATCTTTGTTAATGTACCGTAGTCGATTGGAGTTTGCAAAGGTTTTTCGTCACTAACAAACGACTTTGAATGCTAAACGATTAAGAAATGAAAAGGGGCTTAAACAAAAGAAAATAATTTATCAAAAATGATAATGTTATAATTGTCCTGTACCCTAGGAATACACAAAGTTGCACACACAGGTAAGGATAGTATAGGAAAATCTCGGGAGTAATCAGAGTATATGCTTACCCCACGAGCATTGCCAAATTGAGGCTTGAAGAATTGGTGAGTCTGCTGCTTCTTCGTCGCTGGCTGCTGCTTTTCTCTACTGCTCTCCCACTCGTAGGTTGTTTTACTCGCGCCGCGAACTCGTGGTGTAATTTAATTACTATTTCCGAGACGTCAGAACGCGAGATACCGACTGCGCCAGTTAAGTTGTGGGCGGCAGCAGTAGGGTTTTTAAAAAGACAAATGCAGGTGTTACCAGCTTGGAGAGCTGAACAAGACTGACGATTTTATTATTAGATATATTATATAAAGACTTAATCTACTTTACAAACAAAGGACCATTCTTATATTTAATGTTTCCTGTTATTTGGTGGTGGAGATAAGGAAGTACGGCCAGTGATTCCTTATCGTCTAATTAACACTAAGGTTATTGTTAGTCCTTGTGTTATGACGATATAACTCGAGCGACGTTCGTTTAATGTCGTTAAAGATCGGAAAACTCGGGGGGCGGTGTCAGCGGTGTGATTCCTAGTGAGATATGATAATTGGCTCCTTATTAAGTATGTGTGCAACCATTGGGTAATTTTAAAAAACTCCACCAATCATGTCAATTATTGTTTCTTTCTAACACTCTGTGCCGCGTCGTAGTTATAGATATGTATAGGGGTTAGCTTGATGTGCTGGCGTGTGTACATAATGAATGTATATGATTCGGTTCAGCTGCTGTAATGTAGTTAAATTTGATCCTAAGGACATATGTGTGAAGTTGTGAAGTCTCTGCAGTTCGAGTCAATAGGTGTGAGTAAAAGCCATCGGAACATGTGCTCGTGTGAAATGTAATAATAATGCTGTAAGTAGGTACAGACGCCAGCACATGAAGCTTCCCCAATCTGTGAAATTTCCCCAATTTAAAGTGAACCTTATGCCCATGTAATAAATTTGAAAATCGATAATAGAAATTTGACGGATTTGGGTAGGTGGATGTGCTGGCGCGTCTACATTCTCACCGTAATGCGGAAATAATGAGTCTAAAACAAGTCAATTTGTAGGTACGTATAGTGTGAACGACCGTAAGTTCAAAACGTGTCAAACTATCTAAAGGGACCCCATGCGGTAGCTAACTATTAAAGTCTAAGCAATTATTATAAGTAGGTAATCTTCAGAACTGGAGGTGTTATAAAGATAAGGAGTTATACCTAGGTACTCCTTGTGATTATACATGGGTAATTGTCGTTATTATGGTTACTTCTTATCTATAGATATTTAAGGTTTCCGGCCTAGAAAGGAAATAACAGGGGGACCTCCCCGTACCATCCCATGGGTGCCCTAAAAGGCGACTAAGGGATACGCCAGCGTCACCTGTGTACTAGCTATCACTTAACTGCGGTAGCCAAGTCGCATGCCAAGCGCGGTGACTATCCGAGTCAGTTCCACAAGGTAAATAAAATAACTTCCTAAAAAGAAATTTAGTTTGTTGCCCGCAAAGCTTGGACTCATTTTATATACTTATTTATTACAGAAATTTTGGAGTTGCACCACTTCATCAACTATTGTTGACGCTGCGGTTTTATGCATTGGGAACAATGCTTATTTCAGTGGCAGATTTTGTTGGTGTATCAAAGTCTACAGCAGGTAGAATTGTAAGAGATGTGTCATCAGCAATATCAAATTTATATGACACATACATTTTCATGCAACAGGACAGTGCAGAAAAATTCTACCAGATGGCTGGCATGCCTCGTGTTCTTGGACCCATTGATTGTACACACATTCGCATTCAATCCCCATGTAAGTACTAAAAACAAAGTTACTAATGTTAGTTATTAATTTAAATAACATAGCTTAATAATCATCCATTGTCCTTCATAGTACATTGAAATTTAATAAATGATTGTATTTAATACCTACTTCAAAGTTAGATACTGCAATGTTATCATATTGAATGTTGTTGCTCAAATGTAAAAATAACAAAATGTAATTCTTTATGTTTATTTTAGGTAGTTTAATAGGTGAAGAGTTCAGGAATCGTAAAGGGTACTTTTCTATGAATGTCCAGGCCGTATGTGATGCAGACCTAATGTTCATGAATGTTGTGGCACGCTGGCCAGGTTCCACTCATGATGCAACAATTTTTAATAATTCCGATTTAAGAGGTAATCTTCTTTTACTACAATGTTGAATAACAACATACCTGCTGTGCATTTTCTTGAAATGTTCTTTTATAAGTTTTGTGTTCTACATAATTACTGTTACTTTACAGTTGATTGTGATGCAGGTAACTTTGGCAATCGTTGGCTTCTTGGAGATAGTGCCTATCCAAACAGGTCATATCTATTGACTCCACTTTTAAACCCTGCCACAGAAGCCCAACAAAAGTAAAATAAAGCTCATATAAAAACCAGAAATACCATAGAAAGGTAGATATATTATTTTTTTATCATAACTTATACCAAAAGACACAATAGGCTTATATCTGGATACAGTTTGATCTTGATAGCTTTAGGCTGATTTCAGAGTGACGCGCGCGGCACGCGCCGGAGGCCAGCGCGTCTCAACAGCGCGCGCTTGATGCGCGGACCACTGTGAAACGAGTTGCATAGTTTCCTTCGCCAGCGCTGGCCGCCGGCGCACGTCTCACCGACGGCGCGTTAAAACTGCGTGACTATGAAACGCAACTACTGTCTAGTGTAATTGTAAGCGCGCGCGTTTGGGGACTGCGCCGCTCGCCGGCGCGACTATGAAATCAGCCTTATTGTGGTTTTTAAGTGCAAGTGTATCCAAACAATCGTGGTTAATAATATAATATGTAAAATAATAATTATATTTTATTTAAGGACATTTGGAGTATGGAAACGCCGTTTTCCTGTAATTGCACTGACACTGCGACTAGCTTTGCCTAATATTCAAGCTGTAATTATTGCCACTGCAGTATTACACAACATCTGCAGAAAGCTCAAGCTTGAGGAAATCCATTCAGAAGTTGAGTTGCCACCTACGTTTATGGAAGATGGTGCTCATAATCTTGTAGATTTTCAAGACATTAGCCAGAGGGCAGATGTTATAAATAGCTATTTTAGTAATTAAATTAAAACTTCGACATTAATTCCTCTTTTATTTATTAAATACACTAACATTGTGAACACAAAGATAAAATATATGAATTTAACAATTATTTTTGCAACTAAGTACGAAACTATAAAATCAATCAATCAATTATTAAACCTAAACATAATCTCCTTGACAATAACTTAATACAACCTAGCGTGAATAAAAACCATTTTAATTTAATTTAATTTTGATAAGAATATTATAAAATGAAAATGAGAATGTTAAGAAATTCAATACACAAACCTAGATTTGCAATATTTAACTGTTTTTAAGTTTTTCTATTTCCAATCTTAATTTTTCATTTTGCAAATCTAGGTTTGTGTATTGCAATTCCATACATTTTCTTTTCACATTGTAATAGTCAGCAATAGCTTTATCTCTTGCTTCTCTGGATTTATTAATGGCACCTTTTCTTTTACCTGGAAAACAAAGACAATGTTAATGACTGTAAAGCCAATTGTAATGGCATCTATAGATATGTATACTTACAACATCAAAACAATAAAATAAGTAACCATTACCAGCTCTCCTAGGTGTGGGCAAGAAAGATTTTGAAGTGTTAGACATTGCAGAAGTTGTCACTGTGACAATCTCATCTACAATGTTTGTTGTATCATACACATTCTCTTGGGGCAGCTCTACAACAGCAATGTTGCCAGGCATCCTTTCATCTTCACTGCAACTATCACCACCACCAATACCATCACCACCACCAATACCATCACCACCAAGAATAAAATGTGCAGGTTCCCTGTCTCCCCCAAATGGGACGGTGAAACCAGTTGCAGTGCTCCCCAAAAGGCTAGACACTCGATCCAGTATGTCATCTGGGGGTATATAATCAGGTGCACCACCACCAGTCTGTAAATAGAAAAATGATGATAGTATACTTACTTAGGTTTAAGAACCAAAATACTTTTATATGGTCACAATTATTTGAAAAAAGTACTACTAACCTGAATGTTATTCATCCTGATTTTAGTGCTCCGCTAACGAGCATTTTTTTTTTTAATTTTCCCATTTCAACCTTAGTTGATGTGGTGTACGAGGACAAGTAGAGGCAGTAGCGTTGAATCGCGTTGCTATTCGCGTCCACTCCTCTGCTTTCAATTTGTTGTTGGTGGCATTGGTAGTTTTGGTGGTGATGATTTTGCTGGCTTCAATCATATCCAGCAGAGCTTTTGTTTCGTCTTTGGACAGTGGCTTGCTTTTAGTCTTAAAAATACAAAGCATAATTTGTTTGTATACAAAATAGGCAGGACACATTTCACGTCATACACCGCTTAAATTATTTATAAAACGCACACACAGAAATCAATAATAAAATCATTGCTTACCATGTCAGAATCCATTGTTGGTATGTATTATATTTATTTAAGTTAATATTACTGGTACTTAAAATTTTTTAATACAAGTTGGCGTCGTCGATCGTCTTGCTTGTCAAATTTTGAATCAAAATTTGATACGTATCAAAATTTTTGATACGTTCCGGGCTACCAAAACATGTAGTATGTTGTTTTATTTTATTATTATATACCCTAGTCGTCTAGTAAACACATTTTGACCAGAGTATAAATAAGTCAGTACTGATGGTTTATCGTTAATATTTTATAAAATATTTTTCATCATAAATAAACCGCTATAATTGTGTACCCTCAGTTACTGAGTTCTGCATAAAACGAAACGCTGCAGAGGGAAAAGATCGCACCCCAATCTCTGGGCAAAAAATGGATGGATTGATATGTTTTGTTATTGGCACGCAGGTAAAGATCAAGATAGCGATAGAGCTAATCTAGAGATAGGACTGACTGACAGATTGCGGATCGTTTATTAATTTCGGGCGTAAGGCGAACTACTAAAATGGCAACATTATAGAAATCTGACACGTAACAATAAAAAAAATATACTTAATTATAAAAAAAAATTAAAAAATAACACGTACAATGGTCCACATCGGGACTAAGTGCGGAAACCACACCCACTAGCATATTAGTGGAGACAAATGATGATGATGATTATAGAAATCTGGGAGAGACCTATGTCCAGCCGTGGACTATATCAGGTTGATGATGATGACGAGGCTCCTAGTGATCCGACTACAAAAATAGGACAAAGTTTTGAATGCCTAAAGGCCCAATGCATGCTTTTAGACTTTTCGTAAGTCAGGCCGGGCCCATCCCCGTAATTTTGTGAGAGTCAAAATGGCGGGTACCATAGCGAATTAAATTATACCAATTATCAAACAAATGTACCTAAACTATTTAGTGACTAGCTCAAAAAAATCTGTAGGTAGGTACCTCGTTCAGAACGAAATTATTTCTGAATTATGGTACACCCGCCATATTGACATCAAGATGGCGGGTGTTCTAAAATATTTTATTATTTAATTAACCAGTAGGTATTCATAAAATGTAATTACACAAAAAAATGTACCTCAAGTAGACAGAAACACACACTTGATCAGTGGGATAGTTCATGAGAAATAAAACAACCGTGTCCTGTGTATAAGAAAACACGATAATTGTCATGACATATTGATATACTTAGTAGACTTTTTTTTGGTGTATTTTTATTGACGGATTCTTAGATGGGCTGGCCTCGGTTCGATTAGTGGCACTGACTGATAAACCAGGGGTTCTGGGTTCAATCCGCACCCAGGACAAATTGTTAGAAGTTCGATTGTTCGTAATGTCTCTAGGTGTACATGATATGTATGTAGTTAGAAATATATGTCTAAGTCTGTTTGGGATATCTGGTTGCCGAAGTCCGGGCTCTACTAGTCTGGTACCAGATGGCAGTGTATTATTATTATTATTTTTCTTTTAAAAAAGACAGCACCCGCACTAGGGAATCTAATCCGTGTTGCGGGGTACTTTACAAACATATAATAGACGGACACAAATTACATCCAGACTCAGAACAACTATTTATGGGTCTCACAAATAGTTGTCCGGCGCGGGACTCGAACCCGCGACACGAAGCGGCGCGAGGCGACTGTCTTAGCCGCTGCGCCACACGTGCAGTCAGTAGCTACTCCTATAATTAATATTTATCCAAATTTAAATATAGATTTATCTATTATTAAGCTTTGGTTTTATTTTTAACTGTCTTGGAATAGCATAGCTCCATCATAAAACACGGTACCTAAGGGCATTTTTAATAAGACTTAGGGCCTATGTTCCCATAGTACAAGCTCTGCTTAGTTTGGGGTCAGATGGCTGTGTTAAAATAATGTCCTAGGATATAATATATATATGCACGCCACGTTTTTTAAGCGCGCCGTTAACGTGCGTTTGTAGCGATATACACGGGCGTTAGCATCGCGTTTGTATCGATACAAACAAAAACAAACTGCTCTGTAGGATAAAAGCGCGAAGTCGATTCTAAAACGCGCGTCAGCGGCGCGTGTGTGCATAGGCCTTAATAAGACTGTAGGTGTACTGTTTTCAATATAATTTCTTATGTTGACAATAATTAGTAATTTACGTAGTAAAATAATATACAAAAGAGTATGGTGTAGTCCCTGGACGATGTAGTTACGCCATGCATCATTTATAATTTTTTATTGGGGGTAAAGAAAAAGCCAATATATTTTCATAATTTATTGCAATCACACACATTTTGTGCAATACCTTAATAAAAATCGAATAAATTATTGCCTAATCTTTGATAGATATTATTGCAAAAGACACTATAGTACCAACTTAAAATATTAATATCATTCTCCGCTAGTATTTGTGAACAATGATAATAATATGGACATACCTATTGAAACACGTGTAAAATTATAAAGTATGTTCAGTGAACTAATTTCAGTGATATGTTACCGAATAAACGAGAATTCTAACATTGATATGTAACCAAGCGTAAAATCAATTTAGGTAACATTAGAAATGTAAATAAAACCTGCATTATATCTAGTACAGACGCCAGCATATCCATCTACCCCAATCTGTCAAATTTCTTTTATAGATTTTCAACTTTATCACATAGGCATAAGGTTCTCCTTCAATTGGGGAAATTTGTCAGATTGGGGTAGCTTGATGTGCTGGCGCCTGTACATTAGAATAGCTACCTAATATTGGAATGTTTCGAAATAGAGACAAAAACGGGTAGTAGTACTCGCTCCGTAATCGTAAAAAACAATTGAGTGTTAAAATCGCGCAAAATACATACATTATACATAACACGCCTATCTTGAGCAAAAGTTAGTTATAAGTGCAAAACTTGATAATAAAATTAAACGTAACAATTATCTATACCTACATATAATAAAATCGTAAGAAAGTCAAAACTGTACATTGAATATTTTTTAAAAGGATACTTGGGGCGTGACCTACAATCGATATCGAAGCAAAAAATATTGTTTTTAGAATTTTTGTCTGTGTGTCTGTATGTAGGTCCGGTCTAAACTCAGAAAGTACTGCATGGATTTACTTCAAATTTTGCATGAATATTACTAAGAGATCGGGTCAACATATAGGCTACATATTATCACGCTATAACCTACGGGGAGGAGCTGTGAGCATTTATAAAATTTTACGCGGGTATAACCGCGGGGCACAGCTAGTGTTAAATAAAGCTTTATAAGAGCTGCAACAATCTATAAAAACACTGCCATTTTTTAAAGTCTATATATAAAACTGTTCAGCCAGGATAACAAGAGTAGCGGCGGCGGAAGGCGTGGGTGTAAAATATACCTACGGCCTCGCGGATCCATGGTCCGCTTTATACAACTAAGACAGCTAACGAACATACGGCTCATCTGATGAATACCATTACGGTCACCATAGCCTATAAACGCATGCTTGAGCGTCCCTTTTCCAACCCTTTCGAAAACTTATTACTCCTTTTTAAGTGCCCCCATAGTGTAGTTTCTTAGTAATACTGTGGCGGGGTAAGTTTTACGGAAACTGTACAGTTCGTACTGTACAGGTACTCATAAAGGTTTAGGTTGAGGATGTTTTCCATATCAATGGAGAGGTGAAATGGTGGAAAGTGGGATCGCACGGCAATACAATAAGTCCGTTTTAGTGAGGCTTCGTACAGTAGCAGGCCTTGTGGTTCAATCGCAGTTCCCTAGTTTAGTTTGCTTAGTGATTTTAATGAAACTCTTTGCTACTAAATACAGTACAAAATCGATTCGGCCTGCAATTGGGGCCTCGCAAAAATCAGAATGACCTTGCGCCGCATGTCATAGAATCTAAATATAGAAAAGGCATATTCATGATAACATAGTAAGTACTTAAGCGATATAGCGGTGTACGTTACTCATACTTAAAAAAATAGGGTAAACGAGTGAATTACTGCCGTACGCCTTTGTAACCGCACCATTTTCGCACTTTATTAGATGTGAATGACTTCTTATTTAAATAAAATATAAATAAAATAAACATAATTACATTTAAAACAGGGGTTCTACTGTCATTCCTTGAAATAAGTTGGTTAGAAAAGTCATTGATTGTAATTAATCTAATTACATATCCCTCAACTGTGATTATAACATTAATTATGACTTTTAAGAGCTCCACAATTATTAAATACCCACTCTATTTTAACTAGGTTTTGGTTGAACCAAACCACATTGAAATTAGTCATCTGTTTCAAAGCTATCATGACTATCCTCGAAGATATAATACTCTCTTTTATTTCAGGGATAATATCATCAATTAAAAAGGTCGATTAAAATTCCTTTTATGACCTAAAATTATCATTTTTGTTATTTAAATTTGATTTCCAGATATGACAATATTTACATAGAACCCTGATTTAAGTCTACATCACATAATATCCACACAAAATTTAAGGTGTTTGTTTATAATATTCTAGTTGGAGTTCTCCCGCAAGCTGTCAAAAGTTAATTACGTATATTAAAAATAGCAGTAGTTTTTAGCTAAAAAATTACTAATAAAATACTCAAGTATCACAAATATTTTAGAAAAATAATCTTAGTTAGTGTGAAAGATACCCAAATCCACCAATAACACACAAGTATACCATTAATGAAGTGCCAATATCTCCTTAGTGGTAAAAAATTGTATTCTTTGCAATATTTTTGTTAAAAATTTTGATGTTGGTCTTAAGTATAAAATAAATGGGTAACCAAAACTTTGATAGAGTTTTGAGGAATAGATAACACAGGATAAAAATAATCTAGTAGAAGTCCTCTCATTTCAAAGATTTGAAGCACAGCTTATTTTTTAAACTAATAATAAAACATTTCCTAAACATAGATACAATTTTGAGTCTATGATATCCTATAATGTGAATTTGATTGAAATCTTTAGACCTTTTTAATAAAACTATTGCCTGTTCATATAGTAAAGGATTATCTCATTTAAATATTAACAATTTAGGAGGTTTATTTCATACAATAATAATAATATTTTCAGTTTATTACATTAATGAAGGTTTTTTTATATTCATTATATGAATCTTCTTATTTAAATAAAAATAACAGTATTTTCTTTGTTATCAAAACTATTAATCTGATTGTGATGATACTTTAGGGTGTTTAAAATACCCATACGGTTACATTAGGTTTTCCTGACCCAAAATAATAGGAATAAGAAACCCCAACTGTATGAAATGTTATTCAAAATACACCAGTAGTGTAAATTTTCAAAAATAATATCCATGTGTCTGGTTAAATATCAACTTTTTCTGAAGATATGATAGATATTGTTTGGAGTAAGTTACTGCCACTCCATCAACAATCCATAGAATTAATGTAAAGTTACAACTATAGAAAACCTATTCAGTGGTGTAATTTTGTATTTTCAGATCATAGTTCCTGCTTTACTTTCTGTTTATCGTGTAACTGGAATGTCTGGAGAATATTGATCCTGTTTCCAAGCTCTTTCTTCTTTTCATCAGACAGTTTACCACTGAGAAGCTTCTTCACTCGTTCATGTTCTGACTGAATGAACTCATTGCCTTTGTCAAGAATCTTCTCCATTATAGTCTTGTAGATCTTTCCCGATATAGAGTCCTAGAACAAAATAAAGGATAAAAGACTTCTAATGCTTTTAGTATACAGGGCTTGTGTACAAGATGCTGCGATGGCTGCTTGGTGTACTGGGCACATACCCAAATGTGAACAAGGCATAATTTGAGTACATGGTAGGGCAGACTGCGGAGGTAAAAGTAAAAACTTTGTTCTAAATATACCCCTATTTCAACTTCAAGCCTAAGATGTCTATTTTCCCAGATTTTAAAAAGATACCATCAAACATTGAATTAGTGAGAGAAACTTAACTTTTTGTAAATATATATTAACAAAATTAATACCATCCATTTTATTAACAAATTTACGTAAGATAAGGTCTTGGTATAAGCTCAGAACCTTAGTATTTCAGAAGACAAGACAGCTATTTATATTTGTGCCGGTAAATTGAATGGTGGTTTATTGGTATAGGGGTTTATTTCCCTAGTCTGAGCTTAGTAAACTGACATAATGATACAAAAGCCATTCTAACACACACCCACTCGCAATTTTTTTTAAAAGACAACCCCCGCACTAGGCATTTTATTCCCTGTGTCGCTGGGTACTGGGATGGAAGGTCACAAAGTACATCGAGACTCAGAACACCTATTTATGGGTCACACAAATAGTTGTCCGGAATGGGACTCGAACCCACGAGGCGACTGTCTTAGCCGCTGCGCCACACGTGCAGTCAGATTTGATGGTTTCAATCCAGGATAACATTTATTATAGTTTGCATAAATATAAGATACTGTTACATATATTTACTTAAATCTGTTACTATTAAGTAAACTAGGTATAATATTTGGCGATCACCGTAGCCTAGTTGGTAGTGCTCCTGCCTACGAAGCTGGTGGTCCTGGGTTCGAATCCCGGTAAGTGCAAATATTTGTGTGATGAGCACGAATATTTGTTTCTGAGTCATGGATGTTATCTATGTATTTAAGTATTTATCTATCTATATAAGTATGTATATCGTCGCCTGGTACCCATAGTACAAGCTTTGCTTAGTTTGGGGCTAGGATGATCTGTATGACACTGTCCCTAGATATTATATTATTATTATTATTAATATTGTATGGGCAAAACGAAAACCGCGACCCGCCACGTCAGCGAAAATTAATAGCAAATATAAAAAAATAATATTATACCTTGTTGGAGAGTTTCTTTTGCACCTCCTCCGTCTTCTTCAGCACCTTCTTCCTGTCATCTTTCTTTACTTTCATGAATTCTATCGCCAGTTTATCGAGTTCCCTCACGCAGCCCGGCAAACTTAAATATAAACCGGTGTTTTCCCGAATGAATCGCCGCAGTTCATCGGCGGTGAATCCTTTCGACTCGTCAAACGATATCGGCTCACTCTTACCCTTGACGAACAGTTTCACAACAGGGAAATTCTCCTTGGTAGCACCGTACTTCTTCGCAAGGACCTCGTTATCCTTTTCGCCATAATCTTTCACACCGACTTCAGCAATCAAAAGTTCGTCCACGTCTTTCGCGTCTTTAGCCAGAGACACAAAAGCTTCGTGCTTGTCTCCATATGGGAATGCCACATCGAACTTAATGAGAGAAGCTTCGAATTTACTTGTTATTTTATCAAATGAAAACTCATCTAATTCAACTGAGCCGCTCGTTGATGATGATGCTTGGTAGGAAAATGGCAGGATTAAAACAATACTAAAAACTAATATATGACGCCGCATGGTTGGTTGCTATGTGTACTGCCTATCAGACACTAGAATATTCTATCACTAGCGCGTGTGGAGCTGTATCGCGTAATTTAACATCAAAATACAATGTTAAATATTTATTGAAACACCTTCCTTCCAATAATAAGTTTGTTATTGATAAGTTAGTTTTCTATTACCAAATACCAACGGACCAACCAGTGACATGTTACATTCCGTTTCACGTTGTCATTAAATGAAAATAAAATTTGTAAGCTTTTGAATATTTTAAATGTACTTTATTACGAATATATTAGAATGTCAACATTTGATTAACTATCTAAAAACAACAACATTATACTAAAACAATTTATTACTTACACAAGAAAATTACATAATTTGAGTCTTTGCTGTACTGCAATAAATGGATCGTAGCTGCACCCACTATTATTTGCCAATTGGCCGTGGGCATTTGTGATTGGTTGAAAATTCACCGGTTTGTTTATTTACGCCGAAAGACTGTTTTCTGTTACAAAATATAATTTAACCGACTGCAAAGGGGAAGGAACACTCAAAGAAATTATAATTTTGTGTTAAATATTTTTCCAATATAAGCATTCCATCACCACACGAACTAACGGATTTTTTAATAATCCTTTTAATATGTTGTCTACAAATGGCCCAATTAAAATACGATGTATATCAAACTAGTCTGTAAATAGCCGCATTGTCAGAAGGATCCGGGTCAAAACGATAGGGTAGCCCAATACCCTTCTATTGAGATTTGTTCTCTTCAAAGAAAATTATGGATGAGACTAAAGCGTTCATATAGTCTGGTATCGGGTACCAAGGAATGTGTATGGATGGATCGACAGAAAAAACGGAGGAGGTTGAAACCTCCATTTATTCTGTCGATACAATAATCAAACCAAGCCCTTATTTTAGGAGGGCCAACTCCACCCTTTTAAAGTTACGGCCTTGGGAAGTAATTTCCTTGGTACCCGACACCAGACTATATTATTATGAAGGTCGAAGGAAGAAGAATAGAACATACAATAACATTCATGTTATTGTATGTTCTATTCTTCTAGCATTTAGCTGTCAAGCTAAATGCTCGAAGGTTCTATCCGTTGTTTGTGAACCGATTTTGATTAGGTCGGTAGGTAGGTACTCTTTGCATATTCGATAAGGAATGCTTTCGAGAGTCCCATATTAGGGTCTGTTTAAATCGGATTACAAACTAGGGATTTATAAAAAAAGCGGAAGTATACGTTGTAGATAGGTATATTTTTTTAAACAGATAATTTATCAGTTAAATTATTTTATGTACCTAGGTACCTAGTCAGGTTAAAAATGGTTTATTCTGTATAATAGCGCTCGATCCTGGTCGAATTATAGCTCCGTAGCATACATATAATAGAGCAGGAGTGTGTCCTCAAACACAGGAGCAAGCTCTATCGCTTCATTCTCAGAATCCACGTATGGCAGAAATTTACCTAAATGTGTTATCTGATGTAAGGGGGCATAAATTTATACGTAACTTGTTATCCGATGCGATGTAAGTAGATCGGAGCATGCCTTCTTGTTGAATATTTAAGTACTTTTAAAACGTTACCTATGTTTTATAATTATCCATTCCTCAGGTATTTGTCGCTTAATTTAAACTAGTGGTTGAGTCTTCTGCGTTTGTCAATTGCTCGGAGTAACTTAAATAGTGATCGTAAGTTAATGAGGTTATTCGCCTAAGAAACTGAACTACGTGTGGCATCCACATGCTAATTACGCGAAAAATTTTAACCATACAAGAATAAAAATTAACTGATGCATTTTTATGGGGCCACCCGGGATTTGAGCGCGTGGAGCTTCATTATTTGCGGTTAAACAGGCTACCGCTAGACCACCGAGGTATATAAATATGTAGTTAGGAGTTAAATAACTTGTTATTTATTTAAGGATTTCTCAACACAGATCTCTCTCGCATCATGGACGCATTAGATCTAAAATGATTTTTTTATACCTACTGTATTAGGCTATACCTACAGTTGCATTGTAAGCTTGACATGTAAAAGTGCATGTGAATAACCTGAATGTGCTGAATAAATTTCATAAAATTTTTAAGGTAATATCAAAAACTCAGCAGACTGTATTTTATAATCAATTTAATATTTTTATTAATTCTTAACATTTATACAGCTACCCACACTCACTTTAATAATAAAACAAAACAGTCGTAACGTGTAAAATCGGATATAACCTGGTGTAGTACCGCCACCTTCTTTACTCAGGACAATACCTAATCCTAATAACACTTTTGACTCGACCCGGGATTTGAACCGAGGTCATCTATATGAGCAGTTGAATACAAGTCGAAATCACAGCGGCTCCTCTAGGCGAACGAAGCTGACCAAACCATAGATAGATAATGATAACTGATATTGGGCGGGGTAGCATGCATTTTTGGTTTATAGTATTTGGTCTGTATTTGATTGTTTTACTTTTAGGGCTTCATTCTTTCTCTTTCCACATTGTTTCCAATAGATAATGTTTAGTTTAGAGATGTCTGTCGCACTTAGACCTTCCGATTGGCCCATCGCCCAACCGTCATTCTGTAAAAATATACAATAATTTATAACTATTAACGGTTTAGGTAAGTAACATGCAAGAATATGCAGCTGTGGTTTCGGATGTAAAGTTCTGGGACCAAGAAACATGCTAGAATATGCAGCTGTGGTTTCACACGTAAAGATCTTGGACCAAGAAACATGCAAGAATATGTAGCTGGGGTTTCGGACGTAAAGTTAAACATTAAGGGCGCATACGCTGCGTAAATACTTCTCTAGTTATATTCCGTAGTGAGAATCCGACAAGGTAAGACGGCTAAAGTTGAAAATTTACATACCCAAATAGGGTACATGATGTTAGTTTTCCCATTCTTGATATGAATCCAGGGGTAGTGCATCACGCTTTGGTAGTCGTACGGGAAACCGACCGACGCTGCAGGTGATAGTTTGTTCTTCATTTCTGTCGCTGTGTCTGACATGGAAATAAAATTGTACAATAATAATTGCTCGCACGATAAGTAAGTAATTGAGAGCTAGCGTTACAACCAGAGGTCTTCAGCGTTGTTTCGGTCAAAGAGCAGTCCGACTTGGGAGATATAAATGATTGATGTGTGTTAATGTTAAGTGGACGAGTAAGTTAAAGATACTAAAGGAGGAAGGGATGGGTCAGCAACATGCAACTAATGGCCCGGGTATTGCGACCTTCATTCGGCAATGAAATATCAGGCTCGTCTGAAACTAGTTTGTATTTAAACAAACTTATTTAAGTAACAGATCAGAAAAGTTAATGTCATTTTTCTTTCACAAAAATCACAAAGCCCGGAGAAGGAAAGTTTGTGTGATACGGTAACATAGGGGTACATAAAACATTCTATGTTGTGCTGGTGGTCTAACACCAGAAATTGTATGAACCATTGGATCATGTTAGCTTATTCTTATCAACATATCGTTACCAAAAGTGATGTTGGTCCTACAAGTGCATTGTCTCAATTTCTCAGTCAGAATATCAGTTGTACTGGGTCCTACTACAAAATTCAAAATATGCACAAACAAATGGAACATAGGTTGTACGCTGAGTTGCTCCACATATTCAAACAGGAGTTGTAATTATGACGATGGCGAGATTTCTTCTTTCATTCTATTATACGCTCGAAATGCAAGAGCGAGTAGGTGAAACATATACTTAATTTCCAGTAGTAAATTGATCCTTTATAATGTGTAGGATAGGGTTTCGATCGTGTATATCGTGCTGGTGGTCTATTCACAGAACTTGCGTGAACCAAAAAGTATTGTATTGTGTTTACCAGAAGTGAGTTGATCCCAAACGATGTGCAGGAAAGAGTCTCGGTCATGCATGTTGTGCTGGTGCTCCAACCCCAGAACGTGCACAAACAGGTGGAGCAGGTCGTTCATAGAATTGAAGCAGTCCCCATTGATGTACAGATTCTGGATAAAACAGATTTTTTTTGTATGAAGCCATTGCTGGCCTTACGGTTAAGATAAGAGGCAAAACTTATACAGGAAATAAAAAATCTATGATCTGATTCGTGGCTGATGGCGTAGAAAATCACCACCGCGTATCATCCCGTGGGGGCGTAGAAGTCGGCCCGAGGCTATATACCAGAGAATGCCAGCAGAATTTGCTCTGAGTGCTATGACCAACATACTGCGATTGCCAACCGCAAAGTATCCGTCGAGCAATTGCTAAGCTACCAATAAATGGCGCCAATAATCTCCGTAGAATGTGTTAAAAATAGTATAATATATTTCATGTGAATCCTGTTTTGACTTCGAAATTAATTAGATTTTTGTTAGCATGGGGTTTTTTGCCAGAAATAGTGTTCAAAATCTGTCGGTGATTAAAAATATTATTTACAGAATAAAATTTGGAATAAACTACACATTTGGAACATTGTATGAGATTTAGATAACTCTTAGTTTAAACACACAATGTTCACTAATCACTAATCAAATCACTGCATGAATTCTACTTTCATTCTTTTGACAAAGATTCTCTGACCAAATTACATATATCCTCAAGAAAGGCTGGTTCAGACCTAAGTGCAACAGACAGGTACCCTAAACCGGCGATCACGTATGAAGAATATAATGCCAGTAGATGAGGCAAAAGAAATCTGCAAAGATCGTGATAAATGGAAATCCGTTATCTCTGCCTACCCTTCCAGGAAACAGGCGTGAGTCTATTTATATAACGAAATCAGGCGTTACGTTGCGGAATTTCATGACAATAAAAATACAAAGTTATAAAGTAGAGTAATTTCACTAATTGACAGTTACATCGAGCCAGGATGCTATTTGCGCCGCTCTCTCTCTGCCTGCAAAAGTATGCACATGCAAGAAGGACAAATAAACAAGAAAATTACATGTACATAGTATATACTTGTTTCAGTCCTCCACGGACTATTCACAAGGGATTAACTCGTCGAGCTCATGACTGCGACAGTGCAATTCAGTTGCATTGGAGCGACGTGTTAGAATCCCTTGAGAATGTTACGTGGATGACTTTTGATTTTAAGGAGAGATATTTGTAGTTGTATTATCTACTAGCTGCGCCCCGCGGTTAAACCCGCGTTAAACTTTATAAATTATAGCCTATGTGTTAATCCACGGTTACAGCTAACTCCATACCAAATTTTATTAAAATCGCTCCAGCCGTTTAGACGTGAAGAAGTAACAAACATACACACTCACATAGTCATACACTCACAAACTTTCGCCAGAAAAGTAAGTATAAATATTTATAATATTAAGTAAGTATAAATATTTATAATATTAAGTAAGTATAAATATTTATAATATTTATACTTACTTTTCTTGTATAAATATTTGTTTAGCTTACTTTTCTTTTTCGTGTCTAGAGATAAAAGCCTTGACAGAGATAGATGTAGACGTAAGAGACTCAACTGACAAAAGCGCAGATTTTTAATATTGATATTAATGGGATTTAGGCGCTTTAAATAAACACATTTAAATACAATTATGTGTTAAGAAATAAATATTTAAAAAAGGCATCCTACGGAGTTTTCTGGCAGTGATTCTCAGTGGTTGTCAAGTAACGCACTGCACGGTAGGGTAAAAATAGTTGACGATTCCACACAAATGTAACATTTTTACGGAATAAATGATTTTTGAGTTTGAATGATAACACAAATACCTCGATTCCTTTAGGCTTCCCAGGCTCTGGGCAATTGCACCCAGGGGAGGATGATCTAGAAAGCACGATGACATTGGTCGCATGTCTGCGTTGAGGTGACGGCGGCATTGAAGGGTAGAGTGATCTTTTCTTTCTTACAGTCTTAGGTTTGCGTCGGAGGAATTTCATTAATGATGCTAGAAAGAATAATAAATACGTTAATTTCAGACTTTGGTCCATAAATTTGTTTGTAACAATGTTCTTAACCTAGTGTTAGTAAAAATACAAATCACGAGTAGTTAGTAACATTGTTCTTAGCCTAATGTTAGTAAAGCGTACAATTACGTCAGGCGCTTGATCTCGCGTGAAGGCTTATCCAGTAAGCCATCAGTACCGAGTTCCAGCGGCTGGCACACGCGGCCAGAATGGCGCTGCGGCTGCCGCGCACCCGCGCTATCATCAATGCACAGCGCTTACGCATGATGGCATGAAAGTCGTCCACGTGCGCCTCTGCGAACATGCCACTCGCGCTACAATAGCGCGGCAGCCCCATCAACACCCTGAACGCGTTGTTATACTGTACACATTAGTTGAATTTTGGTTATAGCCACCAGTCTCCGGTAAGACTAACTGTTATAATTTTGATGTCGATTTCTGTCTGTCTCAGTGTGTGTCCGTCTCGAACATTGTAGCTCTCAAACCAGAAAGCCAGTTTCCTTGAGGTGGTCCTTAGTTATGTTTGGTTAATATGGGTCCAGCAGTTTCAAAAGTTATAGTTAGAGTCGAAGTCTAACGGTTGAAGAATGGTAGACATAAGGTTTATGGAAAAAGACATGAAGAGAGTCCTTATTTTTTTTTACATGACGATTACAGTTGACCTGGTAGTCTTTCACTGCTTCATCGGACTATAGAAACTAGCGAGGGCCCCAGCCGTCTAGCTAAAACTACAAACTAAGTACCCGCGCCGGAAGGGGCTCTATCCGGCGCTGCTCCTGTGGGGTTTGAACTTCGACTCTGGGCGGTTACTGGCGGGGTGATGCAAGTACGCTCAACTTTGTATTGCCTCTATTTTTGCAAAATGGAAAATTCTGGGACTACTGTACATTCCGTCAAAAAAGTATCGGGAATGGATGATTTGTTTATGGTTCCAAATTCAATTTTTTGTTTTTTTCGTTGTTATTAGATTGGCACAACTGTTTTCCATTTTGGCGCGGAGTTTGAGTTGCATCTGTTATTTATATTAAATACAGTGCTGGTTTTAGTAATATCATATTTAGTTTGTATTGCGAATTTCATAATGGACAAAAATATCGAACAAAGAGTTTGTCTTAAATTTTGCATCGCTAATGGAATTTCGTGTACGGAGTGACTGAAAATGTTACAGAAGGCTTACGGTGAATCGACTTTATCAAAAACTCCTGCTTATGAGTGGTTCAAAGCGTTCAAAAGCGGTCGAGATGTGATGAAAGATTTGCCTCGCTCTAGTAGGCCATCAACGTCTGCAACTGAAGTTAACATCGCAAAAGTGAAGGAAATAGTGACTGAAAATCCTCATTCAACTCTGAGAGAGATAGCCGCCGAACTTTCTGTATCTCACGAGTCGATTCCTACCATTTTAACTAATCATTTGGGTATGAAACATGTTGCCGCTCGGCTAGTCCCAAAAGATCTGAATATTCTCCAAAAACTCAATCGCATGATAGTCGCTGAGGACATGGTAGAACGAGTCAATTCCGACCCAACATTCATGAAACGCATTGTTACTTGTGACGAGACGTGGGTTTACGAGTTTGACATGCAAACTAATCAACAAGCTTCGGAGTGGCGCCTTCCAACTGAACCGAAACCGAAAAAACCACGCCAAAGTCGATCAAAAGTCAAAGTCATGTTGACTGTTTTCTTTAACTATTGCGGTGTTGTGCACTCTGAATTCTTACCGGAAGGTCGAACGGTAAATAAAGAATATTATTTAAGCGTTATGCGGCGTTCAAGAGAGCAAATTCGACGAAAAAGGCCAGATTTGTGGAAAGGAAATTCTTGGATTTTGCACCACGATAATGCGGCTTCGCACAAGGCCATCATTGTGAACGAATTTTTGACCAAACACTCAACAAATACCATCCAGCAACCACCATATTCACCAGATATGGCTCCAGCTGGCTTCTTTCTTTTTCCTAAACTCAAATTACCACTTCGTGGTACCCGTTTTCAATCGGTAGAAGTCATAAAGGAGAATTCGCGGCGAGAACTGAACTCAATTCCGAAAGCAGCGTTTAAAAAATGTTTCGATGAATGGATTATTCGTTGGCGTAAGTGTATCGTTTCTGAAGGAGCATACTTTGAAGGTGATAAAATAAATTTGGATGAATAACAAACATTTTGTATATTATTGATCTTTTCCCGGTACTTTCTTGACAGTGTAGTATATCAGTAGTAGATCATTATGGTTTAAAGTTTTATTCGACAGGTTATCAATTCTGAAAATTATTTACAATGAAAACGTAGATACTGGTCAATTAATAGACACAAAATTCTGTTCCGGGAGGCTTGTTATAGGTTAGTTTGCATCCATGACCTTCCATCATTTTTTTGCTCGTTTTTATAGATAATGGTACGGAACCGTTCGTGCACGAGTCCGACTCGCACTTGGCTGGTTTTTTATGCTAAAATCGCATATCCGTCGCTTGGGGAGGCGACGGGTATGTAGGGCTCCCCACTAAAACCACCACGGTAGCCAGCCTAACAGTGTTGGGCCGGGGGCTCTGGGTACTCGAGAACGATCACACCAGTCCCCCCGCCGTACACTGAAGCTTTAGTGAGACTCTCACTGGGAGGCGTGAATGTCTAGCCAGCACACACAAGCGTGTTTACGCAACCTGAGCTACAGCATGTTACCTCTTCCCGGGATGTGTCAGATTATCCTAGGTGTAGGTGATATTACTAAATGGTGGAGTGGACTAATTTACTAATGAGCATGAGAGGTTGTGACTGGTATATCGATACGGTACTTACTTACTCATCTTATGGCCAGTGGTTACCTTAGAGTCGAATAACTCTTCAAGACGCCCATTAGACATTATACATGGCTTAGCGGCTGTTGCCTTCTGGTGGGTATGTCACCGACTAAACCTACCTGCCGTGGACTTCTCTTGGCGCCTTATGGGGGGAGCCCCGGGAACGCGGGTATGCTGCTCCGGTGCCCCCCTTTTTGCGCCATGTCCCAGATGGTCGGGACACGTACCCTGGGAGGGCTCAGAATTGCCCTCCTCTATTGCCGACTCCTGCCAGTACGGCACATCGACTGCACCACAAACACTACGCTGTCTTCCCGGAGCTGCTTGCACGTGAACGGCTGTTGCCTAACGGCTACAACCGGGACCGACAGCTTAACGTGCCCTCCCAAGTCCGGAGATGCTCAGAAATTATAACACTCTGTCGTTCATCTATGGACTGACCGCGAGCCTAGTTGCTTAACCCCGCCAATCACTTACGGACCTAAGAGGGAATCTGGCTATGAGCGTCTCAATACTGTAAATATACAGATACAGTAAAGATAAGTTACGTTAATATATAACATAGTTAAAGTGAAGTCGCAGACATAAACTTGTTCTTCATAAAAGTAACAGTTAACAGAAGCACAGCGAAGCGTAAAATAATAAAATAAAATTCTAACTTTCGTTTGTTCGCGTGAGGTTAAATAATAATTGTCTTACGTTATCCATTTGCGCTTGCGCATGATTGTCGTAACGCATAATGAATTTATAGTTAGGCCGACTGGTGGCGAATTGGTACATTGCTAACTTTCTGTAAGTGAAGTGCAACTTGCAGTTATAACTCCGTGTCTGGTTTGGAGAAATAGAATTTACATGGCTTATTTATAATAATGTAATGTGATTGTTAATTAAACTATAAATATATGTAAAAGAGCGACAAAAAGGAATCTTCATTCCTGTTGCACAACGCGAGGTAACAAGTTAGGCTTGAAAATTTTGAATATACTTTTAGCCCGCCATTTTCATTTAATAATAAATGTGAAAATACTCTTTGTTGTATTTAAAAAAGTGTAGTATTACGGAGCTGGTTATGATTAAAAAAACCGTCCAAGTGCGAGCCGGACTCGCACATGAAGGGTTCCGCAGCAGCAAGTATTTCAGTTGATTAAATGAACGCAAATTGCGGTTTATAACGTATTAAAAAAAACTACTTACTAGATCTCGTTCAAACTAATTTTCGTTGTTAGTTTCTATGGTAATGTACATCATATATTTTTTTTAGTTTTATCATCCTCTTATTTTAGAAGTTACAGGGGGGAGGGGGGGACACTCATTTTATCACTTTGGAAGTGTCTCTCGCGCAAACTATTCAGTTTAGACAAAAATGATATTAGAAACCTCAATATGATTTTTAAAGACCTATCCATAGACACACCACATGTATGGGTACGATGAAAAAAAATTTTTTGAGTTTCAGTTCAATGTATGGCGACCCCCCAAAAATATTGTTCTTTTTCTATTTTTGTGTTAAAATTCACAGAATACACCTACTTACCAAGTTTCGGCAGTACAGCGCTTATAGTTTCGGAAAAAAATGGCTGTGTCATACGGACGGACAGACAGACAGACAGACATGATGAATCTATAAGGGTTCCGTTTTTTGCCATTTGGCTACGGAACCCTAAAAAGCATAAATATTTAAGTGATTAAGTGACTTAGCACGACAAAAACAGTCATATTTATTTTTTATTATATTAGAATGCGACAATCGAGCAAGTGGGTCATCTGATGGTAAGTGATCACCGCCTCCCATGGACGCTCGCAACACCAGAGTAGTAAACAAGTGTTGACCTCGCCCACACAGAGAAACACAACATTAAAATTATTCATTTTATTAATATGTTGGAATGTCTTCTGTAAGGTGGAGGTACTTCCCCAGTCGGGCTGTTCTTTGCACGAATGCACGCTATGCCCTAACTCTCCTAAATGAGTTCAAAACTATCATTATTCTATTCTATAAGTGGTCGCTTATCGTCACTTATTTTATTAGAAAAAATACAATTAAAGAAAAGCTACGTACGTTTTTTCTTCGACACATCTTCATCACCATCTATTTTATTACTGCTCAAATCAGGTAAACTTTCAGGCTGGTACAAATCTTTTTCATTTATTTTAGTTTCTTCCCCAATGTTGTCCGCAGGGGCCATCTTTCCTTCAATCGTTTCTGCAGGCGATTCTGCATCTGCTGCTGTGTTTGTTTGATCTTTTTCGTTGGTTACAAGGAGGGAACTATTGAGGGCAGTAGGATCTGGATCATTTAATTGGACGTAAGGTTCTATGCTACTACTATGTGAACTGGAGTCGGAATGGCTTTTGATTCGTTCATCATTAGGTTGAGGTGGATCTGGTTCTGGTTCACCACTATCGTCTTCGCTGCTACCGCTGCTACTGCTGCTACCTTTATCTCCTGCTAAGTTTTCTTTATCTTTAGAGAATGTGTCGTCGTGACTGTTGTTACCTATTCCAAGGTATCGGAATTCAATACAATCTGTTTCTTTCTCAATGTGATTTATCACTGCATGAATGTTGAGTAATTCTTCTTTAGCTGTTGATGTAGATAATTAAAATAAAAAGGTTAGATGAGCCGGTTTCTAGAAAACTCTAATTAGTTTTAATAACAACTAATATTGATATTAAGGACTACACAAAAATATTTACATTTTGGATAGTGGGAGTCACTAGGACCTTCAATATGATTGGGACACTGGGGACAATAGAACCAATGCATGCATACGTCAGAGATGTCAGGTCTAAAGGCCCTGCAAATCGATTGTTTCAATGTCTATTGTACAGCAATAGAATCATTACGTAAATGACGGGCCTGTTGGTGTGGTTGGCAAATGCTAGCTTTTCACGTTGGAGGGCGTGGGTTCGATTCTAAATAAATAAAATAAAATAAATTAATTAAAAAAGGTTTTTATTCACGTAGACTTTAAAAAAGCGCTTGTAAATAGTCAGAACATGTTTGTAGTAATATAGTTGTATACATTATTATTTCTAGTAACATAGATATTTAGCTACACATTGTATGAAAACATTTATAAAATTAATTTAATTTAGCAATGATATTTAGCTAGCTCCCACCTAGGACAGATATTTGAGTGCATGGACATGTCTTTTTGTCCTGAGACTGGGTGTGATTATCTATATAAGTATGTATTTGCAAAAGAGAAGTAGTATATGTAGTATATCAGTTATCTGGTTTCCATAGTACAAGCTCTGTTTAGTTTGGGATCTGGGGCTGTGTGTAAATAATTTTAAAGCCCTACAAGGGAATTGAATTGAAATTTTGACGAAGACCAGTAACACTAAACAACAGTACTGTATTGTATAGCCTATTAATAAGTGATAATTATTGATATGATAATTTTATAGCTACTTATAAATATTACACAAATTAACTAATCATCATTCAGTTTTCATTTTGACATGTTTAATTGAATTTTTAGTATTTGACCTATTTATTTTTTTAAATATTGTATTATTATTAGAGGAGCAAAATGAAAGATAGTAACGGGTAACTCTACGTGAGTTACCAGTCCGTTTTTTGTACACGTGTAAGAATGACACAGAGTCCTCGGTTTAGAAGTCCGACCAATAAAATAGTTATAATACATCAAAAGAATTTAAGACATGAACCACCTCGCATATTTAGACATTAGAATTTTACGGATGTGAAAGTTCCTTACAACGCAACGGCCAAAAACTGCTAGGAAATTGTAGAACAATTTTATTACGTGCGTTAAACTATGAGCAAGCCGCACCTTTATTGGCAGTGCATTCTATAATTTAACAGTCTAAACAGTGAATGCCTTCTTAACAAATCCATTGCAATAGGCTTTCGATTGTTTTTGCGTTTGTTCCGCTAACAGCTAATTTATCTTATTTTTATTTTTCAGACACACACACACAAACACACACACACACACACACAGACAGTAATACACACATCCATAGTTTCTTAACGGAAACCATAAAACTGCCCTCTTAAAAAAAAGTGCATTTGGTATGGCAACTTTAATTTACAACGAAATTTCTTCAGTAATCAAAGAGCAACCATATAACACATTTAAGAATAGACATTATTCTATTACTAGAAAGGTGCTACTACTCAGTTACGGATTACTTAAATGATTCATTCGAATTATAGTTTTGGAACTTAATTAAATAGAAATTTAATTTAGTAATTTATTTGATTCCCTATTTAGTTTTAAGTCATTGCAATGTTTGTATGCCAAATTGGCAGAATGTACTCGGTATCTTTTTTATTTCTAACATCACACATTGTAATAACCTACATTCTATGCAAATAAAGAATAATAATAATAATTATTATTACAAAGATAGCGTTAGTAAGAGTTGTTAGTAGTACAATCAACGGCAAAAGTCTATGATCGAAATCGGACGAGAGGTTTTAGGTTTATGAATGAACATGGATATTTGGCAGCATTATCACTAGCTAATATTTTTGCATTTAACACTCACGCAGTTTAGAACACTTCTCCGATATACTTAAAGCAATTTACGAAAATTGAATAGCCGATTCTGATTATCTACTTTAGCTGTTAACTGTACACATAAGAAAAATACAAAAAAGGTGTTAGTAATTTGTTAGTAAGCAGAACAAGTTACGCAATAATTACTATACTCTACTTTCTCTTTATGTAGAGGTGTACATCAGCCTAGTGCACAATAAAAGGACTGTCGATCTAGCACGCTAACGTTCTGAGGACAGTGTTGGTGTTATTACGGACCCTACTCCATCCATGCAGTTATTTTCCTTATGATGAGCAAAAATCATCTACGGATGCATCCGCAAACATGCGGAAGCAATCGAGAATAGTCCCTCCCTCTTACGCACCACTGCAACTCCTGTAAGCCAGGATCAACAGTGGCACACAATGAAATGACACTGAGCGGTGAGGCTCAAGCATGTCCCGGGGAATCGCTTTAACTGTTTTGGATCCATTAATGAATTTAATCAGGTTGTTTCTTTTCAATTAAATTCGTTGGAGGAGTTCGAAAATGAATAGTTCCACTTCCCTCCAGAGCAAAGCGGGAGACTGATGATATAAAGAGGCTGGAGCCTCATTAAACGAGAGAATTGCAAGAAGAGAAGCCAGCTGCAAAAGCATCGCGGATCAATTTAAGGGTCCTAGGTGAGCTGTTATGTTTAATTCCAATGATAGGTATGGCAAAAGCGCTTAAACCCACGGAAGTGGACGTGTTGCAACTAGATCGTATAATAAACTACTACAGATATTGGTTGCAAGCTATTTAACATAATATCACAATCATTTTGCCAGAGATCACACTCCCAAAGTATGTAGTGGGCGGATAGTTCATATTCGTTACAGGAAGTTGAGCAAAGAAAGATTGGTGAAGAATGTGAAGATACTAATTTGAAACTAAACAATCTCAAAGGAAGCAATGACCATCCTACCAAACCTATGTTGCTCATATGTTTAAGTTTGGTCAGAGATGCAGGTCCCTACGGGCTATTAAATTTGTGCAATCCCACTATTGAGTTTAGATTTACTTTGATTATATAAACTAAAGTATACCTGTCCTGTAATATTTTAGTATTATAATTTTAGCATCATTCTATGCGACCAGTTTATCACAAATATAATAGAAGGGAAAATAGACGCGAAAAGAAAGAGAGGAAGACTTACTGATCCACTTAAAGAAAAACTACAAGTGGACAGTTATCAAGAAGTAAAAGAGATGGCTTTACAATGGGATAAATGGAGAATGCTACACAAACAAGTGCCAATCACTTAAATTTTGGAAGGATGGATGTAGTAATTCTAGCGTCGATGTATACTTACAGAATTCTACCGTACTTCGTAACTTGAAATTGACAACTGCATATGGCCATATTCTATTCTGAAAGTATTTTTCAATATCTGCCATAGCTACTTGAGGGGGATCCCTAATGACACTGTCGGATTGGACCACACTTGGACATGTCTGGCGAAGGTACTCTCTCTCGCGCTTTGAACATTCGCCAGCATATAATGCGTTGATCTTCTCAATGTCGGTCTCGCTTAGGCGCTCGCGTTGGCCAATTCTAACGCCAGGCTAAATAAAAAAAGAAAAATAATTACAAATGGGAGGGATAAAAGGGCTCAGATTTCTATACAGGTATCAAAGAAAGCTTGTATTAATATATGAATCGGCATTTTGTGTGCTTTGTTTTTCTTAAAGATATGGTTTATAATGAAAGATACGTCCTTTTCTGTTTCATGATGATTGGTAGCGCAGTTAAGGTATGGAAACCGTGTATTCATAGTCCGGTGGGCATAATTGGTCGACAGGTTATAACTTATCTATCACATATATTCACCCAGTATTTTGCACCAAAACATAATTGCTAAAAAAAGATTTAGTTTAATAAATTAAGTTATTTTCCATTTCATACTTATTTTCTTAACAAATATGTTAGAAATAAATTATATTAAAACTTGTTTAGTCGGTATGGTACAGAATTGGGGCACAGATTGTTGTTATTCTATAACTACTCTGATCTACTACGAATCAGAAAAATTTACACCATTGATCGAAAACAGTGCATTTAGAGCACGGATAATATATGTGTACTTTAAATTACTCAAACTTAGTACTACTACTTTTATTTACATTTAATAACATGCACCATGTACCCATACTTGCGAAATAAAATATCTTTATTACCATTTAATTTTTCACTAATGTCATATTGCAATATACCGTGAATTATCAACCATAGCTATACATTTTATCATAGATATTTAATTTTGATAGTCTTGCATTTGGCGACACTTATACGTGATGGTAGACGGACCAAGCCCATGAAAGGCACATATTACATGTTTCTAGAAATATGTAGTCCAAGAGGGTATTCCACAGCTGTCTGATTGTGTGTATAAGGGAAGAGGACGCAAAATTAAAGTTTGTAAGTTAGAATATCAACGTCAGACCAGTGGAGACCTTCCTAACTCCTGATGGTTTGGTAGGTCAACGGAGGAACCTGATCTTTAAAACATACCCCCACGGAACTGTATATATGAGAGGGAACGGAGGGCACTGGCAGTGCGAGCGAACATGATAGCTCGCAGGTTCGCACGTTGTTCGAAAGAAGTCAAAATTACACTTTTTAGGTCTTATTGTACATCATTCTACACGTGCAGCCTGTGGGCTAACTATACTCAAAAATCTTACAGTGCCCTCCGAGTTCCATTTAATAATGCGTTCAGGATGCTGATGGGGTTGCGGCGATTCCGAGGTGCATCAGGGATGTTTGCTGAGCATCGTGTAGATTGTTTCTACGCTACGATGCGTAAGAGATGCGCATCTCTGGTGCGCACAATACGTGGCAGCACCAACAGCATCCTTCGCATGATCGCTAGTCGGCTAGACTGTATTTACGTCAATCATTGCTGCGCCATTTCGCATGGAATGACGCAGCAATTAATGATAAATTTGTTACATATTTTAACGTAGGTACTTATTACTAACACTAGTTTATAAGAAAATTGTTGCTTAATTATTGGACACTAATTTGGTCTGAAAATAAAGTCTTATTATTATGATTATAATCTATTAGATATCTCTTGTAAACTGTACCTTTGTTTTAATGGTGGCTTGACCGTTTCTGGAGAATGCCCGTGGAGGATAATGCAGCACGCTGTCATAGTCATACGGCAGGTTACCTATAACTGGGTTCGGGATGGTCTCAAAGAATTTTCTGTAGCCTTAGGAGAAAAAAAAAAAATTATAAATAGAATATTCTCTCGCTGTAAGAGGTTAGTATCGGATGCCGAAAGTTGGTGGAACGTTATTATATCACACAGATTGTTGTGTTGCGCGGGAATCGTGCCCGAAACACGAGCTGGCGAGCCGATAGTCTTAACTGCTGCGCCACACGTGCTGTAAGTTTTCATTGTGATGCTGTTATGTGAACCGTTGTTAGATAACAACGGTTTGATGAACTAGATAGTTCATCAAAATAGTTTTCAGATAATATACAGAAACATTTCATTTCTCTTTGTCAGTACATATGTATATGACAATTTAATTTATGTACAGACGCCAGCACATCAAGCTACCCCAATCTGTCAAATTTCCCCAGTTGAAAGTGAACCTTATGCTTATGTGAAAAAGTTGAAAATCTATTAAAGAAATTTGACAGATTGGGATAGCTGGATGTGCTGGCGTCTGTACATAAAATCAAAGATTCCTTCTGTAAAAGGAGTGATAGGTACTCATAATATAAATACTAGATATAAGCATAACTTTGTGCTACATACATCCGTCCCCCCCCCCAAAATTATGTTAATAAATAAATATCACAATAATATTATAAAGGCGAAAGTTTGTGAGTGTGTGACTGTGTGAGTGTGTATGTTTGTTACTTCTTCACGACTAAACACCTGGAGCGATTTTATGTAAATTTGGTTTGGAGTTAGCTGACACCCTGGATTAACACATAGGCTATAATTTATAAAGTTTAACCCGGGTAAAACCGCGGGGCACAGCTAGTATTAATATAAAAAAGGATTCCTACTGAGTTTTCCGGTAGTGTTTTGCAGCAGCTGATAAGTCATGCACTGCACGGTAGTGTAAAAAAAAATGACGATTCTACACAAACTAACATTCATTACAAGCAGAATAATTTTTTAATAAATAAATATTGAACTGAATTTTATCACTCAAGCAATTAGAAGAACGGCTTCCAAGATCTACAAATAAAATTAAAAAGTTACTCAGAATCAGAGAAAAGCGACGACTACATGAGAAAAAAAATGAGTACCTCGACGGCATTTCGACCAGATACAAAGTTCGTTTGCGCTAGATACATGGTGACGCCAGTCACTAACGCCCGACAAAATCTTCCTGGAGTTTGGATATATTGGTCTTACGTAATCGGCCTTACGGGCATAGGCAAAGCCGCTTATACAATCGCAAATTGTTTAACCTACCACCATGTCACACTAACTACGCTCAGCATTCGTCATTTTATCGAATGTGGGAGCACCCTTAACGAAATTTATCAGGAACTCGATCCGTTCAGTGTATCGGTCAATACTATCAAGACATTATATATTAATTTAACATATTGTATAGATTCAATTATTATTGTAATTTAATGATTATAAATTTGTTATTATTAAAATTAAGTTCGTAAATGTATGAGAAAGTGAGATATTCGTGAGCATGCTGTGTTCGCACTTAGAAGGCTGTTTGGCTGTCATTTATTCATAGGTATAATGCAATAATGTATGTTTTGCCGTAACGGCCAGTTTGCGGGCAAAAAAAAGGCAAAAATCTCGCGCAGATGCCTTTCCGTGAGTGGAACATTAAGAACCGCTGATCCAGCGGCTGATTTGTTTTCACTGGTGTTGCTTTGACGCCCCATTGGATTAAAGAAGTTTACATCATCAGCCTGATATCGTCCACTGCTGGACATAGGGCTCCTCCAAAGGTTTCCAAAACGTTGCCATTTGGAGAGGTTTGTCGTAGTCACCGCGCTTGGCATGCGAGTTTGTGACCGTTTGGAGTCTATGCCCGTATAATTATGCGTTATAAATGTACGTCCTATGCAGTTCCCTGGTCCACAATGAGACTGGCTGTCGAAGCCAAATTTAGCCCAGGCACGTAATGACAAAGCCTCCTACAAAGGTGGACCGGCGATCTTGCAAGGGTCGCGGGAAGCCGCTTCATGCGGGCTGGAAAGGATCGGTCATTTTGGAGATCCTTGTCCAGCAGTGCAAGTCTTTCAGCTGATATGAGGGTGATGAAATAATGACAAACAAACCTGGTTTAATGTTGTCCCACATTATAGTGATGTGCTGGTCTCTATCAGGGCGTAAGTGTTCGTGCGAGAACCCAAGCACGTGCATCATCTCGTGCAGGATGTCACCCATTGACATGCAGTCGTACCCGAAGACTATCATCTGCGGAAGAAAATATTGATGAAAGCTACGTTGCACAAGACGAGATATTGGACTGTGGAAGTTATAAAGCAAGTTATTGTCCCCGTCCAACAGGCCTTTGATATGGCTTAAGTTATCGAATGACTGTAACCGGTATCTATAGCTTAACCTGCCCTCCAAAGCACAGAGACACTGAGAAATGTATCCCGTATATAAACTGACTGCGCTCTTAGCCACGCTGTTCCCGTGCGAAACAGTAAGGGTATCTGATTATGAGCGTTTAATTTTACCTGGCCCTTCCGTGTTCTGCCGTTTGCCGTTGCCGTTTGTTTCACACGCATTGAAACTTAGAACGCAAGCAATTCCACCGCGGCGCTTTTACCTTCTTCATGGAGGAACACAATTATCAGTTCCTCCAAATTGTTTTCCTGTATAAGGGTGCTGGCAGAGCTTTTAGGAGAAGGTGGATGGGTCATCTAGTTAAACCCAACCCTCGGCAATACAAGCGTATATTTGTATTTTTTAAAGGCAAATCTTGTTCTAGGTAAATAAATCCCTGTGTTGCGGGTACTTTGGAAACACAATTGACGGACACAAATTACATCCAGACTCAGGACAACTATATATGGGCCACACAATAGTTGTTTTGCGCGGGAATTGACTCCGAAGTAGCGAGGCGACTATCTTAGTAGACCGTATGCAGTTTTTGTCTGCAACCTCACCTGTACGCCGTGAATGTCAGCCCGGTCATTGCTATGAACACACTGTCGTACACCAGAAGGATTTGTGATATACACCCATAGTACGTCGCTTAAAGACTTCAAGTCGGTTGGGCGAGTTCTAAGCTTCTCTAGACGGATACACGACATTTTTTCCAAGTGTTCGAATGCTCTTGTTATGTTCTTTGATAGTAGCCCGTCTGTAAATTATAAAAAATATATTATTTACGTATAAGTAAATACTTATCTTACGCCATCACCCCCCGCTACGCTAAGGTCAGCGCAACGTTAAGAGTTCAACCGTAAGTACTTTTTATTCTGTGGTTCAACAAAGAAATATTATTATTATTAAAGCTAGGTTGTCTTATATTATCATAACGTAAGTAATAATTTTACTTATAAAAATGTAAAACATTAAAGTAAATGTGTTTCTTTTTTCTAATAATGAATAAAGAGAAAGTTAAAAAGTATCCCAATAGAGGATAGAAATGTAATAAACATGATTCCAGGTGTGCTTTTTACAATATTAAGCATAAATATTAGGATGTATCATTTTAATTTCATTTTTGACAAGCTATAACTAGCGGTTTCTTTGCCATAGACAAACGTTACCAGGTATAGATCACATCTGCGTGTTCCTAAACCTCGAAAAAAGATAAGTTGGTTGGTTATTTTTTTTCAAGACAACACGCGCACTTAGGAAATTAATCAAACCCGAGACACGAAGTAGCGAGGCGACTGTCTTAACCGCTGCACCACACGTGCAGTCAATTCAGAATTATTTTTCAGTAAATATAATTTTTTTTTTTGGTACAATGTCACACAGATCATCCTAGCCCCAAATTAAGCAAAGCTTGTACTATGGGTACCAGTCGACGATATACATACTTATATAGATAGATAAATACTTATATACATAGAAAACATCCATGACTCAGAAACAAATATTCGTGCTCATCACACAAATATTTGCACTTACCGGGATTCGAACCCAGGACCACCAGCTTCGTAGGCAGGAGCACTTTAAACTAGGCTACGATGACCGTCAAACCGTTAATTTCATTATTTAGTATCTAGCTGTGCCCGCCACTTCATCCGCGTGGAATAGTGTCTTTGGGTAGCATTCGAAAATTAAACCATATTTATTTATATCTACTATTACTACAAACATGTTCTGACTATTTACAAGCGCTTTTTTAAAGTCTACGTGAATAAAAACCTTTTTTATTTATTTTATTTTTTATTTATTTATTTATCGAATCACAATCTAAAAATGATTATACTTCCATACCTACAACTTTTCATCCTGCCTTTCAACCCCTTAGAACCTTTTTTTTCGCATTAAAAGTAACCTATGTTCTTTCTCAGAATCTCGACTATCACCGCGTACCAAATTTCCTTTTAATCGGTTCAGTTCAGAGAAAGCACGCCAGACAGACAGACAGAGTAACATAGTAAGGATAGGAAAAAATATTGGAATTGTTTCTTTTAAAAATATCCTTAAATATTATAATATTATATGTTATCATTTACTACTTACCATAAGTTTTGGTGTCAATAAAGTATGGAACGATGCCTTGTTTAAAACGGGGCGTAATTTGGGTCGTATCTGGTAAATCCACTATATCAGTATGTTTATTTAAAGGTTGCCCATAAGTAAGGTTCCTCGGGGCAAAGTTGAACCTCCTGCCAGACTTTTTGTTTGACTGAAAATTATCTATTATTACTTCTATTCTTTTATTGGCTATATTTGTTGTAGGGGTTATTTTGGAAAAGGGACGGAAGACCAATGAGCGTGCGCGATGGCAGAGAGACACCGGCAACCCATTTTGCGTAAAGTTCGTACTACGACGTACTTTCGACCAACATAGTGTATGCGATGATATACTCAACCAATCACATCATGGATATTTATTCACAATGTGCCATCTAATTCCAAACTGTACTATGTATAATAATAATAATAATAATTAGGGACAATGTCACACAGATCATCCTAGCCCCAAACTAAGCAAAGCTTGTACTATGGGTACCAGGCGACGATATACATACTTATATAGATAGATAAATAAATAGAAAACATCCATGACTCAGAAACAAATATTCGTGCTCATCACACATATATTTGCACTTACCGGGATTTGAACCCAGGACCACCAGCTTCGTAGGCAGGAGCACTCCCAACTAGGCTACGGTGACCGTCAAATGTATGCTATACTATAATATATTGATATACCATGTATGTACTATACAACTGAGAATAATACTTATTATATTTCGTTTATTTTGGTTCGATTCCCACTCAGGACAGATATTTGTGTACATGAACGTACATATCTGTTTGTGCTGATTTTGGGTGTAATAATATATATCAGTATGTATTTACAAAAGTAAAGTAGTATATGTAGTATATCAGTTATCTTGTTTCCATAGGCACTGCTTAGTTTGGGATCACATGACCGTCTGTGAATAAAGTACCAGGATATTAATTTTAGTAAATTATACCCCGACACAGAACAAATAATCCTGTCCACCACATAAATATTTGTGCTGAGTGTGGATTGACATCACAACCTCTGGCATAGCAATCAAGGTTACTAACCACTAAACCAAAAGGGCAGTCAAATTCCTTACCTTCTTATCTGTGTTTAAATTAGTATTAAGTCCTGGTATTTTTCGCCTATAGGTAACATTTCCTCCTTTCTCAAATATATCATCATATATTTTGTCTACGATATTTTCAACTCGTAAAGCGTCATCCACTTGTAATGGCTCTGCATCTCTTTTAGCTCTATGTAGAGCAACATTTTCTCTATTTTTTATGAATTCTGTTGTGATATTAGCTATGCCACCATTAAAGCCTTTTTCGGTTGTCAGTATGTTATCGTTTTCTTCGTTGAAAATTCGGCACATGTCTAATGTGTCTTGACGTTTCCTTTCGATTAATTTTGGCTCCACTGAAGTATTAAAATTGGTTAAATGTATTTAAAGCTAGTCCCGCTTAGGGTTATTAAATGAATAAATCAAAAGTTGGGATAAAAGACCTGAGGCTCTACCGGCTAAGTTGCCGAACATCGATTTCTAAAATGGCGTTCATATAAATAAAGGTTAGAAATGACTGAATAAATTTTTAATCGGCTTCCATGAACACATGTGACGTCATAAATGGTCCGGAATCCATTGTCAACGTTGAAGCCGATTTAACGAGTGATTAAGTCATTTTTAACCTTTATTTATTTGAACGCCATTTAAGGAATCGATGTTCGGTGACTTAGCCGGTAGAGGCCCTGATTTGCATTGAACACTCCTAAGATTTTAAAAATAAAAAACAAAACACTGTCTTCAAACAGATCGTTTTTTTTTATTCAAATGACAATTATCTTTGGCATTGGCCAAACACTACGTATTATATCTATATTAAAGATAATTGTCTTTTGAATCATGCGATACAATAATTCCGTAGGTTCATTAGGCAAATGTAGTAATGCTGATAGTTAATACTTGTTTCTAAATTCGAATTTCAAACCTTCCTTCTTTATGAAGTCTGAAAATATGTTTAGGTACGTTTTTCTTAAAACCATAGACTGTAAAACGCGAACATATTTAACGATTCTTTTGTGTTTCTTTTAAGTTTATTGTAATCTAATACCGATTCTTAATAGCTTATTAGGAGGGTTGACTCTAATCACATAAAACTATGTTTAATGATGGTATGTCTCCTCGTACTAACCTACCTGTTTAAATTTCTATGAAATATATCTTTAATCTCAATGAATAATATAATAAGTTTATGTCTAAATCTGTTTTTGTAAAATAGCAACTTACGATTCACGACATGCAATTCGGGCCAACCAGAAAGCAAACCTTCTATAAAAAGGACGTTAAAATTAAATAAAATCAATACTTTATAAACAGCCAACATTTTGTTATTTAGCTTGGTACGTTTTACGAGCAACACATTTTATTTTAATTTAGGTTTCGAATAATAAATTGGAAAAGAAATCAAAACAATAAAATAATAATTTTATGGTTCCATATTTATTTAGTGTTTATTATTATGTGCAATGTTATTTCAAATGAAATGTTTAAAATTGTTTGCTCACGTCGAATACGTGATTCAAATGTTTATGTTAAAAATGCTTATACATTTTTTTTATATTTCAGTCTACGTCAGATTTTTACGATGTAAGTAGCGTCGAACTAAGAACTAAAAAAGCCAAGACCCAGACAAACAGAAAAAAAAAATTGGAAACAATTGATTTGCTTTGCAACGAATCTTAATGTATTATTATGCAATATGTATAACGCTATACCAATTTAGGAATTTCCTAATTTGTATAATTCTGCAAATTTGTCTGTTATCACACTTCTAGTACATACTGGCCCTATCGGAAGATCAGCGCTGCATAAATGTAGTACTAGCTGAGATAGAGCCATCTTTCATACCAGTATGGAGAAAACTTAGAAATCTTTACAATGTATACAAAAATGTGTGTATATGTGTGTATATGTATTTTCCGTACATGTTTTGAAAATAAAATTATTTCTTTTCTTTTTTCTTTCTTTCTTTTTCTAAGTAGGTATACATTTATTATTGGCGATTACAGTATATAAAGTTTAAATACATTGTATAATTTAGTATTTCTACTTTTGGTAGGGTTTAAATATATAAATTTGTATAATAAAGGACTACTTATATAAAAATAATATATTTTGTAGCGGCAGGGCCCTTGCGTTGGAATTTAAGTATATTCATTATTACGTAGGTACACTTATATCCATCATACGCATTTTAATCAAAACGCAATAGAGGTACTTATTAGAAAACACGAATATCTTGGTAGTCATAAAAAATTGAAATATATATTACTTACCTAAATTCAACCTAGAATAAATGCATAATTTTAAGTTTGACCCGCGCTAGTCAAACCCTGAACTAAAAAAAAGCACATGCAATCAACATCTGCATGCAATAATAAAGGTATACGATCTCCGACCTCTGACCTCCATTGTAAATCGTACAATAGAACCCCTTTCGTACTCACGGAATCGTATGATTCTTTGCCATACTTAGCTAGGCCGTCTAGTTATTTTCTTTGCTTGGTTATTTTCTTTTGCTATCACTCAGTGGAACGGCGGCCTCACCTGTCCGCGCGATGGATTCGCAAATTCGAATTTAGAAAGTTAACTTTTTATTCCGGCAGTAGTTTAACGAGGTTGGAGGTGTGTGAGCGGTGGCCAGTCGCTCTTAGTGTGTCAGTGCGAGAACACGTGTCCCGTGCCCAATATTAAATAGTTGTGAAGTTGTTGAACTGCTCGTGTTTGTTTTTGCTGTCATAAAAGGGATTTTTTAACAGTAAGCTGTTCTTTTTTTTCTATTATTGTGTATGAATTATTTGTTTTAGTAGCTGTATGGTGGTATATTAAAGTGAGTTTTATGCCGGTGTCAGTTTCGTGATTTGTTTACATGGCAAAAAAATTTCGCGCTGTTATGTTAGCTTGTAGCACAATTATAAAACTGGAATATGCTACGTTCTTTATGTTTTATGGTTTAATTGGGTTGGAGTAGGCTAGTCATGACGAGGTCGCTGATAATTGAGCTCATAATGCTTTAATATCTACCTTATATCAATGTGTATATTAGTTCTCAATCATTACGTCCCGCCAATAATTCATTCTATTGTAGACCTTATGTGCTATGCGGAAGTCTTGATATTCTTTGTGTAAGTGCAATGCCACCTGTACTCTCGGTCAGGTTTCTATGAATGAATGCCGTAAGCTTTAATTCCATTCAAATAATTGATATCATAACTTTCACTATCTTTGAATACTTTTAATTTCAAAGAAGATACCTATTACATATTTGTGCATGCTTTAATTTATTTATAAAGTCGCGCTGAGCGCTAGTAGTCACTTCACGGAAATTTGTCTATTATTATTTATTTATTTTACGTCACGTTGGTCTAGCGATAGTGTGTTCAACCCTGATAATGAGGTCCAAGGATGAAATCCCGGGTCGGGCCAAAAAATGATTTGCGGATTTTTCTATAAAAAATCTCAGTATCAGCGCGAGGTCTCGGTGCCTCGGAAAGCACGTAAAGCCGTCGGTCCTGTATCTGATCTCTTTCCGGTTGTGTCGCTAGTCGTCCCATCGGATCATGACAGTAATGGACAGGAAGGTGTTTGCGCACACACTTGTACACTAAGTATACCTAATACCTATATGTCACGCAGAATGCTAGTCTCCATTGGGTCTGGCCGCCATGGACGAAATTTGGGAAATGAATCCACGTGCTGCACAAATAAACATCGCAAAGATCACCTAAATCAGAACAACGGGAAGCGAACCCAGGACAAAAAGTGGCGAGGCGAATGTCTTAACCGCTACGTCACACCTGTCATATATGTCCCTATTCAAAAAATTGCGTCAAATATCTTTATTAAATTTAAAATCTGTCCGAACTCCGATCACAAATTTTAAAAATTTGTGGAAAAATAGTAATTAGCCTGATAAGCTGAGGCGGTTTGAACTTTACTCTGTTTGTAGTCTTTATATATAGAGGGCTTGAACTTTATTCTCCGTATATTTTATTTATATTCCGGTAAAGCAGTGAAACTTCCTGGGTTAACTGTTAACATCATGTTAAAAACTCATTAAAAATTTACTAGATCATCATGATGACGTCAGCCGAAAGACGTCCACTTCTGGACATAAACCTCCCTCAAGGATCATGGGGGATATGCCATCATTGCCACGATTGTAGACGGGTTGGGGATCGTAGTATGGTGGTCAGAGCGACGCTGCTGCCCGTTGTGTGGTAGATATTCCGTTGGGATGGTTTCTACACCCCCCCCCCCCCCCAAATTTTTACTCAGTTTCTTAAACATGAACATAACATTGATCATTTATGTTTATATAGATCATAAAAATCATAGATACCCTACTAATATTATAAATGCGAAAGTTTGTGAGTATGGAAGTATGGATGTTTGTTACTCTTTCACGCAAAAACTACCGCACGGATTTTGATGAAACTTTGTAGCATTAGCTTATATATCAGAATAACACATGGACTATAATTTGTAAAGTTTGACGCGGGTCAAACCGCGGGGCAAATTTGGTAATATTATAAATGCGAAAGTTTGTGAGTATGGAAGTATGGACGTTTGTTACTCTTTCACGCAAAAACTACCGAATGGATTTTGATGAAACTTTGTAGTAATATAGCATATATATCAGAATAACACATGGACTATAATTTGTAATGTTTGACGCGGGTCAAACCGCGGGGCAAATTTGGTAATATTATAAATGCGAAAGTTTGTGAGTATGGAAGTATGGACGTTTGTTACTCTTTCACGCAAAAACTACCGAATGGATTTTGATGAAACTTTGTAGTAATATAGCATATATATCAGAATAACACATGGACTATAATTTGTAAAGTTTGACGCGGGTCAAACCGCGGGGCAAATTTGGTAATATTATAAATGCGAAAGTTTGTGAGTATGGAAGTATGGACGTTTGTTACTCTTTCACGCAAAAACTACCGAATGGATTTTGATGAAACTTTGTAGTAATATAGCATATATATCAGAATAACACATGGACTATAATTTGTAAAGTTTGACGCGGGTCAAACCGCGGGGCAAATTTGGTAATATTATAAATGCGAAAGTTTGTGAGTATGGAAGTATGGACGTTTGTTACTCTTTCACGCAAAAACTACCGAATGGATTTTGATGAAACTTTGTAGTAATATAGCATATATATCAGAATAACACATGGACTATAATTTGTAAAGTTTGACGCGGGTCAAACCGCGGGGCAAATTTGGTAATATTATAAATGCGAAAGTTTGTGAGTATGGAAGTATGGACGTTTGTTACTCTTTCACGCAAAAACTACCGAATGGATTTTGATGAAACTTTGTAGTAATATAGCATATATATCAGAATAACACATGGACTATAATTTGTAAAGTTTGACGCGGGTCAAACCGCGGGGCAAATTTGGTAATATTATAAATGCGAAAGTTTGTGAGTATGGAAGTATGGACGTTTGTTACTCTTTCACGCAAAAACTACCGAATGGATTTTGATGAAACTTTGTAGTAATATAGCATATATATCAGAATAACACATGGGCTATAATTTATAAAGTTTGACGCGGGTCAAACCGCGGGGCAAATCTGGTAATATTATAAATGCGAAAGTTTGTCAGTATGGAAGTATGGACGTTTGTTACTCTTTCACGCAAAAACTACCGAATGGATTTTGATGAAACTTTGTAGTAATATAGCATATATATCAGAATAACACATGGGCTATAATTTATAAAGTTTGACGCGGGTCAAACCGCGGGGCAAATCTGGTAATATTATAAATGCGAAAGTTTGTCAGTATGGATGTTTGTTACACTTTCACGACTACCGAACGGATTTTGATGAAATTTTGTAGTAATATAGCATATATATCAGAATAACACATGGGCTATAATTTATAAAGTTTGACGCGGGTCAAACCGCGGGGCAAATCTGGTAATATTATAAATGCGAAAGTTTGTCAGTATGGAAGTATGGACGTTTGTTACTCTTTCACGCAAAAACTACCGAATGGATTTTGATGAAACTTTGTAGTAATATAGCATATATATCAGAATAACACATGGGCTATAATTTATAAAGTTTGACGCGGGTCAAACCGCGGGGCAAATCTGGTAATATTATAAATGCGAAAGTTTGTCAGTATGGAAGTATGGACGTTTGTTACTCTTTCACGCAAAAACTACCGAATGGATTTTGATGAAACTTTGTAGTAATATAGCATATATATCAGAATAACACATGGGCTATAATTTATAAAGTTTGACGCGGGTCAAACCGCGGGGCAAATCTGGTAATATTATAAATGCGAAAGTTTGTCAGTATGGAAGTATGGACGTTTGTTACTCTTTCACGCAAAAACTACCGAATGGATTTTGATGAAACTTTGTAGTAATATAGCATATATATCAGAATAACACATGGGCTATAATTTATAAAGTTTGACGCGGGTCAAACCGCGGGGCAAATCTGGTAATATTATAAATGCGAAAGTTTGTCAGTATGGAAGTATGGACGTTTGTTACTCTTTCACGCAAAAACTACCGAATGGATTTTAATGAAACTTTGTAGTAATATAGCATATATATCAGAATAACACATGGGCTATAATTTATAAAGTTTGACGCGGGTCAAACCGCGGGGCAAATCTGGTAATATTATAAATGCGAAAGTTTGTCAGTATGGATGTTTGTTACACTTTCACGACTACCGAACGGATTTTGATGAAATTTTGTAGTAATATAGCATATATATCAGAATAACACATGGGCTATAATTTATAAAGTTTGACGCGGGTCAAACCGCGGGGCAAATCTGGTAATATTATAAATGCGAAAGTTTGTCAGTATGGAAGTATGGACGTTTGTTACTCTTTCACGCAAAAACTACCGAATGGATTTTGATGAAACTTTGTAGTAATATAGCATATATATCAGAATAACACATGGGCTATAATTTATAAAGTTTGACGCGGGTCAAACCGCGGGGCAAATCTGGTAATATTATAAATGCGAAAGTTTGTCAGTATGGAAGTATGGACGTTTGTTACTCTTTCACGCAAAAACTACCGAATGGATTTTGATGAAACTTTGTAGTAATATAGCATATATATCAGAATAACACATGGGCTATAATTTATAAAGTTTGACGCGGGTCAAACCGCGGGGCAAATCTGGTAATATTATAAATGCGAAAGTTTGTCAGTATGGAAGTATGGACGTTTGTTACTCTTTCACGCAAAAACTACCGAATGGATTTTGATGAAACTTTGTAGTAATATAGCATATATATCAGAATAACACATGGGCTATAATTTATAAAGTTTGACGCGGGTCAAACCGCGGGGCAAATCTGGTAATATTATAAATGCGAAAGTTTGTCAGTATGGATGTTTGTTACACTTTCACGACTACCGAACGGATTTTGATGAAACTTTGTAGTAATATAGCATATATATCAGAATAACACATGGGCTATAATTTATAAAGTTTGACGCGGGTCAAACCGCGGGGCAAATCTGGTAATATTATAAATGCGAAAGTTTGTCAGTATGGATGTTTGTTACACTTTCACGACTACCGAACGGATTTTGATGAAACTTTGTAGTAATATAGCATATATATCAGAATAACACATGGGCTATAATTTATAAAGTTTGACGCGGGTCAAACCGCGGGGCAAATCTGGTAATATTATAAATGCGAAAGTTTGTCAGTATGGATGTTTGTTACACTTTCACGACTACCGAACGGATTTTGATGAAATTTTGTAGTAATATAGCATATATATCAGAATAACACATGGGCTATAATTTATAAAGTTTGACGCGGGTCAAACCGCGGGGCAAATCTGGTAATATTATAAATGCGAAAGTTTGTCAGTATGGATGTTTGTTAAACTTTCACGACTACCGAGCGGATTTTGATGAAATTTTGTAGTAATATAGCATATATATCAGAATAACACATGTGCTTTATAAAGTTTAACGCGGGCAAGACCGCGGAGCACGGCTAATGATCAAATAAGGGAAGCCGAGGAAAATCGTATCATATGGACCTATCCATCGTTACGACCGTCCACATACTTTGATAATTATTTTAAGTAATATTCATTGAACATTTACAATTTATTTTATTCTAAGTATGTCCCCAGTACCAAATTATTAAAACTGTCGGGTTTAATAATTTGCTACTGGGGACATACTTAGAATAAAATAAATTGTAAATGTTCAATGAATACACGTATACACAAACTTATTACGTTGTAAATATAATATCAATGTAGGTAGAGACTAAATATTGTAAACAGTTTTAAATTAAATTTATATGATATAAACTAATATTGATATTATTATTATTTATTTGCGATTTAGTCAGTCTGGACTTCGTTCAATATCGGATGAAGACCTATGCCCAGCAGTGGGGTTAAAAAGGACTTGTCATTCCCCAGGGTTCAATTTATCTGCATTCTCTGGAAAGGTAACATACAGATGGAGTTACTTTCGCGTTTAGATAATATAATAAGTATGGAAAAATATTTTAGTAGCGTTCTGAACTATTTCATTACTAACAATATTTATTTAACACTAGCTGTGCCCCGCGGATATACATGCAAAATTTGATGTTAATCCATGCAGTACTTTTTGAGTTTAGCCCGGGCATACATACAGACAAACAGACAAAAATTCTAAAACCTATATTTTTGGCTTCGATATCGATTTAAGATCACGCACCAGGTATCCTTTAAAAAAATAATTCAATGTACAGTTTTGACTTTCCTACGATTTTATTATACCTACTATGTGTACCATAATGTGTAATAATACGTCCTAACCACAATTTAAATTAAAAATAAAACGAGGTAAACATTGTAATTATACCCGTTTTATTTTTGAAATTGCAACCAGACACTTACATATGCAACTAATTCTGCAACGCTGGTGTCACGATGGAACGGCGATGATACATGGCGTGGCATGACATGGCGGGAATATCGCTATATTTCAAGTTTACATTTTTTGATGACAGATGTCAAAGAAAAAACAAATGAAATACCTAATAGAATCAAAACACAAATATGCAAACGCATGTACAGACGCCAGCACATCTAGTTACCCCAATCTGTCAAATTTCTTTTATAGATTTTCAATTGTATCACATAAGCATAAGATTCACTTCCAATTGGGGAAATTTGACAGACTGGGGTAACTTGATGTGCTGGCGTCTGTACATACTCGTAATATCAAAAACATTTGAATTTGGAATTCCTAACCAAACCTTATAATATGGGTATTCACTTTTAGTGTTCAAAAACGTTGTCATCGGCATCGTTTAATCAATTATCGTTAAGTGATCATCGTAAATAACATGGTATTTCAAGTTTTCCATTTTGTAAAACGAACGATGTAAAAACAAAAACAAATGAATTACTAAATTTTGATATACAGATAAAAAAAATAAATAAAACCGGTTTTTATTCACGTATAAAAAGCGCTTTTAAATAGTCGGAACATGAATAGTATTACAAATACACTATGTTATCTTCGATCAATAATAGTACTATTATTGATCGAAGTATGTTATATATTTAATTATAGGTACAAGCAGATTATTCGATCGTGACTTGTATTTGATCAAGTAGAATATAATTTAAGATAATAATGCTTTAGTGAAATAATCCTGAATATGAAAAAATAACAATTCCTAACCAAACCTTATAACTATATATGTTCTTCTTTATTTACTGTCAAAAACTTTTGCCCCACGTTTATTTAATTATTCTACTAATATTATAAGTGCGAAAGTTTGTGAGTATGGATCTTTGTAACTCTTTCACGAAAAAACTAAATAACGGATTTTGAACAAACTTTGTAGTAATATAGCTTATATACCCGTATAACACACTGACTATAATTTATAGAGTTTAACGCGTTTAACAACTAGTCCTACTAATATTATAACTGCGTAAGTTTGTGAGTATGGATGGATGTATGGGTGTTTGTTACTCTTTCACGCAAAAACCACCCAATGGATTTTGATGAAACTTTGTAGTAATACAGCTTATATATCCGAATAACACATAGGCTATTGTATTTAACGCGGGTCAAACCGCAGGTCACAGCTAGTCGTTTATAAAAGTAACCATTACTTATTATTAACTCAGAATAAATATTAGGCTAATAAGTGTTTAGCCTAATATATTTGCTCTCAGTAATAAGTAATGATTATTTGTAGTGATTAATAAATTAGAACGTTATGTAATGTTATTTACTAATTAAAAATAAGTTTATAAATATCAATGCAATACTTGACTCTGCTAATCGTAATCATAAGGAAAATAACATTAAGGGCATTGGATACGTTTAATGAGTGCAAAACACATTTTATTTTTCTACCAAAATCGGAGACAATTAAAACATTAATCAATAATAATATAATCTTGGAACATTATTCACACACGGCAATCTAACCCCTAACTAAGGAGAGCTTGTACTATGGAAACCAGATAACTGAATATACCCTTTACATATACTACTTTTTGAAGTTATACTTCTTTTGGCGCGATGGAGAAAAATGATAAGAGTGAATTTTTACGATGCGCGCGCACACCGACACCAAAAAATTTAACAGCATGAAGTTAGTTCTAGGTGGTATGAAAATTGATAACTATGTTCAAGTTGTATATTAAGAAGTATAACTTCTAACGCGTGTACATAAGCACACACAAGTTTTTTTCTTTTGTAAATACTTACTTAAAATATATGTTCACTTTCACGCCGCAGGTCGTGGTTTCGATTCCCGACCATGAAAAATATTTGTGAGAAATATTTTTCATGGTCGGGAATCGAAACCACGACCTGCGGCGTGAAAGTATTTACCACCCTCGCTAACAATAGAAAGGATTTGCAATAGATTTTTAAGGATTTTGAAATTTATGTTTTTTTTTAACTAAGGCTCTTAGGCTACATTTTGCTGCAAAGATTGGCTATTGCACTCACATGAGGCCCATGAAATAGCTGACCAACTACGTCTTGATATAATATTAAAATAAGTTATAATATAAGTAATCTCTGTGGTCGAAATAGGCCAGAAAAATCATTGTAGATTACAATTTGCTGACAAGTAGGTTGTTTTATAGCAAATCGGAGCCCAATCCTGAATTTTTTTATAATCTCTGTGTGGTGACAGCTATATAGCATATCAGAATATCATCACCCCATCTTATCTTTTGGGAGGCGTAGAAGGCGGCCCGTGAGAATACCTATCTGCCAGAGGATGGCAGCAGCTTCCTTCTGATACTATGACTATCTTACTGCGATCGCTAACACTGCCAAACGTGGTGATAATGGCATTTCCCCCCAAGATGATTCTTGCCAGAGGGTTGTCCTGCAGTGGACTTCTTTGAGCTGTAATGATGATGATGATGAATATCATCAATAGTCTTGCAAATCTATTGTACAGGCGCCAGCACATCCAGCTACCCCAATCTGTTCAATTTCTTTTATAGATTTTCAACTTTATCACAAAAGTATAAGGTTCACTTTCAAGTCTGTACTACTGTTCTATTTTTTACATTGTTTGTCTTTTAAACAAAAATGTTTTAATCCGTAACAAAAGTTTTCAATGATTATTTTTATCGTATGTATACATGTTTACTAAAACCGTTATTAAGTTGGGTCAATATATATATTTATTTATAAACAATAAACAACGACATTACATAGTGCATCTTACAATGTATTTATATCTGGTACAAGTTCAGTGTGATTTGCCTTTACAGGTGCATACAACACGACTTACAATATTATACACTTTTAAACTTTCGCGTATTATAATTATTTGTATTTGTAGGCTACATTTTGCTGCAAAGATTGGCTATTGCACTCACATGAGGCCCATGAAATAGCTGACCAACTACGTCTTGATATAATATTAAAATAAGTTATAATATAAGTAATCTCTGTGGTCGAAATAGGCCAGAAAAATCATTGTAGATTACAATTTGCTGACAAGTAGGTTGTTTTATAGCAAATCGGAGCCCAATCCTGAATTTTTTTAAAATCTCTGTGTGGTGACAGCTATATAGCATATCAGAATATCATCACCCCATCTTATCTTTTGGGAGGCGTAGAAGGCGGCCCGTGAGAATACCTATCTGCCAGAGGATGGCAGCAGCTTCCTTCTGATACTATGACTATCTTACTGCGATCGCTAACACTGCCAAACGTGGTGATAATGGCATTTCCCCCCAAGATGATTCTTGCCAGAGGGTTGTCCTGCAGTGGACTTCTTTGAGCTGTAATGATGATGATGATGAATATCATCAATAGTCTTGCAAATCTATTGTACAGACGCCAGCACATCCAGCTACCCCAATCTGTTCAATTTCTTTTATAGATTTTCAACTTTATCACAAAAGTATAAGGTTCACTTTCAAGTCTGTACTACTGTTCTATTTTTTACATTGTTTGTCTTTTAAACAAAAATGTTTTAATCCGTAACAAAAGTTTTCAATGATTATTTTTATCGTATGTATACATGTTTACTAAAACCGTTATTAAGTTGGGTCAATATATATATTTATTTATAAACAATAAACAACGACATTACATAGTGCATCTTACAATGTATTTATATCTGGTACAAGTTCAGTGTGATTTGCCTTTACAGGTGCATACAACACGACTTACAATATTATACACTTTTAAACTTTCGCGTATTATAATTATATATAAACACTAGCTGTGCCCCGCGGTTTTACCCGCGTTAAACTTTATAAATAGCCTATGTGTTATTCTGATGTATAAGCTATATTATTGTAAAGTTTCATTAAAATCCATTCGGTAGTTTTTACGTGAAAGAGTAACAAACATCCATCCATACTTACAAACTTTCGCGTTTATAATACTAGTAAGATTGTTAACAGGTATTAACATGACTTGATTGACTGCCTCGTTGGTCTAGCGGTAGCGTGTTCACCCGCAGTTAATGAGGTCCTGGGTTCAAATCCTGGGTCGGGCCAAAAGTGATTTTGGGACTTTTCTGCAAAAAGGAAAATTTCTCAGCATCACCCTGAAGTCTGGGAGTTGGCGGTATTATACCCTCGTGCCTCGGAGAGCACGTAAAGCCGTCGGTCCTGTGCCTGACCTCTTTCCGGTCGTGTCGCTAAGGCGTCCCATCAGATCATGACAGTGATGGAATAGAAAGTGCTCCTGTGTTGGCGCACACACTTGATCACTATAATATGTCCCGCGCAGATGGCCAATCTCTGTGGAGACTGGCCGCTGTGGCCGAATTCGGCTAGGAGGACATTTAACGCGACTAACCTTTATTGTTAATTCCCCGACGCTTCGACCAAGTTGCATTGATCGTGGTCACAGGCTCACATGGGGGCTCAGCCCGTGACCACGATCAATGCAACTTGGTCGAAACGTCGGGAAAGTAACAATAAAAGTTAGTCGCGTTAATACCTGTTCACAATGTTTACTTACAATATTCTTAAATAGGTTTTATTATCTGTGGAGTTGTTTGTGACAAGTGACAGTTGTGTTGCGTGGGTCAGAGAGCACGTAGAGTTTAAGGTCTTTGGAGAGCACGTAAAGACACCTTCACCTATCAATCTGCGGTCGTGTCGTCGCGCCGGCTAGTCTATCTGTGTGAGGCAACGTAGCTTTCAAACGATTGTGCCGATTTCAATGTAATTTTTCCTGTGAAAGCTAATAATATAATCTGATCGGCCATCTGATCCCAAACTAAGCAGAGCTTGTACTATGGATCATACATACAGACATATACTACTTTTCTTTTGTAAATACATACTTATATAGATAATTACACCCAGACTCAGGACAAACAGACCTGTTCGTGCACACAAATATCTGTCCTGGGTGGGAATCGAACCCACGACCTCCGGCGTGAAAAGCAAGCATTTACCAAGGCCCGTCAAAAAGCTAGTTTAATCGAAACAGTTATTACTTTTTATAAGTATAATCTTGCTGGAGCTCTTGTAGCCATAAAGACATGACTAATCTGTTGAGTTACGTGAGCTATATACACTTTTAAACTTTCGCGTATCATACCACCGAACACGTGACCACGATCAATGCAACTTGGTCGAAACGTCGGGAAAATAACAATAAGGTTAGTCCCGTTTATACCTGTTAACAATGTTTATATTTAATTACGTGAACTATATGTAATATGAATTCTAACATGACCCTGTCTCAAAATGCAGATTATAAAAATATAACCTGATTTCAAACCTGAAATAAATTGATTGAATTTGAATTGATATCAAAATAAATATTTTAGGTAACTAAAGTCTTATGTATTTACTTAATATATTTCACGTTTAGTTTTGTTGGCTTTAATTATAAATGTTAGTTTAAAAAGGTCTTTATAAAAGGTTAAACATTATATTTACAAACCAAATGTTGTTAAAAGTGGATTATTCACAAGAGGTCAAATAAATTACACATGTTTATCAAAGTTACAATGTAATTTTAAATAAGTAACTCTGACAAAGCTTTGCTGGAAGAGAACTCATCGTTGAGTTAAGCTTGCCTGTGTACATGCTATGTCAATGTCTGCTATAAATATGTATTTCTGTGTGCAATCTATCTATACAAATAAAATTGGAGTGTCTGTTTGTAATATTGAAATAACCGATTTAAACTACATAAATATGAATATATATACGGTACATACACCAAAATAACATTTTTTACAATTTTTGTCTGTCTGTCTGTTGCTAATCTCTGAAACGGCTGGACCGATTTTGACGGGACTTTTATTGGCAGGTAGCTGATGTAATAAGGAGTAACTTAGCCTACTTTTATTTTAGAAAAGTCATTTATTTTACTAAAAAACAAAAAAATACAAAATAATCTAATTAACACGCGGACGAAGTCGCGGGCACAGCTAGTAAAGAATAAAATAAGTACCTACCTACCTAAGCCAGTCATTCAATCGGTATATTTTTATCTAACATTGTTGGCTTTTTGTGTCACTTACCTTCTTTTTTTTTTTAAATAAAAATGTCAGCAAACGTGAAAAACATCAATATTGAATAGTAATTTAAGAAACAAGCTAATGGTTACCTACTATAGTAGGGTACTCTGGCGGTTGATTATTTGTAGTATAATTAAATAGACATATTTTATGTATATCTGAATTATATCTGGAAATCGCTGGATGCGGATAGCGCAAGACCGGCAATTGTGGAGATCTTTGGGGGAGGCCTTTGTCCAGCAGTGGACGTCTTTCGGCTGATATGATGATGATGAATTATATTGACCGAATTTTATTTTCGCTTCTTGCAACTTGAATTAAATATGTTTTTGTCTAATATCTTCTCTTCGGTTATTTTACCTTTCTTTTATTATTTAATCATACATTACATTTATTTATAAATAACATTATAATAATTAATAGTTCCTAAAGATATATAGATAAAGATAAAAAAAAAAACTTGTGTGTACTTATGTACACGCGTTAGAAGTTATACTTCTTAATATACAACTTGAACATAGTTATCAATTTTCATACCACCTAGAACTAACTTCATGCTATTAAATTTTTTGGTGTCGGTGTGCGCGCGCATCGTAAAAATTCACTCTCATAATTTTTCTCCATCGCGCCAAAAGAAGTATAACTTCAATAATCTACATTAAACCATCCCAGATATAAAATAAACTAAATCTACGTCAAAAAATATCCTCATCGTTGTCGGGGTACGTACCCAGAAGACTAGCAGCATTGCGACGTTGTATGGCAATACTGATTCTTTGACCAAAATAAAGGGGGGGGGGGGGGTATGCCATAATCGCCACGCTTGACAGACGGGTTAGCGATTGCAGTATGATGGTCATAGTACTCAGAGAAACGCTGCTGCCAGTCCTCTGGTAGATATTCCCTCGGGTCGACTTCTATGCCTCCCACGGGATGAGATGGGGTGATGATATTCTGTCTGATATTAGTTCCACTTCCCTCCAGAGCAAAGCGGTAGACACAATGATATAACGAGGCTGGAACCTCATAAAACCAGATACACGGTATGGTATGGGGTGGCCCTGTTATAATAATAATAATAATAATATCTAGGGACAATGTCACACAGATCATCCTAGCCCCAAACTAAGCAAAGCTTGTACTATGGGTACCAGGCGACGATATACATACTTATATAGATAGATAAATACTTATATACATAGAAAACATCCATGACTCAGAAACAAATATTCGTGCTCAGCACACAAATATTTGCACTTACCGGGATTCGAACCCAGGAACACGAGCGTCGTAGGCAGGAGCACTACCAACTAGGCTACGGTGACATGAGGTATTCTTTCTGGGCCGAGAATCATACGTCTAAGTGTTTATAGTGCAGCTTATTACTCTCCCAGTGCAGAGCCTCCTAATGAGAGGAGGCCAAAGTCCAAACTGTCCTAGTGCGGGGTAGACTTCACATGCCATTAAAACATTCTGGGAACTCTCAGGTGTGCAGGTTTCCTCACTATGTTCTCCTTCACCAATTTAAGTACCTACGAGATATTTCATTTCTAATACGCCATGAATATGAAAAGTCAGTGGTGTGCACGCTGTGTTTGAACCCGAGACCGCTGTGTCCATAGTCTAACCACCCGTACCATTAAGTACATTCTATATTGATTCATGATGACTGCCTCGATAGCCTAGCGGTAGCGTGTTCAACCGCAGATAACGAGATCTTGGGTTCAAATCCCGGGTCTGTCCAAAAAGTGGAAAATTGGCTTCACATACATTTCATCTCAATTGTATTATACACTTTTTTTTTTCATCTTTTAAAGACAACGCCCGCACTAGGGAATCAATCCCTGTGTCGCGGGGTACTTTACAAACATATAATAGACGGACACAAATTACATCCAGACTCTGAACAACTATTTATGGGTCAAACAAATAGTTGTCCGACGCGGGACTCGAACCCGCAACACGAAGCGGCGACGCGACTATCTTACCCGCTGCGGCACACGTACAGTCAAAACAACACTACACTTGTGCACTATAATATATCCTGCGCTGTTGGCTAGTCTCCATTGAGACTGGCCATTCTGGTCGAAATTGGACCTGTAGAACATTATTATCATTATACTAGCTGAGCCCCGCAGTTTTACCCGCGTTAAGCTTTATAAATTAACTTCAAATTACCTCTTAATAATATTCATGCAAAATTTGAAGTATTTACTTCAAATTTTGCATGAATATTATTAAGAGGTTGGGGCAAAATATAGTCTACATATTATCACGCTATCACCTACGGATGCAGATACCTATACATGCAGTGCTTTTTGAGTTTAGCCCGGACATACATACAGACAAACAGATAAACAGACAAAAATTCTAAAATCCATATTTTTGGCTTCGATATCGATTGTTAATCACGCTCCAAGGATCCTTTTTTAAAATTATTCAATGTACTCTTTTGACTTACCTACGATTTTATTATATGTATAGATTGATGTTAACGGCTTTCTGCTCGTTTCTGCCCGAACCGTTTGTCGGATGATTATCTAGTGCTTAGGAACTGGTGATAGTGTACCGCTAAACCACACCGCTTACCTCACGGCTACATAACTGTTACGTGGCGATTACGACTGGTCACGCTACAGTCTTGTGAGGCCGTCGACCAAGAAAAAATTGTTTGTAATGTGTTAGACAGACTTTCTTTCTTTATTACAAGCGATTGGAACAAAAATTATATGAATGGAACCATTTCGAGAAATTGGCGTGGTTGGTAGTTGACTTTCATGCCGCAGGTCGTGTGTTCCCATCCAGGGGAGAGCCCCTGGATGGGAACGTTCGGCGACTTAGCCCGTAGAGACGGGCTAAGTCGCCGAACATCGATTTCTTAAATAGCGTTCAAATAAATATAGGTTAAAAATGACTTAATCAATCGTTAAATCGGCTTCAACGTTGACAATCGATTCTGGACATTCATTTATGACGTCACATGTGCTCATGGAAGCCGATTTAACGATTGATTAAGTCGTTTTTAACCTTTATTCTTTATTACACACAGAAAACAATAAAAAGAAATACAATTTATGATAGAAAGACATGTACATAGGCGAGCTTAACTTTATTTATTTGAACGCCATTTAAGAAATCGATGTTCGGTGACTTAGCCGGTAGAGGCCCAGGACAGACGTTTGTGTGCATGGACATGAATGTTTGTCCTGAGTATGGGTGTAATAATGGGTGGTTGTATTGACTGCACGTGTGGCGCAGCAGCTAAGACAGTCGCCTTGCCTCTTCGTGTCGTGTGTTCGAGTCCCGCGCTAGACAACTATTTGTGTGACCCATAAATAGATGTTCTGAGTCTGGATGAAATTTGTGTCCGTCTATTATATGTTTGTAAAGTACCCCGCGACACCGGGATTTGATTCCCTAGGGCGGACGCTGTCTTTAAAAAAAATATCATATAAGTACCTATGTATTTACAAAAGAAAAATAGTATATCAGTTATCTGGTTTCTATAGTGCAAGCTCTGCTTAGTTTGGGATCAGATGGCCGTGTGAGTATAATGTCCCAGGATATTATTATTATAATTAATAAATACACATATAACTCCTCACTATTGCCGCTATTACAGTTCCGTGTGCCGCGACACAGGACATACTTCTGGGAACTCGATGTCCAGACAGGGTAACAGTATTGGAAGCTGATAAATAAAAGCTTAGGAAATTCAGGAGAAGATGTTAATTTTATTAATATTACCATGACAAGACAGATAGTGACAGGAGTGTATAAAATATAATTATTTTAATATAAGATTTTATAACATGCCAGTGCTTTGATTAATAATTAGAAAGTAGGTTTCAACAATACTGAGTCCAGGCGCGATGTCATCATCACCTATTGGCAGTGCCGGCCGCTCGAACTAATCTAGCCTGGAATGCACCTCTGTCCCGCGCACGTCGCTATATCAATGATATCGAGAATGACTCGACTATAGACATATCTCATGCACGGAATATGCATTCCTAACCGTTGCAGGACGTCACATTGAGGCATTCACTATTGTGAGCAGTATACAGTAACTTTTTATACGTTTTTCGTTTTCTGATATGATTTAAACCTACTATTCACTTTTTTAACATCCTACTAATATTTTAAATGCAAAAAATTGTGCAGATGCGGATTTTGATGAAACTTTGTAGTAATAAAGCTTATATATCCGAATAACACATAAGCTATAATTTATAAACGGCTATTAATAAATAATTTATTAAAAAACTCGACAGTCTGCAACGATTGTACTTATAAGTTCAATCGCTTTTGCCAATGTACTTATTGCAGTGTTGTCTTGACTTTACTAGCACTCTGTCGAATGTATCGATAAATTATTCATTACTAGCTGTGCCCCGCGGTTTTACCCGCAATAAACTTTATAAATTATCATAGCTCCTCCCCCGTAGGTGATAGCGTGATATTATGTAGCCTATATGTTGACCCGACCTCTTAGTAATATTCATGCAAAATTTGAAGTAAATCCATGCACTACTTTTTGTGTTTAGCCCGGACATACATACAGACAAACAGACAAAAATTCTAATAGCTATATTTTTGGCTTTGATATCCATTGTAGAACAGGCCCCAGGTATCCTATTTAAAAAATATTCAATGTACAGTTTCAATTTTCCTACGATTTTATTATATGTATAGATAAATAAATTTCAGCTTGCGATTTCATCCATGAATAAACCTACAATAGTTCTTGGGTTATAAACTCAAAAAAGTTAACATTCAGCTGTCAATAAATGTTTAAGTAAATAAGTTTAGTAACAGTCTTCTGTCGCAATCGCAACACATTTTTCGGATATTTTAAAATGTTTAATTATTTATTTTTTCAATATAATGACAGTAATCGAGGCAAAAGAGGTGTGCAAAGATCGTAACAAATGGAAATCCGTTGCCTCTGCCTACCCCTTTGGGAAATAGACATGGGCCTTTGTATGTCTGTATTTTTTGCATACATATCTTTTCCTGATAATAAAGAACACATAAGAGAAAGATTTATCCAATTTGGTGCAGTCGTTTGGTTATGATCGTACAAACTTTTCGGTGGTTCACTTATAATTTATATAAATAAAAATCAATGCCACTTTTCGTTGTAATGTTATAACTCAACAACGGCTTTACCGATTTTGGTCTTGAATTATTCGTGGAAGTCCAAAGTCCAAGGTTAATACGTAGAGAAAATTTTAAAAAAGTCTTGAAAAGGTGTAAAATCAACATATTTTAGCAATTCAAAATATTTTTTGTTTGAATAAATGAACTTAATAATCATTTTTTTTTATTACTATGCCTTATACGCAGCGAAGCACGTACCGGGCCGCTAGTATTTATATAGATAACTTATTGATGAACTATGGTATTTCACTAACAATTCAATATCAAAGGACTAAATAATAATTTTTCTTTTAAGTATTTTGAACAACATTGTGTGCATTATAGCTACTAAAGAAATTGTTTTTTTGTCCGTTTTCATAGTAATTTCTGTAGTACCCATTAGGTCTTATCTCTTATCGGCGCTCCGACGCCATAATGTTTTCTTCGAATGTGGATTTTACTTTCAAAATTATATTTATCTACACTTATATCGTTATATTTAAATTATGAACTCAAAGCTAGAACTAACATAGTTGAAATCCCTTTCATAAAGTCCGTGACATTCGTTTAAAAACCGGTCAAGTGCTCGCACTTGAAGGGATCGGATACGCCCATGAAGGGTTCCGTAGGAGCAAGTAACATAATATGTTTTTTTATTGGAACGAAGTTCCTTATCGCGCGTTGTGAAAGGGGGCTAGACGGAAAAAATTCTTACGAAAAGTTGTCACGACACTTTTTGTGTGGTGTCGCGACGATTATTTTTGTTGAGTGTATACAGGTTTTTTGTACATAAGAAATAACTTCGTCCCATCCGGGTGTCCCTGACACCTCTCAAGTTTTTTATTATTATATTTGAGTTGTATGAATGAAAGGTAAATTGCGGTTTACGATTTATGACGTATTAAAAAAAAACTACTTACTAGATATTGTTCAAATCAATTTTCGGTGGAAGTTTGCATGGTAATGTACCTAAATTATATAATTTTTTAATTTTATCATTCTCTTATTTTAGAAGTTACAGGGGGACACTCATTTTACCACTTTGGAAGTGTCTCTCGCGCAAACTATTCAGTTTAGACAAAAATGATATTGGGAGCCTCCATATGATTTTTGACGACCTATCCATAGACACCCCACAAGTACGGGTACGATGAAAAAAAATATTTGAGTTTCAGTTCTATGTATGGCGACCCCCCAAAATTATTGTTCTTTTTCTATTTTTGTGTAAAAATCTTAATGCGGTTCATAGAATACACCTACTTACCAAGTTGCAACAGTACAGCTCTTATAGTTTCAGAAAAAAGTGGCTGTGACATAAGGACGGACAGACAAAATTTTTGCTCTATTTCTAAAACGTTCTGTGTATGGGGAGCCCCCAAAATTTAATGTTATTTTTTTTCTATTTTTCTGTGGAAATCTTAACGCGGTTCACAGAATACATCTACTTACCAAGTTTCAACGTTATAGTATCGAAAAAAAATGGCTGTGACATACGGACGGACAGACAGACAGATATGACGAATCTATAAGGGTTCCGTTTTTTGCCATTTGGCTACGGAACCCTAAAAACAAGGGCGTATATTAACCGAATGTAAAAAAAAACAATACGGCCCTTTATGGTGGGTATTTTAACATCCGCAAAACTAAAAGGTTACCGTTAATAACAGATTCTGCTAAAAGGTGAAGGGCAATTCGTAACCTTGAAGATATATGACATTTTTTTTGCGATTACAAACTCATATTATAGCTGATGGAAAGTTTATCGTGACGTAGTTATATTGATACGTGGTTGGTAAGTGCTTGCTTTACACGCCGCAGGTCGTGGGTTCGATTCCCCGGACATATATTTGTGTGCATGATCATGGCTGTCTGTCCTGTGTGTGGGTGTAATCCTACTAATATTATAAAGGCAAAAGTTTGCGAGTGTGTGAGCTTGTATGTTTGTTACTTCACGTCTAAGCGGCTGGAGCGATTTTAATGAAATTTGGTAAAGAGTTAGCTGACATCCTGGATTTAATGCGGGTATAACCGCGGGTTCTATATAAGTAGGAATTTACAATAAAAAAGTAGTAGGTATCTATACATATAATAAAATCGTAGAAAGTCGAAACTGTACATTGAATATTTTTTTAAAAGGATAATTGGGGTGTGATCTACAATCAATATCGAATCCAATATATTTTTTAGAATTTTTGTCTGTGAGTCTGTTTGTTTGTATGTATGTCCGGGCTAAACTCACTAAGTACTGCATGGATTTACTTCAAATTTTGCGTGAATATTACTAAGAGGTCGGGTCAACATATAGGCTACATATTATCACGTTATCACCTACGAGGGAGGAGCTATGATAATTTACGCGGGTAAAACCGCGGGGCACAGCTAGTATGTAGTATATTAGTTAACTGATTTCCATGAAGAACTGTTGGCCGTGTGTGAATAATGTCCATGGATATTATTGATGGATGGGTGACTCAAGGTTTAAAATGTAATTTGTTGTGTGCTGGAATGATGAATGTCATAACAATAACAATTGCAAATTTGACTTTAATTTGCCCGTTCGGCCAGTGGTTACTGACCCTGATTGCTAAGCCAGATCTCGTGTGTTCGATCTCCACCTAAGACAAATCTTTGTGTGATGAGCACATGTTATTGTTTATTATCTCACAATTTTTCGATTCATTAGATGACAACGGTTCTGTGCGTGCATTAGCCTACATAACGCCCATCCCAATGGAAGAAAATACATGATTAAAAAAAAAAAAGAACGAAAACTAAAAGCAAAAGAAGACGAAAAAAGCAAGCCCGGAGTTTCTTTGTGGCTTTCTTCTCCGGGTCGTCCACCTAGGTAGCTAGAGAAAGCCGCAGGTTAGCTAGGGTAGGCTCCTCAGCGGCGAGGATCGCTTTGGCCCCTTAACACGTCATTGGTGATCCCGTGCAACTGATCACACCCTCTCTTAGAATTCTGTCCTTTTGCTTCAGCGGCCCCCTGAGCTGTGGCCCGAACCCTAAAAGGGCGGCCTCGGGTATTAATCGTTTAATATAAGCTACTGGTTAAGAGCCTTCTGCGCTAGCCAAATACTCATTGCCTTCAATTCTTAAATTTTAATATTGTACAACTAAATTTCAAAATAATAGATAAATTTTTTTAGACTAATTATATTTTTGTAATTTTTATACTGTGTTCGACTATGTTTGTGTACTGCATTTTGAACTTGACAAGTACAAGTGTATGTTAATACCCAAGTGCTGAATAAATTTCATTATTTCACAATTATTTCTTCTGTATCTCGTTTTAATATGTCTCGTAGTGTGTTCAACCGCAGATAATGAGGTCCTGGGTTCGAATCCCGGGTCCGGCCTAAAAGTGATGTTGGGATTTTTCTGTTGAAACATTCTCAGTGTAAGCCCGAAGTTTGGGAGTTGGCGGTATTACACCCCTGTGCCACGGAGAACACGTAAAGCTGTCGGTCCTGCACATGATCTCTTTCCGTTCGTATCGCTAGTCGTCCTTTCGGATCATGAGAGTGATGGAATAGAAAGTGCCGCCGTGTTTGTGCTCACACTTGTGCACTATAATATGTCCCTTGTAGAAAGCTAGTCTCCATAGAGGCTGGCTGCCGTAGCTGCAATTCGGCTAGGAGGACATTATTATTGTACAGTGTATGTTTATCACATTTCTGGTTTATTTATAAGTATAAATAAACCAGACAAACAATATTGAACAAAAAGAAATGAAATGCCAAATGCCGAACAGCAAGTATTGCAACTCGACGAAAGACTTCAAATAAAAACCGGCCAAGTGCGAGTCGGACTCGCCCATGAAGGGTTCCGTAGCAGAATGTATTTCAGTTGATTAAATAAAACTGGTAAATTGCGGTTTACGATTTATATACAAAAAACTACTCACTAGATCTCGTTCAAACCAATCTTTAGTGGAAATTTGCATGGCAATGTACATCATATATTTTGTCGTTTTTCCACTTTGGAAGTGATTATCGGGCAAACTATTCATTTTAGAAAAAAAAAAATTTGAAACCTCAATATCATTTTTCAATAATTCGAGTTTCAGTTCTATGTATGGGGAACCCCCAAAATTATTGTTCTTTTTCTTAGAAAGAAAAATAATACATTTACTTACCAAGTTTCAACAGTACAGCTCTTATAGTTTCGGAATAAACTGGCTGTTAGATACGGACGGACAGACAGACGGACAGACAGACATACAGACAGACATGACGAATCTATAAGGGTTCCGTTTATTGCCATTTGACTACGGAACCCTAAAAAACGTGAATTTACCTTTGCATAATGATGTGAATTCATTAGTTAAAAGCCAATACATTTGTCACACTTTAATGTGAAAACATAAATTGGCAACAAAAAATCATACTAAAGGCGAAAGTTTGTGAGTGTGTGAGTGTGAATGTTTGTTACTTCTTCAGGTCTAAACGGCTGGAGCGCTTTTAACAAAATTTGGTATGGAGTTAGCTGACACCCTAGAATAACACATAGGCTATAATATATAAAGTTTAACGCGGGTAAAACCGTGGGACACAACTAATTACTCATAAAGTTAATAAGATAAATGTGTTTGTTACTATGGTTTATAGCCTGTAAGTTCTACGTGATTATTAATATACCTAGTAAACTTTTGTTTGTACCATATGTAACTAACTAATTTTTCTACAAATAATCTATTTGTACCTAGAGTTAATATACAGTTAATTTGTAATACTCCAATTAATATTCATTAGCTGTGCCTCCAGTTATACCCGCGTTAAACTTAAAAAATGCCTGTGTTATTCGGATATAGCTATATTACTACAAAGTTTCATCAAAATCCTTTCGGTAGTTTTTGTGTGACAGAGTAACAGACATCCTTACATCCATACTCACAAACATTCGCGTTTACAATATTAGTAGGATGTTCTGAATATTTACAAGCACTTTTTAAATTCTACATACATACATACATAGACTCACGCCTGTTTCCCAGAGGGGTAGGCAGAGACAACGGACTTCCATTTTTCATTTCCACGATCCTTGCATACCTCTTTCGCTTCGTTTACTGACATTATATTCTTCATACATGCTCGCCGGTTTAGGGTACTTCTGACCTGACCTTTCTTAAGTACGTCTCCGATTTGATCAGAGAATGTTCTACGAGGTCTTCCCCTTCTGGTTGTACCATTCACACAGGCCGTATGAATAAAAACCATTTTTATATGAGTAAGTTTTAAATATGTCTACTATTAGTTAAGTTGTTTAATTATAATTGATATAGAGATAATTTTGTTAAAATAAGATAACAAAATTGTCTCTATATCAATTATAAAACAACTTAACTAAAAGTAGTAACATTTAATACTAATTCATATAAAAAATAAACAATAACTAAATAAAAAGTAATTTAGTAATAATAATTATGTGTTAAAAGCACATGATTATTCGCCACCTATCTCTAACAGACTCAATAATATTTAGAAACGCCAGCTACAACACTCTCTTGCAACTATCTAATAACGAGTACTTACTCTTGATGGAACTATCTAATAAAACAACCTGTACAATGTATGGCGAGCGTGGTGAAAGCATGGAACATAAATTGCTGGAAAGAGTAAAAATAAATAATAATAATGATCTGATTTTTAAATAAGCGCAAATTTGAAGAACCGAAAGACCTACGATCATACCTATTCTTATATCCACAAATTGAGTTATTCCTAAATCCCTCAAAATCAACCTTGCAAGTTTAGGGCTTGATATCTGGCTGGAGTTACATGCAGAAGGCGGTTTCGCTGGTGAATGCCAGGATTGTGCGGAAATTTCTCTCCATGTAGCCCATATATTTTATAAGTTGTATTCGTATTAAAATACCCTTATATAATATATTGCAAATAATAGTGGTAATAAACATGTGATATCATAATATCCTGGGACATTATTTACACACGGTCATCTGATCCCAAACTAAGCAGCGCTTGTACTATGGAAACCAGATAACTGATATACTACATAAGTAGTATATGTAGTTCTTTTGTTAACACATACTTATATAGATAATTACACCCACACATGTTCATGCACACAAATATTTGTCCTGGGTGGGAATCTAATCCACGACGTGCGGCGTCTAAAGCAAGCATTTACCAACCACGTCACAGACCCGTCTGATTTGAGCATGTGTGATTTGCTCAACTAGTAATTTAATTAATTTGTGTCGTTTTGTATCAAAACACATCAGATCTAAAAGGTTAAATTTTAAAATAAATGACTTTTTACTTTGTTACAACTTGTTACCATTATAAGTTTTAAAGAAAATTTACCTCATTGGATATCCGACTCATCTATGTTAAATAATTTTTAACTTTAGATTCATCATATCAGCCGAAAGACGTCCACAGCTGGACAAAAGCCTCCCCCAAAGATCCCCACAATTGCCGGTCTTGCGCTATTGGCATCCAGCGGTTTCCAGCGACCCGCACAAGATCATCGGCCCATCTCGTGGGGGCCTGCCCACGCTGCGTCTTCCGGTTCGTGGTCACCACTCGAGAACTTTTCTGCCCCAACGGCCGTCGGTTCTACGAGCTATGGGCCCCGCCCACTGACTCTTCAGTTCTGCAATTCTACGGGCTATGTCGGTGACTTTGGTTCGCCTGCGCATTTCGACATTTCTGATTAGATCTCGCAGGGAAACTCCGAGCATAGCCCTCTCCATTGCTCTTTGGGTGCTTTAAGCCTTCTAATAAGGCCCATAGTGAGCGACCACGTCTCTGTTCCGTAAGTCATCACTAAATACACACTGGTCGAAGACTTTCGACGGACGAGAAGAGGACTTTTAGATTACAGTGTTAAATTTAAGTATAAAATTGATGTACTGGATATCGATATTGAGTTATGAATCACACGGCTATTGTTACTCAAGCCAATGGAAGAAGCGGATTTTGACATTCACTTTCTTTATATTGACCATGAGTATTATAAACTCAAAAAGTGAAACTAATAAGTAATATAAGGAAATAGTCACTAAGTAGTTATAAATAAACCTTACGTATTAATGTAATGTAAGAAATTTTATTAATATAATTATATTAAATTTGATGGGCCTGTTGGCGTGGCTTGCTTGCTTTTCACGTCGGAGGTCGTGGGTGCGATTCCCACCCAGGACAGATATTTGTGTGCATGAACATGTCTGTTTGTCCTGAGTCTGGGTGTAACTATCTATATAACCATGTATTTACAAAAGAAAAGTAGTATATGTAGTATATCAGCTATCTGGTTTCCGTTATACAAGTTCTGCTTAGTTTGGCCGTGTGTAAATAATATCCCAGAATATTATTATTATTATTAAAAGAAGTATATGTAGTATATCAGTTATCTGGGTTAGTATAAGTTCTGCTTAGTTTGGGATCAGATGGCCGTGTGTAAATAATACCCCAGAATATTATTATTATTATTATTTTAGCTCTTTTCCAGTCTGCCAAACTGCTATGAGTGCATATTCTTCAAAATTGTCATTATTTTCTTCTATGCCGTTAATTTTTTATTATCTATCGAGAGTCCTCCAATCTTCACCGAAGTGCTTCTTCGAAAGGTTTGCATCATCAATTATTTCCTCGTTGTTTACTTTGCGGCTGCCAAATCCACAAAGCAAGTATCCTTACCGCTAGGTATACTTACTTTATGGCATACTAACGTTATGACCAAATCAGAGATTTACTTTCCTATTTTGGTTAGATATTTAGGTTCACCGGAGCAGCATACCCGCGTTTCCGGGGCTCCCCCATCAGGCGCCAAGAGAAGTCCACGGCAGGTTAGGTTTAGTAGGTGCGAGTCCGACATCATACCCACCCGCAGATACTTTTTGCAGGTGGCATGCCCCTGCCTTAAAGAAAAAATAAACATATTTAGGTTATAGAGTTGTCTAAAAAGTTTTCTTTACCTTAACACTAACATTCTGTCGACCCCTGTGCAGCATAAAACGTTGTGATTCTTTGAACCTGAAATGATAATTTTCTCATGTTTTTAGTTCTATAATGACTCGTTTCTCCCAATCACGCACTCGGAGGTCGTCATCGCTTGTATAGCTGTATGATAAACAGTCGTATGATGCTTAAATAAATTCGAATTAATTTGTAGATCGTATATGATGGACTGGATGTGCCCCGCGGTTTTACGCGCGTTAAACTTTATAAATTGTAGCCTATGTTTTAATACGGGGTGTCAGCTAACTCCATACCAAATTTTATTAAAATTGCTCCAGCCGTTTAGATGTGAAGAAGTAACAAACATACACACTCACAAACTTTCGCCTTTATAATATTAGTGTGATTATTCTGGTCTCCTTTTCAATCTTCGCAGTTATGCGTTCCGGTGGCAAGAACGAATGGCCTACCAAAGGAAGTATAACTTCAAGTTGATATACATGTGATGGTGCAAGATAAGATAACCAACTTAAACACATGCCCAAAACAGTTGTATTCTTGTTCTGACTTCCGCATCCGTCAGCGAGTAGTCTTATTTTTGAATATTTTCAGTAATAATTAGTTTGGTCATTGTGTGGAACACTGCAAAAGCAATTTCGTTCGATGATTTTGAACGTCCGTTTTCACACCAATATTATTTAAGTACATTATCTAAAGCGGAATGGGAAATGCCAATAACAACTGTAAAGTTGTACAGAAGCCAGCACATCAAGCTACCCCAGTCTTTCAAATTTGCCCAATTGAAAGTGAACCTTTTGCTTTTGTGATAAAGTTGAAAATCTATAAAAGAAATTTGACAGACTGGGGTAACTGGATGTGCTGGCGTCGGTACATATTATGCTCCCTACTTAAGTAAGTCGCTTAATCGGGTAATTTGGGAAGTGGGTTATTTTTTTGTGTAGAGATTACATATAGTACACAGGAACGAATACATCGTTATTGTATCATATATTTAACCTCCTCTTGATTTGTGGAGGTAGTTCCTATTTTATATAGTCTAACCAAGAGACTGTTGAAGACCTTTGTATAGTACCCGCAACTCTATCTTTACCACATTTAATATTTTAAGAAAGGCATATTTGCAGACCCATAATTGATTTGAAAATAAAAATTGCCATTAGTAATTCGTCAAGCAAAATCACTACGACAGTTTCAAAATCTTGTGAAAGAACACTACTTGTCTCTTCAACAAAGTACAAATTAATTACTTTTAATTGGTCTAGAACTTCAGCCCTAAAAATAGCTCTTGTGTACATTATGGTTATAATTTTCAACAATGTATATGTTTTATTTATATATATATATGTATATAGTATAGATGTTATGTAATATGTAAGTTAAGTATAAGTTTGTAGCGTATTAAGTTCACTGTTTTTGTCATGGTACCAGAGCGTGTACCATGTCATCATTTTTGTACACTGACAACTACCGAAACTCTTTTTTTCCATACTCCAATCCCTGCCTAAGTTGTCTGGAAGAGATCACATTTAGTGATAAGGCCGCCAATTGTACATTTCTGTAATGCATCCTTGTTCCTTATATTTTATTTTACTTGGTGTACAATAAAGAGTTATCTATCTATCTATCTATTTCTTTCTGTCGTCTTTCATTCTACGGATTATTTAGGTGGTAGTACTCGGTACTTAGACTTTACTTTTTAGCCCACTTCATGAATTTATGATCAAATTCTACATCTCACATTACGGCAGCGCTGTAGTATGAAATTATTTTGATAATTTTTATTCGCATATTTATGCAATTACGGCTCTTTCAAGCAATGTCTCGCATCTTTATTGTCTAACAATGAGACGTTGCTTTTTAGGGTTCCGTACCTAAAGGGTAAAACGGGACCCTATTACTAAGACTTCGCTGTCTGTCCGTCTGTCACCAGGCTGTATTACATGAACCGTGATAGTTAGACAGTTGACATTTTCACAGATGATGTATTTCTGTGGCCGCTATAACAACAAATAAACAACTAAAATACAAAATAAAATAATAGGCTCCCATACAACAAACGTGAATTTTTGATGTGAAACATCTGTAGCCGCACGTAAAACAGATTTCTGGCGTGGCGACGCATGCCGTGGCGCATGCGCAATCGACTTTTTATTTTATCATTATGACATATTTAGTTCCTATCACAATATGTTCTTTTCTGCATATTACTTTTACAAAATAATGCCGATGTTTCACATCTGCCAGGCGTCCCGTGACGGCTCCCCTTTTTTTTTGCTCGTTTTTATACATAATGGTACGGAACCCTTCATGCGCGAGTCCGACTCGCACTTGGCCGGTTTTTTTTTATGATTGCACTGTGGTGGATCCGGATATTGCGGATAACATTTGGAAGCATTATAAAAAATATCTATATACATATATGCTAATATTTTAATGAGTTAGCAACTACGGACGAAACGGAAAGGTCAGTTTTTGACTTGTAGGTAATCTGTTCTTTATGTTGTAGTTTATTTGCTATTATTATATTTCGTATTTTTTTAATTCCGCGATGATAATGTAAAATACGTGATCTACTACATAATATTTAACAATTAAAGAAAAGCCTTTTCTTTTGATACTTACAGGCGCAGCGGCTAAGACACTCCCTTCGTGTCTCGGGTTCGAGTCCCGCGCCGGACAACTATTTGTGTGACCCATAAATAGTTGTTCTGAGTGTGGATGTTATTTGCGTCCGTCTATTATATGTTTGTAAAGTACCCCGCCACTATATTCCCTATTGCGGGCGTTCTTTTTTTTAAGAGAATTTATGGCTTTAATATTTGGGCATTTTTTTTTTTATTCTTTTTTCGGGGAAATTATTGTTTCCTATATGTATCTATTGGAAAAAATATTTTTACGCTATACCAGCTGAAATTGAGGGTTAGCACATAAGTTGACCTGTGCTCATTAGTTTCTAATTCTTTAATGGCATTTATAAAGAATGTAATAATTATGTAATGAATTTTATTTAGGGTTTTTACAAGAGTGGCTACATATGGGATACAGTAAAAAATTGTGTTATATTAGCACAAGAGGAATAACATTAAAAAAATTAAAAATCAAATTAAAACATAATTACACTTAACCATATATTTAGTAAATTATATATTTTTTTCATTACGCATTTTTTGCATATTCGATTTCTTACGAAATTTTTGCGCACTGCTGAACAAGAAAAAAAGGTTTTGTGTGGATATACGTACGTTGCCTTTAACAGTGTTGTTATTAGGGGCAGTTATGTTAATCAATTTGAAATTTGTGATAATGAACATGTCTTTTTGTCTTGGTCTGGATGTTTTCTGAGTTGGTAGGTATTGTATGTATGCAGAATTACTTTTTTTTGTAATTATATTAAAAAAAATTTTTTGATCCATTGTCTAGTATCCATAGTACAAGTTTTGCTTAGTTTGGGCTAGATGGCGTTGTGTGATATCGTGGTATGATATTATTATGTTCCAGATATTTAATATAATAATTTATCACAAAATATTGTTGTCGCTGCCATGTATATTAAATCAGTTATTTAACCCTTAATATTTTTTACAAAAAAAGCCATATTTATTCAAAGTGGAGTGTTTAAATTGACAGCTATAACATTGTGTATTAACTAAATATGAAATTGTATTAGCACATTGTATTGAATATATTTAAACGTACATAAAATAATGTTAATAGAAATAAATTATGTTTATATTAGTTATTCAAAAAGAGCTTGCGCACAATTACATGCAATATAATATTATAGACGAGTGTAGCGTACCTCCAATATTCTCAACCAATAAACATATCATCAGTACACTTTTCGATAAAAACAACAACAACATAATATTAAAATTAATTAGGTTATTTCATGGCTGCCAAAAATTCGAAAAATGGCCGCCACTTTTAACTTTCTAGTTATTGGTCGATCACCTTCGTATCAATATTTATTTTGTGAGACCGACTGGAATTTGACCGGTGTTTTAAACACGGAATTTAACAAATGCCCTTCTATGGCACGTGTGGCGCAGCGGCTAAGACTATAGCCTCGCCGCTTCGTGTCCCGGGTTTGATTTCCGCGCCGGACAACTATATTGGCCCATTAATAGTTGTTCTGAGTCTGGATGTAATTTGTGTCCATCCAGTTGTCACTTTAAAAAAAAAACTTCTAAATTTTTAGCTACTGCACCAATCGTCTTTACAATATTGATCTGTTATTTAATTAAGAATTTGAATTAAAGTTATTTCATCATCATCACCATCATATCAGCCGCAAGACGCCCACTGCTGGACAAAAGCCTCCCCCAATGCTTGCGCTAGCCGCATCCACCCGCTTCCAGCGACCCTTACAAGATCATTGGTCATCAAAGTTATTTGATGCTATGAAATTAAATAAATAATAATAATAAATTAAATAAGTTAATAAAGCCTAGTTGGTAGCGCTCCTGCCTACGAAGCTAGTGGTCCTGGGTTCGAATCCCGGTAAGTGCAAATATTTGTGTGATGTGCACGAATATTTGTTTCTGAGTCATGGATGTTTTCTATGTATTTAAGTATTTATCTATCTATATAAGTATTTATATCGTCGCCCGGTACCCATAGTACAAGCTTTGCTTAGTTTGGGGCTAGGATGATCTGTGTGACATTGTCCCGATATATAAAAAAAAAAATATATATTATTATATTATAATTAATTAAAATTGACTGCACTTATGGCGCAACGGCTAAGACTATCGCTTCGCCGCTTCGTGTCCCGGGTTTGATTCCCGCGCCAGACAACTGGGCTATAAATAGTTGTTCTGAGTCTGCATGTAATTTGTGTCCGTTTATTAAATGTTTGTAAAGTACCCCGCGTCACAGGGATTAGATTGCCTAGTGCTGGCGTTGTCTTTAAAAAAAATGGTTATTTTGCCAGAATATAGGTTACAGAGTTGTTGGACGTATTGTAAGTGGTATAGTTTCACTATAATCAGAAATATATATATAGATATATCCTGGAAAAAATGATTTAAAATAGATTTTTATTTTAAGCGATACTTGCATTTTCTTATACAAGTGGGTTATAAATGTACATCGAAGATTTTCGTCATGTTGTCGCGTTTAGTTTATTCTGTCCATAACCTAACCAGAAAAAGAGCAGGTACTGCATGTAATGTTCATAAGTATAAAAAAAAAATATTTGAATGTAACTAACTGTTTAAAAGCTACTCTACCATTATAAACAGCTGGACCGTGTACAACCGTAAATAACGAACCCTTGATTCAAATTCCGGGTCCTGCCAAAATGTGTTATAGTGAATTTCTTGGCAAGAAAAATACTAAGTAACAGCCCGGAGTCTGGTGGCTGGCTGTGTTATACAAAGTGAAACATTAATAGTGGAACCAGTTTGTGACTCGAAGAATAAAATAAAAAACCGACCAAGTGCGAGTCGGACTCGCCCATGAAGGGTTCCGTAGCAGCAATTATTTTAGGTGATTAAATGAAAGGTAAATTGTGGTTTACGGATTATAACGTATTAAAAAAAAACTACTGGCTAGATCTCGTTCAAACCAATTTTCGGTGGAAGTTTGCATGGTAATGTACATAATATATATTTTTTAGTTTTATTACTCACTTATTTTAGAAGTTACAGGGGGGGGGGGGGGCACTCATTTTACCACTTTGGAAATGTCTCTCGCGCAAACTATTCAGTTTAGAAAAAAATTATACTAGAAACCTCAATATCATTTTTGAAGACCTATTCATAAATACCCCATATGTATTTCTTTATTTATTTAGACTTGCCAACATTTGTTTACACTGTTACATCTACTTAAAAATGCTTATAAAAAATATCCTAATGCAACAAATAATTACAGGCAAATACAACATGTATAGTAACGTACGACACTGCATCTAAGCATAAAACTAAATTAAACGTTAAAACTAAGAAATTGCAACAGAAATATTAGGGAAAATTTAAAATAACAAAAATTTAATAAAACATTACTGAGTTTTGGTTCTATAATACTGTAAGAGTCTAGATCGGAACCTGCAATCTGTAATGGGGACGATGAAAAGAAAATTTTTGAGTTTCAGTTCTATGTATGGGGAGCCCCCAAAATTATTGCTCTTTTTCTATTTTTGTGTGAAAATCTTAATGCGGTTTACCGAATACATCTACTTACCCAGTTTCAATGGTACAGCTCTTGTAGTTTCGGAAAAAGTGGCTGTGACATACGGACGGACAGACAAACAGACAGACATGACGAATCTATAAGGGTTCCTTTTTTTGCCATTTGGCTACGGAACCCTAACAAAGCGAGCTTACAGTACATAGTCGCATATGATGTGTATTAACTGACATGTTAATACACATCATATGTTCCGTATAATAAAATTAAGATGACATGTATGTGAAGCCAATTTATTCATAATGTTGGTTGAATATATCGTCGCATACACTATGTTGGCCGACAGTACTTCTTAGTAGCAACCTTACACAAAATTGGTTGGCACTATCTCGCAGTCAACTCTCCGCCGCCGCGCGCGCTCATTGGTCAAATAAATAGCGCGCGCATGCGCTCTTCCCCGGTCTCCAGTAACTCATTGCTGTCCCTTTTCCAAAATCACTCCCACGCAAAATATCCAGCTCCCGCCCCCTACCAAATGCATGCTGATCTGACTCTTTATTTATTTATTCTCGTTAGTGAGATTCAGCATGGTCGACGTAGTTCAAGTTTGGCACAGAGTCCTCAATCTTATTACCGACATTCCACTTTACAAGTCAAGTGTTTAAAAATGACATTATATTATGTGTAAACTACGACATAGCAACGTAGTGCTAATGTAGCGTCGTTATAGTAAATATGTATGAATGAGTTTGTCTGTCCATAAGGCTCAGTACACTTTCTAACGAAGAAAGTTTACTCAAACATTACGAGATGTGTAAATAGCGTTCTGATGGACAATTTTATTTAAAATGGAAAAATTATATCTACATTTTATTATTGTATGTTCGATTCCCACCCAGGACAGATATTTGTGTGCATGAACATGTCTGTGTCTTCTGAGTCTGGGTGTAATTTATCTATATAAGTATGAATTTTCAAAAGAAAATTTGTATATGAAGTATTTCAGTTATCTGGTTTCCATAGCACAAGCTTAGTTTGAGATCAGATGGCCGTGTGTAAATAATATCTCAGTATATTATTATTATCATTATTACAGGGGGCCTTCCGCCTATTTCATCGTTTTATTCATCATTCATCATCATCGTAGTCGTCATCGGCGTTCAAATAGATGAAGGTTAACAATGACTACATCATTCGTTCAATCGGCTTCCATGAGCACATGTGACGTCATAAATGAATCGGAATCGATTTTCAACATTGAAGCCGATTGAACGTATGATTTAGTCATTTATAACCTTCATTTATTTGAACGCCGATCATGATTATCTTGACCTTACTGAGGACAAACTAGATAAACTCGAGCGGCTTCAAAACTTCTGCATAAGGTTCATATTTGGGCTCCGCAAATATGATCACGTTTCCGAATTTCGTAGAAAATTCGAGTGGTTACCCATTCGCCTTCGCCGGAATACTCATATACTCTCCCTTTTTTACAGTATTTTATTTAATCCCACGGCTCCCTCTTACCTCAAGGTTAGGTTTGAATTCCTATGTGATACACATTTTAGGTCCTTGAGATCATCAGAGAATCTAGAACTCCAGTTGCCCACACATTCCACTAACTTCTTGGACAAATCTTTCACTGTACAGGCTGCTCGATTGTGGAATTCACTCCCACTGCATATCAGACGCGCACAAACTTTGAAATCTTTTAAAACACTTTTAAAGAATAATTTTTTATCACTGTAATTCTCTCATCTTGCGATCTTACACCTTCCTCAATAACTTCTTTAGTCTTCAGAATTATTATTAATATTTATTATAGTATATTAAAAAGTAACGATATATATCTATATATACATATATATAAATTTATGTATATATTTAGGTTTTATACATATGTTTATATATAAATATTCGTACATGGGTACATATATATGTAAATTTATATAAGTAGATGCACTGCCAACTACCACTTTGTCTCCCTGCATTGCTTTGGTTCATCCAACGGTTGTCTGGAAGAGATTGCTATATTAGCGATAAGACCGCCGTTTGAACCTCATAATATAAGCTTATGTTTAAATGTATGTTCCGATTTGGTGCAATAAAGTGTTATCTATCTATCTAGCTATCACGATGACCGGTGACTTCTACGGTGGCTGTATGGTGACTTGTACGGTATGTACTGTGACCACCAACCTGGGGGAGGTTGGTGGTCACAGTATGATGGTCATAGCACTCAGAGAGCCGCTGCTGCCCGTTCTCTGGTCTATATTTGACCAGGAAGGTTCTACCTACAGTGGGCTATGATATCCAGCGCCGTCGTCACACATATAAATATCTACGTAATAAGTATTCAGCAAACTTTTCAGACTGTAAAAGAATTACATTCATTATGAGTGTTCTTTCATTTATATGGCGTAATATTGCGCACCCGAATTTCTTGTAATAAATCACATTCCGTGATATTGCAGACCCGTTTCCGTACGCACTGTTTAACACTTAATATTTTGGTACGCACTATTTAACACTTTATACTTGATTACTCTATTTTGCAATAACTAGTTAAAATTGCGTGTTTGCCTATTTTAGCCCCCAACACAAAAGGAAAGCTATTTCTATTAAATTTCTAGCTAAAAGCTAGCTTTTAGAAAATGTATTTATTAAGCTATTTTCATCAAAAATCTGTGGAGGCTATAGATTGGGCAACCGGTACAAGCCATACACACACACACCCATATATAATGAAATCGAATCTTGCACTTTCGAAAGTCCTGAAAATGAATTTCATAATCATGATGATGAATGATGATTACAAATGGATTGAAGTTAAAATCTAGTTTAAAATAATTAACATTTCTCTTAATTATAAATATAATAGATAAAACCGGACATGTGCGCCTTAAAGTCAGGTGGAGTGGGTTCCGTAAGTCAACTGCAACTGAACGCCATACACATAGATATTGAGAAATTTTCTATGTTTCTTGTAAAAGTTTCGTAGATTAGGGTGTTAGATACATTTTCGCGTATTTTTTATAAATAACATCAGAACTTAAAATAATATATAAATTTAACATTCACACAACAATACCTTTCATTGTGATGTGGCACACAATATAGTTTGCTTTAAATTTTCTAAATTAGCCACGAGAAGTGATTTATTTATGTATCGGTAACCCACTTACATACATATGAACTCAATCAATCGAGTGGTTTCGGAGTAAATTGGTTGTGAGAGACGGCCAAACATCCCCTGGTTCCATTTTTTCCATTTGAAGTACGGAACTCTAAAAATAACAATTGGAATAAAATGCTCGTTATATCACAATTTAATTAGGAATAAAAAGCTCGACATTTTTTTAATTAAATTATGTAGGTAGGTATTCATTTTATGTATTGTGAAATTATTAATTATTTACGTAAAATAAATATTTACATGAAATTATATATGGAAAAGCGTGATACATTGAGCCGACAGCATGTCTATAGATACAATTATAGAGCATCAATCGTCCTTGCTGTTGTCGTAATAAAGACGCTGTCAAGTAGAAACTGTATTCATTGACATGCTGTCAACGCTACGAGTTAGTTTTTAGCATTTTATTAATATCGGAAACAAAATGAGTAACAACTGCCGGTTTCGAATATTTTACGACACGTTTGCTGAAATTTGGCGTAAAATGGTCTAAACTAACGGATGCCATGAAATCATTCTTACAGCGGCCACACATTACCGATTACGATTCGAATGATACAGCCATTATTTTTAACTTTGTTGTTTATTTTAATTATTTTTTGTTAAAGCGGCAATATACTAATTATTTTGTACAGATGCCAGCACATCAAGCTACCCCAATCTGTCAAATTTCCCCAATTGAAAGTGAACCTTATGCTTATGTGATAAAGTTGAAAATCTATGAAACCAATTTGACAGATTGGGGTAGCTGGATGTGCTGGCGGCGTCTGTACACCAAAAACCTTACAATTGTTTGTAAGACGTTAAATTACATTTTAAGCATTTCTTGGACCACTGATGATAGTTCTCGCTTAAATAGCTAATTTGTTACTTACTTTACACCCTCGTATACAATTGTACATGTTGTAACACATCGTATTCCTCGTCTCATTTTTATTTTGAATTGTTTCAGGAAGCAGGAGTGGTGCGCGTGCGACGATGTCAGCGACTAAATTCCTGCACCCGTTTTTGCGGGGACTCAAACCAGCCGTCGAAGGCCACGAGGATGAGATACAACAGATAAGAGAATGGTACGTCTAATTTATATGCAACATCTATCTATGTTGTCTTCGAATTAGTTGGTTAAATACAATGGATAACTTATAAATGCACACCAATCAGAAAAAAGATATAAAGTATACGCTACTAGTGAAAGCCTTAATCTAATCTCAATAATGGGAAATCATAAGTTAATCGTCCGGCGGGTCTCGAACTAGCACTCTCTACCAATCCGGGGTAGGCGTTCTGAGTTAAGCGACGAGTCATATATGCTGGGAGATCAAATTTAGAATACCCTTGCTAACACTTTCGAAGGCTGTAGGTGTTATTCGTTCCGTTAGAAAACAATTTTTGAGATTAGTTACAACTAGTGTTGTCCGTTGTCTGGTACTCGGACACAACAAAACATAGAAACCACCTAGACCAAGACAACTAGACATGTTCATGAACACAAATATTGTCTTCTATCGAACTCGCAACCTTTGGATGAGAACACAGAATTGCTTTTTTTTTTATTACTTATATACATTTAATTCATCCGACAGGATCGGAGTTTTTTAACATCATTTCTTAATACCACACAGAATTGCTTCCAACTCATTTACAGGGGTCGTCGATTTAGTTTTTTTTTATACAACGCCCGCACTAGGGGATCTAATCCCTGTGTCGCGGGGCACTTTACAAACATATAATAGACGGACACAAATTACATCCAGACTCAGAACAAGTATTTATGGGTAACACAAATACTTGACCGGCACGGTACTCGAACCCGCGAAACGAAGCGGCGAGGTCACGTGCAGTCTATACCCAAGCAGCAAAATGTGGTCTAGTAATTGTCCTGGAACCACCATTTCATTAGGACTATAACGGAATAGTAAGCAATTATAACCACGGAAAAGGGCCCAATTTATAGGCGTATTTTAGCTAATTAAATATCTATAGTAGACTTGGTGAATACCATTTTGACCAATAACGGCCATATAGTTGGACTATGTAAAACTATTTTCTCCCGCGAAGCCAACTATCAGCGCTTAATGGAACCAATCACGACAATAGTAACCTTATAGTTAGACCACGTAGAACTATTTGCTCTCGCGAAGCTAACTATGAGCGCTAAATGGAACCAAACACGACAATAACGTACACAGTGAATATCTTACAAGCTCATACAAAGTGATGTGAATTGGTGAATGTTGCTATGCACATTTGTAAAGATTAATTAATATTGATAAAGGTAAGTTATTATATTTTTATAATAAATATTATCTAGAATAAGAGTAGGGTGTTAGTTAACAATAAGTGAAGCCGTGTTTGAATGTGCATGGCGCAGGTATATTTTCGGTGAAGTGTAATAAGTTTTTTGTCAAAATTTTTATACGCCCCTCGAAATTCACGTTTTCATTCAGTTGAATTTTAAAATAATGTTGGTTTCAGTAAGACATACAACGAAAAGTCGCCATCTTGACAAACTTGGTCTTCCCAAATACATTAACAAACCGTTATAGGCGTACTTTGTTTAAAAATGGTAAATATTTTTATTGCTTGGCCATATTGTTTGGAATTAGAGTTCCGCAAATATTGTAATGTTACTCTATGTTGTTATTAGGTACCGATGTCTTATTTTCATATTTTTGTTTAGGTGTCAGGTGTGAAAATGGTAATGTTTCTGGACGTCGATAGCTTTTTAATTAAAAGGGATTTTCGAGCTTTAAAAATTGTTTGAAATATTTTCTACTTCTATTTTTGTGCTTTCCCTTGCTAACTTGGTTTATTGTTTCACAGAATCGTGATCAAGACCAAATTAGTGAAATGCCAACGGTCTCTCGAGAAGATACTCGTTCAAATACTACAAGATCACTTCATTTACAACAAAACTCGGCTACCATTCAATCCGGTTCAGCAATTTTACCTGTATCTTCTTTTGTCGCGCAAAACCCTCAACTTGTCATAACAGAAGCAGAAGAAACACTGTCAGATGTCAGTTTAAATGCTCAAAATTTCGTTCTTTACAACACGGATAGCCAAATACAGCCTGTCGAGGATGGTCAAATTCCACAACTTCAACATGAAGTAAAGTCAATCAAAGAAGACATTAAAACCATCATACCAAATCAAAATGCACTTTATGAAATACAAACTAACATGTGCTGAGTGCTGTGTCGAAGAGAGATTCAGAATGAATTAAACTCGTACATCCAATGATCGTTTCAAGAAAGCAAGAAGACGTAGATGTTATAAGAAATCTAAGAGAACTTGAAGAATTTGAAACAAACTTAACAAATACATTTATTCAAAATTTCTAATAAAGAATTGAATGCCGCATGTCGTATTGTATTCTACTGCCCGTTTTCTAAGATCGCTATGTAGTTGAAAATTGGAATAGTTTTCAATATCGCATTCATCTTCTTGTACAGGTTCCTCACTAACACAATCTTCCAAGTCTACATTTAAAATTGCTTTTATCGATTAAACGTTTTTTCGTGCAGAATCATTAAAATAAACATTTTGTCTTAAATTTTCACAATAACAATTTTGTACGGAACCTTCTCATATTTCTACGATTCAAGAAAATCAAAATATCCGTACTGAGACTATAACAGAATTTGCAAGACCATTATAAACCAATGTTTTCTTGTTCAGGACACCACGGATATAGTTTTGGATACTAAGTATATTATATTAAACCTTTATAAGCGTGTTAAGATTATAACGATATTGGTTTATACCACTATATAACCGCTCCATTTTACTGATAATTGTTCTGTAAAGAAAATTTATAAACCCTTATAAAACCAAGTAATAAATGCAAATAGTATCCAGAATGTTTAGTTCTGTTTATCACTCTTATTGGTGTACTTTACTTATAGTGGTTCTATAATGTTTCTTGTTAGTAGTTATAAGCATAGCTTACCAGTTTATCTGCTCTTGAGTGCGTTTACACCCTCGCGATACTTTTATAGGTCACCCAAGCTTATATTTGTCCTTTAATTTCGGCCTATAAGTAATTATAAGTTAATGTATAGGAGGAGATATACTATAAGGCCCAACTAACTCCATGCTTGCTATTATAAGCGATGCAGCAAAAACTAGAACCCTTAAGAGAACATTATAAGTGCTGGAGTCCTATAACGTCTGCACTATAGGATAATTTTGCTGCTTGGGTAGTTATTAGATACCAGATAGTTTTTATAATGTAGCAAAAAGTATGGTGGATGTGGTCTTGTATGCTGCATCTTCAGCAACTTTTTGTGGTACAGGCAGTGAAAAGATATATCATTAATGTTCTAATACGAAAAAACGAGTGTGCTTTAGACTACATGACTGAAGTAAAACTTAGATATACTAAACGTAACTTATGTGCTACGAGAGAAAGAAAGAATGAAAATGTGCACCTCTCTCTTTTGCCGCTATAGTAATATATTACAGTAGTATATTTGACGGTCACCGTAGCCTAGTTGGTAGTGCTCCTGCCTACGAAGCTGGTGGTCCTGGGTTCGAATCCCGGTAAGTGCAAATATTTGTGTGATGAGCACGAATATTTGTTTCTGAGTCATGGATGTTTTCGTATATAAGTATTTATCTATCTATATAAGTATGTATACCGTCGCCTGCTACCCATAGTACAAGTTTTGCTTAGTTTGGGGCTAGGATGATCTGTGTGACATTGTCCCTAGATGGTATTAAAAAGAAAAGAATGAAAGAATATACGAAACATAACGCTCTCTCTTTGTTTTTTCACTTATTTAAATCTCCCTCTGAACGTTCGCGTCGCCCGCTTAATAGCGGCGTCAGCTTAATAGTCAAGCGTACGTTGATTAGTGCCGTAACAGAGATCTAGACGGGTAGAACCATGATACCCCTCTGATGCGGGTTGCTCAGTTCGTAGTTTTATTTTGCTGATGGCTTGGATTGCGCTTCTATTATTTGCTTTAACAACACCGTGATTCAAAGAATTACATATTACCATACTAGGCATAACTTTTATTTTAATATTGGAATAGTCGGGCAAATAGCAGGGCAGGCGTCGGGATGTGTGAGAACTACTCAATAAGATGCTAATATGGCGAAATATCTTTGTTAGATCTAGGTTAGGAAAATGGTGACCTACTTCTGGCTCAAAGGAAGCATTAGCATTGTATAGTATATTTTTCAAAAGTTTGCACATACAGAAAGTGTCCAATATGCAGCCCGAAAATTTATGAAAAAGTACTTATTATCAGGAGATAATAATATAAGGACTTTTTCAAAATAATTTTTCAACTCGTGAACAACCTTTTCTAAACCCATTGATGATGTTTTCCCGGCCGAATTTCGGCCACGGCGGCCATTCTCAATGGAGATTAGCCAATTGCGCAGGACATTTTATAGTGCACAAGTGTGTGCGCAAACACAGGGGCACTTTCTATTCCATCACTCTCTTGATCCGATGGGACGACTAGCGACCCGACCGGAAAGAGGCCAGGTACGGGACCGACGGCTTTACGTGCTCTCCGAGGCACGGGGGTGATACTGAGAAACTTCCAGACTTCGGGCTGATACTGAGAAATTTCTTTTTACGGAAAAATCCCAAATTAGACTTTTTGGCCCGACCCGGGATTCATATCCCGGGTCGGGCGAAAAACCAAGGACCAACCCAGGACCTCATTTTCTGCGGTTGAACATGCTACCGCTAGACTAACGAGGCAGTCTAAACCTATACAAAGACTCTAAATGGCGCTCAAAAATTCGTACATTAATAAGTTTGATCCTACCTTTGCCTGATAGTAAGCGCAGGCCAACACAATATCTAATATGGAATAAAATTCTGCCGTGAATGCGTATGAACTTACTTTTACCTGATACAGGTAGCCGAGGGTTTAATATGGAAAACGAAAGAATGAGAGCGATTAAGTCCGTGACAGGTAATTAAGTCCGAATTCGAGATCCACATTAAAATCTCTAGTTTAATGTGGATCTCGAATTCGGACTGAATTACCTGCTGCGGTGCTTCCCCAGAGCTACGACATGTCCTTCTTCAAACGAGGTTTAAAAAGAGTATTAATATCACGATAGGCAGCGGTTTTCTGTGCCCCCTGCGAATGTCTATGAGCAGCGGTTACCACCATCAAATGGGCCTGGGGTCATTCACATAAAATATTTAATAATCTATCTAACTTAATTTATTTAATACTTTTAATTGTTTTTTTTTCTTAATTAGATATATATATTTTAATATTTTTTTGTTTAGTTCGCTTTTGTTTATTTTGTTTCTTTATACCTATTAACTAGATATTAGAACTACATAAACTATTTGTTGTAAGAAGTATGTAAAAAGGGATTTACATCTGCCAACAAACTCTTTTGCAGTTGGCAGGGGTATCAAAAAGGTTTTAATTTAAAATGAATAAACTTTTTGTCTTTGAAAAAAAAAAGTTCGTCTGCTTCCTAAATCAATAAAAAAAATGCGTTTCATCGTATTCCTGCCTGATAACAAGGTTGCCTGGTAAGACAAAGAATCTAATATGGAGTCCATAATTCTGATTTCGTCTTAGAGGTTGTCCCGAGGGAATATTTACCAGAGAACGGGAAGCACTTTGTGGCAATTGGACGGGTCGTTTGGCGTGGTTGGTAGATTCTTGCCTTTCATGCTGCTGGTCGTGGGTTTAAATCCAATCCAGGACGATATTTGTGTGCATGAACATGCCTGTTTGTTCTGAGTGTAATAATCTTTTTTTTTATTATTATTCTTTATTCACATTAATGGTTCTTAACATATTAAACGCCAAACGGCTAACGCAGTTTGTAGGCGTCTCGCTCTTATTCATCTGACATCTAACTTAAATGCTTATAATATTTAAGTATATATTTACAATTATAAAGCTACCCTATAAGCTATTTATTCACTACATTTCTGCCCTTATGGATATATTGTTTTGAACTTATACTACTTGTTAATTCCATACCCTAACAATTATTTTAATTTAGTTTTTAGCTGCACTTTACTATTTATGTTTTTCTCATATCTCAATGTATGATATTTGTTGAAAAGCTTTGGTATTATATACTGTCGTGTTCTTTCCCCATAGTAATTATTTACTCTTACTTCAGTTAGTTTACCTTGTTTTATGGATCTTTCACTGTATTTATAAGATTTTTATTTTTATATTCTTCCCTAAAATACGTTTCTAACGCTATCAAATATTGAACTTTATCATTGACCGGTATAATTCTACATTCTCTAAACAATTGATTGATCTACATATATCTGGTTTCCACAGTACAAGTTCAGCTTAGTTTGGGATCAGATGGACGTGTATGAATAATGTGACAAAGTATTTTTTATAATAATGATTAATTGTGGCATATCCCGCCACATGATGGACAAAATTCAATTGTGAAGATGTTTGGGGAGGCCTTTGTCGAGCAGTGGCGGTGAAGAAAAAATTACTTGAAGCTGCAACGAATTATGTATAATAATTAGGAATTTCAATAACTCGCTAACAGTTCTATGCGGTAAAACTTTCCATTAGATGAAAATGAAAGTCCAGCCAACTGTACTTTACATAATACTGTGATTACTTGAAGCGAATTTAGTTGGTATAATTAGGAATGTTATTACAATCATTTATAGTGAGTGAATGGTTGTTATTTAGCTTGTATATTGTTACGACTCGCTCAACAGTACGGACAACCAAACAATACTAATATTTACTTATCGTATGGGCAGTGGTTACCCTGGTGTGAAAGTTGTTAAAGCCGCCCTGTAGGCCTCTGACATGGCTTAACGACTGGTGCCTAATGGGTACAAACGACAGCTTAACGTGCTCTCCGAAGACGTGGAGACGCTCAGAAAGGAAACCAATTTGGCGGTCACCCATCTATGGACTGACCGCGAACCTAATTGCTTAATTTCGCCAATGTGTGAGAGTATCCGGTTATGAGCATCACACTTATATTATAAAGGCGAAAGTTTGTGCGTTTTTTTTTATGCTGAATGGGTTTGCGCTTGACCACGATCTCACCTGATGGTAAGTGAAGATGTGGTCGAAGATGGACCGCGCGTACTGATAAGATGCCTGTTCACTCTAGCCTTGAATAAACCCATGTTGTATGAGTCTGGAAACACGTCGTTCGGGAGGGTGTTCCACTGCTTAGCCGTGCGTATGATAAAGGAGGAAGCAAAGCGCTTCGTACGGCAGAATGGGATGTCAACAACAAAGCGGTGAAAACCCTCCCGACGCCTAGTAGTCCGATGAAAAAAGGGGGAAGGAGGGATAAGTTCATGGAGGTCTTGAGCGCATTCTCCATGAAATGTGAGTGTGTGAGTGTATGTTTGTTACTTCTTCACGTCTAAACGGCTGGAGCGATTTTAATAAAATTTGGAATGGAGTTAGTTTAACCCGGGTAAAACCGCGGGGCACAGCTATTAATACCATATTCATTCAATGACACTCCACGTCTTCACGTCAGTCTGTTTTTGCACATGATATTATCGTTGATGTTCTAGTCGAGACGGCATATACAGTGTATTGTATTTTCTACAGTATATAATTAACAAATACACGTGAATCACGACAGAGCTATCTATACATATAATAAAATCGTAGGAAAGTCAAAACTGTACATTGAATATTTTTTAAAAAGGATACTTGGGGCGTGATCTACAATCGATATCGAAGCCAAAAATATAGTTTTTAGAATTTTGGTCTGTGTGTCTGTTTGTCTGTATGTATGTCCGGGCTAAACTCAAAAAGTATTGCATGGATTTACTTCAAATTTTGCATGAATATTACTAAGAGGTCGGGTCAACATATTTGCTACATATTATCACGGTATCACCTACGGGGGAGGAGCTGTGATAATTTATAAAATTTAACGCGGGTAAAACCGCGGGGCACAGCTAGTTTACAATATAATACTACCTTACCTACGATGAGAACTTCGTGCTGCCTCAGCTTATTTTACAATCATCATCATCATCATATCAGCCGAAAGACATGATTATATGTATTTTTTATGTTTATCTACATATTCCCCAATGCGCGAGGATATTTCTCAAGGTCGAGACGGTCACAAGATGAATTCATCTGTATTGGCTGCTGTTTAGTGGTTAGTATCTTTGATTGCTAAACCAGAGGGCGTGGGTTTGGTTCCACCCGTTATGAACACGTTTGTGTTCTGTAGCTGGGTGAATTTATCTGTTATATGGGAATTATTACGCACTCGTAGGTTCTGCACATTAAAACTCCGAGATATTTTCCACACACAATATTTTATCGAACAGAGTAACGTTCTCATCTACCGTCGCGCGTCGTACAAAGAATGCCTCTTTAATAATTCTCCTACCCTATTTATATTTTTATCAGTGACAACCATTTGAAAGTCTAATATCGATTATTAATAGTTTTAAGATGTAAAATTATTATAGAATTATTATAGTAATTAATAAAATGATAATCACTAATCAAATAAATAATCACAGTGTAAAAATATTATTATAACATAGCAGCTACGTCATAACCGTTGCGCGGCTATTGAGTACTTGATAATAGAATATATAAGTATGTGTATTAGTTGTCTGGTTGCCATAGTACAGGCTCTGCCTAGTTTGGGATCAGATGGCGGTGTGTTAGTTGTCCCAAGATATATTTTTTTATATCGAATCAATCCGTTCTCGAGATGAAAATTAAAAACCTGTTCCATACATAATATATGAGCAAAATTAATTTTTATATTCTTGAATTTTTTCGATGTTCAATAGTTGTAAAACAGATAAAAAAATTGAAAGTTTATAAAAATCTCACCCCTTTATAACTAATCTGACCGTTTAATTTGTAGTAATAATTATTTTTAATATAAATAGATATAACGTGTACACATTTTTTCTTGAATAAGATTTATTATTATTTGTATGTTATATATTATATTTATTGACATTTTATTGTATTACATTTTATTTTATTATTTAAGCTGACATTATAATATACTGCTACTCTGACAGCTACAAAATCCTCATATCCCTTTTTATCCTAACAGGAATAGAACTCAAGACTTCCTTATCTGTGGTAATCATGCAACGTTGTTTTATATTACATGGATATTTATATCACATGGAGTGTGAGAAATGTTTTATCTCAATCATTCAAATACCGAATGAAATCTAATATTGAATAACAAAAAAAAAACCATTATCAAGTCAATTAATATTCCTATAAAAGATGAATCTTACAAAACATCGGGAACTAACCAATTAGGCGTTTTGAATAATTTCTATGTTAACACTATCTTTTTAGGGTTCCGTAGCCAAATGGCAAAAAACGGAACCCTTATAGATTCGTCATGTCTGCCTGTCTGTCCGTCCGTATGTCACAGCCACTTTTTTCCTAAACTATAAGAGCTGTACTGTTGAAACTTGGTAACTAGATGTATTCTGTGAACCGTATTAAGATTTTTACACAAAAATAGAAAAAGAACGATCATTTTGGGGGGTCGTCATACATAGAACTGAAACATAAAAAATTTTTTTTCATCATTCCCATACATGTGGGGTGTCTATGGATAGGTCTTCAAAATTGATATTGAGGTTTCTAATATATTTTTTTTCTAAACTGAATAGTTTGCGCGAGAGACACTTCCAAAGTGGTGAAATGAGTGCCCCCCCCCCCCCTATAACTGCTAACATAAGAGAATCATAAAACTAAAAAATATATGATGTACTTTACTTAACTAACCAATTATGCGTTTTGAATAAGTTCTATGTTCACACTGTATTTTTAGGGTTCCGTAGCCAAATGGCAAAAAACGGAACCTTTATAGATTCGTCATGTCTGTCTGTCTGTCTGTCTGTCCGTCCGTCCGTATGTCACAGCCATTTTTTCCGAAACTATAAGAGCTGTACTGTTGAAACTTGGTAAGTAGATGACGTATTCTGTGAACAATAATTTTGGGGGGTCGGCATACATAGACCTGAAACTTAATTTTTTTTTTCATCTTTCCCATATTGTGGGGTGTCTATGGATAGGTCTTCAAAATTGATATTGAGGTTTCTAATATAATTTTTTTCTAAACTGAATAGTTTGCGCGAGAGACACTTCCAAAGTGGTGAAATGAGTGTCCCCCCCTGTAACTCTAACATAAGAGAATCATAAAACTAAAAAAAATATATGATGTACTTTACCATGTAAACTAACAATGAAAATTGGTTTTAACGAGGTCTAGCTAGTAGTTTTTTTTTAATAGGTCATAAACCGCAGTTTGCTTTCATTTAATCAACTGAAATACTTGCTGCTACGGAACCCTTCATGTGCGAGTCCGACTCGCACTTGGCCGGTTTTTATAAATACGACTTACAATAGGAAAAATGTGTAATGACTAATTAATCACGGCTGGGCAAAGGCCTCTCCAAATCGATATGCCATAATCGCTACGCTTGGCAGACGGGTTGGCGATCGCAGTATGATGGTCATAGTAGGTACACAGAAAGACGCTACTGCCCGTTCTCTAGGAGATAATAAGCTCGGGGCGGCTGCTACGCCCCCGATGGGATGAAATAGCTCATGATAAATAGTTTAGCGCTGTGAAATAAAGAATCGCCAAATTGATGTATAATCGATGTATTTGCATAAAAGAGTTGTGTCCATTATTTGGAGTGATATGCCATAATCGCTACGCTTAGCAGACGGGTTGGCGATCGCAGTACGATGGTCATAGTACACAGAAAGACGGTCCTGCCCGTTCTCTAGGAGATAATAAGGTCGGGGCGACTGCTACGCCCCCTGTGGGATGATATAGCTAGTGGTAATTAGTTTAGCGCTATGAAATAAAGAATCGCCAAATAGATGTATTTTATTTGAAACTTTTAGTCATTAGTACGATTTCACGCTACCTAATAAACCTGTTTCGAAATGTGCCTACAATTTTGTTCGATTTCTTGGTTTGCAATATATTCCGTAGTCATTATTACTTAGTGTTGGCATAGAGCGCTGTAAAAGACGGATGGACAAGTCACAATATTTGTTCCTATCTACCATTTCGTTATTGATACCTATACAAAAAATTATAATAATATCCTCGAACATTATTCACACTCGACCATCTGATAAGTAGCTAAGCAGAGCTTGTACATCAAGCTACCTCAATGTGTCAATTTTCCCCAATTGAAAGTGAACCTTAGGCTTTTGTAATATAGTTGAAAATCTATCAAAGAAATTTGACAGATTGGGGTAGCTGGATGTGAATTTTACAATTATTTTTACACGCCAAACTGCAATGCAGTTTGTAGGTGATACGCTCATACATTAATACTTCTTAAATGCTACCTTTATGACAATACTGTACAATTTTATTTCCGCGAATTATCCAAACGCTTGGTGGACGCTACACGCGACCAGAGGGCTGGCCAATATTTTGGACAGCGTTTAAGTATTGCTATCCAGTGTGGCAATGCGGCCAGCATGCTGGGCACGATGCTCAAAGGCAGCGATACCGAAGTTTTTTTCGACGCCCAAAGATGAGACCTTTATACATATAATAATATGTAAATATTTAATTTTAATTTAAATATAAGTATATATTGTTAGTACTTAGTTTTACGTTTCTTTAGTTGATAATTTAAGTTATTTTAATTATAATTGTCAACTTCAAGTTGAAATCCTGTACTATTAAATACTATTACATAAATACATTATACTACTTTTCTTTGGTATAAATAATTACACCCAGACTCAGGACAAACAGACATGTTCATGCACACAAATATCTGTCCTTCTCACGATCTTTTAGTAGATCGCTGTAAAAGGCGGATGCAAGAGTCGCAATATTTCTGCTACCTACCATTTCGATAAAGAACCTTTAAAAAATTTACTAATTATTATTTCAACTTACGTATTTCATGACCGTTCCAGTTTTTCTTGCTTTGTTACGATTGAAGGAAACGCATGAATTGGTAAAGGGAGCGACGCATGCAATCGTTTCGAAGCGAACATAACAATCGAAGCGTGCATAACGCGACTGGTAAAAAAATGTACTCCCTGGTTCTTAGGTAGCTTTGGCGTGTTTAACTGCAGATAGTGGTCACGGATTCCAATATTGGCTTGGGTTGAAATGCTACATTGACACTGTATGGGTAATTGTTGCTGCAGTGAATGGTTGCTTCGAGCTCAAGCTTCAACGAGTCCCAAAAAGCTAGAGTGCAGCTAGAAATCGCATTGAGCGAAGATCATATTCTACTTTTCTATCCTCTACAGCAAAAGCTTTTGTCAAAACAACAAGATATTAATTTACTATCCCTTTTAAATTCGTGTCTATTCCCTGAAATGATTTTACGGTAAAACAAGCATCCAAAAAAAGTACTTTGCACATAACCACGAAATATTATCTATACAACATGTAACTTAATTAACGCACAGTCTTATTACTTTGACTTACGGTCCATTTCAATTTGTTTTGACTGTACAGGGTTAATATGACAATAATAAAAATCAGTAAACGATTCTGAACAAAGTATTTGCAGGATATAGTTTGTTCAGAATAGTTTACTGAATCGATTTGTATCATTTTTAATATAGGTAATTTTTGATTCCAAAATAATTAAAACTACCGAAATTATTGTCATATTAACCCTGTATAGTCAAAACAAATTGAAATGGACTGTAAGTCAAAGTAATAAGACTTTTAAAATCGCAGTTTATTTGTATTCATACAAATTCCATCATTCAATACAAAATAAAGAAAAATAAACTTTATTCCAAGAAACTTATTTAGTAAATAACAATGCATATACATGTTAAATTAAAAATTCAGTGTATGTATTATGATTACAACATAATATTCTAATTGGGGTGTTTGAGGGTGTGCGTTAATTACGTTACACGAGTGTTTGGTCAAAAATTCGTTCACAATGATGGCCTTGTGCGAAGGCGCATTATCGTGGTGCAAAATCCAAGAATTTTCTTTCCACAAATCTGGTCTTTTTCGCCGAATTTCCTCTCTTAAACGCCGCATAACGCTCAAACAATATTCTTTATTTACCGTTCGACCTTCCGGTAAGAATTCAGAGTGCACAACACCGCGATAGTCAAAGAAAACAGTCAACATGACTTTGACTTTTGATCGACTTTGGCGTGGTTTTTTCGGTTTCGGTTCACTTGGAAGGCGCCACTCCGAAGCTTGTTGACTAGTTTGCATGTCAAACTCGTAAACCCACGTCTCGTCACCAGTAACAATGCGTTTCATGAATGTTGGGTCGGAAATGACTCGTTCTACCATGTCCTCAGCGACTTTCATGCGATTGAGTTTTTGGAGAAAATTCAGATCTTTTGGGACTAGCCGAGCGGCAACATGTTTCATACCCAAATGATTAGTTAAAATGGTATGAATCGACTCGTGAGATACAGAAAGTTCGGCGGCTATCTCTGTCAGAGTTGAATGAGGATTTTCAGTCACTATTTCCCTTTACTTTTGCGATGTTAACTTCAGTTGCAGACGTCGATGGCCTACTAGAGCGAGGCAAATCTTTCATCACATCTCGACCGCTTTTGAACGCTTTGAACCACTCATAAGCACGAGTTTTTGATAAAGTTGATTCACCGTAAGCCTTTTGTAACATTTTCAGTGACTCCGAACTCGAAATTCCATTAGCGATGCAAAATTTTAGACAAACTCTTTGTGCGATATTTTTGTCCATTATGAAATTCGCAATACACACTATAGGTATATGATATTACTAAAACCAGCACTGTATTTAATATAAATAACAGATGCAACTCAAACCCGCGCCAAAATGGAAAACAGTTGTGCCAATCTAACAACAACAAAAAGAAACAAAAATTTGAATTTGGAACCATAAACAAATCATCCATTCCCGATACTTTTTTGACTGAATGTATATTAAATACATATGTCTTTGGTATGATTTTATGATATTTACAAAGGGATATTATTAAATGTACTACAAAGAAGTTATCACCCATCAATTTATACTCATCTATATTCATATTCTATATTATTATACTGGTTGTACAGACGCCAGCACATCAAGCTACCCCAATCTGTCAAATTTCCCCAATTGAAAGTTAACCTTATGCCTTTGTGATAAAGTTTAAAATCTTTGAAAGAAATTTGACAGATGGGGATAGCTGGATGTGCTGACGTCTGTACATTAAATTTACGCTATATGGTGATGGCGGCGAATATCAGAATATCTTCACGCCATACCATCCCGTGAGGGGCGTAGAAGTCGACCCCGAGTCGAGGGGATATCCATCATTGGATGGACAGCAGCTTCCTTCTGAGTACGATGACCATAATATGATAATGCGATCGTCAACCCGTCTGCCAAGCGTGGCGATTATGGCATTTCCTCTAAATTTGGTTCTTGTGAGAGGCTTGTCCAGCAGTGGACTTCTTTTAGCTGTAATGATGTGTATGGTGTTTAGGAGATAGTTACTTAACACTAATAATGATATACTGATATAACTGAATACTTATTGGATAAAACATAGTTGGCATTTATTTTTCATATTTCCAATGTTTTAAAGTTCCGACTTGTGTGTCAATTTCGTCATTTAATTGTTATTTAAGGTATATACAAATTATTTAAGGTGACAATGATTTAAGTACATTGTTTTTTTATGATTTCTGACTTAGACATAATGATAAGCATGTATTTCTTATATAATTTTTTATTACTTATTATGCTAGTGAAATTTCTTTTTTTTTATAAATTATTTTGTAATTTAATTATGTCATTACATTTTAAAAAATTGCATGTCCTCACCGGCTGGACATAGTGATCTTCACATTTGTATGACACCGTGAAATGTTAATAATGTACCTGTGTTCGTAATTAATAGATTGTATTGATTTGATTTATATCTACTCAATAGTAGTACAGTCAACGGCAAATATCATTATCATCTGGAAACATTAATTATTCTTTTTGTTTTCTTGGGATTCTAGGTAGAGGCTACTATGGCGACCAGACAACTGATACAGATACTTATATATATACTTATATATAATAGTAGTAGAGGTAGAGGCTACTATGGCGACCAGACAACTGATACAGATACTTATATATATACTTATATATAATAGTAGTAGAGGTAGAGGCTACTATGGCGACCAGACAACTGATACAGATACTTATATATATACTTATATATAATAGTAGTAGAGGTAGAGGCTACTATGGCGACCAGACAACTGATACAGATACTTATATATATACTTATATATAATAGTAGTAGAGGTAGAGGCTACTATGGCGACCAGACAACTGATACAGATACTTATATATATACTTATATATAATAGTAGTAGAGGTAGAGGCTACTATGGCGACCAGACAACTGATACAGATACTTATATATATACTTATATATAATAGTAGTAGAGGTAGAGGCTACTATGGCGACCAGACAACTGATACAGATACTTATATATATACTTATATATAATAGTAGTAGAGGTAGAGGCTACTATGGCGACCAGACAACTGATACAGATACTTATATATATACTTATATATAATAGTAGTAGAGGTAGAGGCTACTATGGCGACCAGACAACTGATACAGATACTTATATATATACTTATATATAATAGTAGTAGAGGTAGAGGCTACTATGGCGACCAGACAACTGATACAGATACTTATATATATACTTATATATAATAGTAGTAGAGGTAGAGGTAGAGGCTACTATGGCGACCAGACAACTGATACAGATACTTATATATATACTTATATATAATAGTAGTAGAGGTAGAGGTAGAGGCTACTATGGCGACCAGACAACTGATACAGATACTTATATATATACTTATATATAATAGTAGTAGAGGTAGAGGTAGAGGCTACTATGGCGACCAGACAACTGATACAGATACTTATATATATACTTATATATAATAGTAGTAGAGGTAGAGGTAGAGGCTACTATGGCGACCAGACAACTGATACAGATACTTATATATATACTTATATATAATAGTAGTAGAGGTAGAGGCTACTATGGCGACCAGACAACTGATACAGATACTTATATATATACTTATATATAATAGTAGTAGAGGTAGAGGTAGAGGCTACTATGGCGACCAGACAACTGATACAGATACTTATATATATACTTATATATAATAGTAGTAGAGGTAGAGGTAGAGGCTACTATGGCGACCAGACAACTGATACAGATACTTATATATATACTTATATATAATAGTAGTAGAGGTAGAGGTAGAGGCTACTATGGCGACCAGACAACTGATACAGATACTTATATATATACTTATATATAATAGTAGTAGAGGTAGAGGCTACTATGGCGACCAGACAACTGATACAGATACTTATATATATACTTATATATAATAGTAGTAGAGGTAGAGGCTACTATGGCGACCAGACAACTGATACAGATACTTATATATATACTTATATATAATAGTAGTAGAGGTAGAGGCTACTATGGCGACCAGACAACTGATACAGATACTTATATAGATACTTATATATAATAGTAGTAGAGGTAGAGGCTACTATGGCGACCAGACAACTGATACAGATACTTATATATATACTTATATATAATAGTAGTAGAGGTAGAGGTAGAGGCTACTATGGCGACCAGACAACTGATACAGATACTTATATATATACTTATATATAATAGTAGTAGAGGTAGAGGCTACTATGGCGACCAGACAACTGATACAGATACTTATATATATACTTATATATAATAGTAGTAGAGGTAGAGGCTACTATGGCGACCAGACAACTGATACAGATACTTATATATATACTTATATATAATAGTAGTAGAGGTAGAGGCTACTATGGCGACCAGACAACTGATACAGATACTTATATATATACTTATATATAATAGTAGTAGAGGTAGAGGCTACTATGGCGACCAGACAACTGATACAGATACTTATATATATACTTATATATAATAGTAGTAGAGGTAGAGGCTACTATGGCGACCAGACAACTGATACAGATACTTATATATATACTTATATATAATAGTAGTAGAGGTAGAGGCTACTATGGCGACCAGACAACTGATACAGATACTTATATATATACTTATATATAATAGTAGTAGAGGTAGAGGCTACTATGGCGACCAGACAACTGATACAGATACTTATATATATACTTATATATAATAGTAGTAGAGGTAGAGGCTACTATGGCGACCAGACAACTGATACAGATACTTATATATATACTTATATATAATAGTAGTAGAGGTAGAGGCTACTATGGCGACCAGACAACTGATACATATACTTATATATATACTTATATATAATAGTAGTAGAGGTAGAGGCTACTATGGCGACCAGACAACTGATACAGATACTTATATATATACTTATATATAATAGTAGTAGAGGTAGAGGCTACTATGGCGACCAGACAACTGATACAGATACTTATATATATACTTATATATAATAGTAGTAGAGGTAGAGGCTACTATGGCGACCAGACAACTGATACAGATACTTATATATATACTTATATATAATAGTAGTAGAGGTAGAGGCTACTATGGCGACCAGACAACTGATACAGATACTTATATATATACTTATATATAATAGTAGTAGAGGTAGAGGTAGAGGCTACTATGGCGACCAGACAACTGATACAGATACTTATATATATACTTATATATAATAGTAGTAGAGGTAGAGGCTACTATGGCGACCAGACAACTGATACAGATACTTATATATATACTTATATATAATAGTAGTAGAGGTAGAGGTAGAGGCTACTATGGCGACCAGACAACTGATACAGATACTTATATATATACTTATATATAATAGTAGTAGAGGTAGAGGTAGAGGCTACTATGGCGACCAGACAACTGATACAGATACTTATATATATACTTATATATAATAGTAGTAGAGGTAGAGGTAGAGGCTACTATGGCGACCAGACAACTGATACAGATACTTATATAGATACTTATATATAATAGTAGTAGAGGTAGAGGCTACTATGGCGACCAGACAACTGATACAGATACTTATATATATACTTATATATAATAGTAGTAGAGGTAGAGGCTACTATGGCGACCAGACAACTGATACAGATACTTATATATATACTTATATATAATAGTAGTAGAGGTAGAGGTAGAGGCTACTATGGCGACCAGACAACTGATACAGATACTTATATATATACTTATATATAATAGTAGTAGAGGTAGAGGTAGAGGCTACTATGGCGACCAGACAACTGATACAGATACTTATATATATACTTATATATAATAGTAGTAGAGGTAGAGGTAGAGGCTACTATGGCGACCAGACAACTGATACAGATACTTATATATATACTTATATATAATAGTAGTAGAGGTAGAGGTAGAGGCTACTATGGCGACCAGACAACTGATACAGATACTTATATATATACTTATATATAATAGTAGTAGAGGTAGAGGTAGAGGCTACTATGGCGACCAGACAACTGATACAGATACTTATATATATACTTATATATAATAGTAGTAGAGGTAGAGGTAGAGGCTACTATGGCGACCAGACAACTGATACAGATACTTATATATATACTTATATATAATAGTAGTAGAGGTAGAGGTAGAGGCTACTATGGCGACCAGACAACTGATACAGATACTTATATATATACTTATATATAATAGTAGTAGAGGTAGAGGTAGAGGCTACTATGGCGACCAGACAACTGATACAGATACTTATACATATACTTATATATAATAGTAGTAGAGGTAGAGGTAGAGGCTACTATGGCGACCAGACAACTGATACAGATACTTATATATATACTTATATATAATAGTAGTAGAGGTAGAGGTAGAGGCTACTATGGCGACCAGACAACTGATACAGATACTTATATATATACTTATATATAATAGTAGTAGAGGTAGAGGTAGAGGCTACTATGGTGACCAGACAACTGATACAGATACTTATATATATACTTATATATAATAGTAGTAGAGGTAGAGGTAGAGGCTACTATGGCGACCAGACAACTGATACAGATACTTATATATATACTTATATATAATAGTAGTAGAGGTAGAGGTAGAGGCTACTATGGCGACCAGACAACTGATACAGATACTTATATATATACTTATATATAATAGTAGTAGAGGTAGAGGTAGAGGCTACTATGGCGACCAGACAACTGATACAGATACTTATATATATACTTATATATAATAGTAGTAGAGGTAGAGGTAGAGGCTACTATGGCGACCAGACAACTGATACAGATACTTATATATATACTTATATATAATAGTAGTAGAGGTAGAGGTAGAGGCTACTATGGCGACCAGACAACTGATACAGATACTTATATATATACTTATATATAATAGTAGTAGAGGTAGAGGTAGAGGCTACTATGGCGACCAGACAACTGATACAGATACTTATATATATACTTATATATAATAGTAGTAGAGGTAGAGGTAGAGGCTACTATGGCGACCAGACAACTGATACAGATACTTATATATATACTTATATATAATAGTAGTAGAGGTAGAGGCTACTATGGCGACCAGACAACTGATACAGATACTTATATATATACTTATATATAATAGTAGTAGAGGTAGAGGCTACTATGGCGACCAGACAACTGATACAGATACTTATATATATACTTATATATAATAGTAGTAGAGGTAGAGGCTACTATGGCGACCAGACAACTGATACAGATACTTATATATATACTTATATATAATAGTAGTAGAGGTAGAGGCTACTATGGCGACCAGACAACTGATACAGATACTTATATATATACTTATATATAATAGTAGTAGAGGTAGAGGCTACTATGGCGACCAGACAACTGATACAGATACTTATATATATACTTATATATAATAGTAGTAGAGGTAGAGGCTACTATGGCGACCAGACAACTGATACAGATACTTATATATATACTTATATATAATAGTAGTAGAGGTAGAGGCTACTATGGCGACCAGACAACTGATACAGATACTTATATATATACTTATATATAATAGTAGTAGAGGTAGAGGCTACTATGGCGACCAGACAACTGATACAGATACTTATATATATACTTATATATAATAGTAGTAGAGGTAGAGGCTACTATGGCGACCAGACAACTGATACAGATACTTATATATATACTTATATAAATAGATACAATATATTATAGATGGAAAAAGGAATTTTATTCACCTAGACTTTAAAAATCCCTTGTCGAACATGTTTGGAGTAATATAGTTATGTACATAATTATTTCTAGGTACATATAGATATTTAGGTACATGGATTGTATGAAAACATTTAGAATAAAATATATATATTATAAAAGTAATAATATTAAGAGGACATTATTATTTTATTATACACAAGTATAATAAAATAATAATGTCCTCCAAGCCGAATTTCGACCACGGCGGCCAATCTCAATGGAGACTAGCCATTTGCGCGTGACATATTATAGTGCGCAAGTGTGTGCGCAAACACAGGAGCATATTCTATTCCACCACTCTCATGATCCGATGGGACGACTAGCGACACGATCTGAAAGACGCCAGGTACAGGACCGACGACTTTAGGTGCTCTCCGAGGCACGGGGGTACAACACCGCCAACTCCTAGGCTTCGGGCTGATATTAAGATTTTTTCTTATTACAGAAAAATCCCAAAATCACTTTTGGGATTTTGGGATCTTTCGACCCGGGATTTGAACCCAGGACCTCGTTATCTGCGGGTGAACACGCTACCGCTAGACAATGAGGCAGTCAAGCTAGTCTAGCTTATATTAAGTTAGTGTCAAATTGATGGAATGCGTTGGCAAAATAGATTGCAGGATTTCTGATGATCTCGTTGACTTAGTATGCGTAGGAACATAGAACATTCTTTAGGATAATACGGCGTTGAGGGGAGAAACAGAATCATCATCATCATCATCATATCAGCCGAAACACGTCCACTGCTGGACAAAGGCGTCCCCCAAGGATTTCTACAATAGCTGGTCCTGCGCTGCCCGCATCCAGCGGCTTCCCGCGACCCGCACAAGATCGTCGATCTACCTTGTAGGGAGCCTGCCCGCACGCTGCGTCTTCCAGTTCGTGGTCGCCACTCGAGAATCTTTCTGCCCCATCGGCCGTTGGTTCTACGAGCTATGTGCCCTGCCCACTGCCACTTCAGTTCGGCAACTCTTTGGGCTATGACGGCTATTTTGGTTCGCCTGCGGATCTCAGCATTTCTGATTCGATCTCGCAGGGAAACTTCAAACATAGCCCTTTCCATTGCTCTTTGGGTGACCATGAGCCGCCTGAGAAGGCCCATAGTTAGCGACCACGTCTCAGTTCCGTAAGTCATCACTGGCAACACACACTGGTAGAAGAAACAGAATATTATATAAAACAGATAATAATATATATGTATTCCTAAGACGTAGAGGTCAAAAGTTTATTGCCCCGTCTCCCTCATATCAGATTTCAGCGCTTCAAGGGCGATCAAGTAGCGTATTCACAAATGCTTCGTATGTTTTACATAATACATTCACAACCAATTCAGCAACAAATTGGGAGAAATAGTAATAAACCGGTCTGAAATATCGTACAGAATATATTCGGCGATATATCAGATAAAGCATCCGAGCGCTTGCCAAGAACTATTGAGACAAGCTTTCACGTAATACCTACATGATAGGATCTACTTTAGAACATTTACATATAAGCAATAAGAAATTCTGTAACTATACAATACCCTTTTAGTTTTTGAAATCTTGTGTATTGCTGACCCTGTACTGAATATTTACTATAGCGCATTTTCTGACTATTCTTTGGGGTAATTGCTATAACTTAGGCCGCCCTTTTTTTTTAGGTTTAAGACATTTATTTACTCAAAAGATTACAAAAATCACTTGCAGAGAAAATACAATAGAACTTTAAAGTTCTTACATGCTTTTTCATATTGGCACAGCGTATACAATTTTATAACTTAGACTAATCTATACATATAATAAAATCGTAGGAAAATCAAAACTGTACATTGAATATTATAAAAAATGGATAATTGGGGCGTCATCTATACATATAATAAAATCGTAGGAAAGTCAAAACTGTACATTGAATATTATAAAAAATGGATAATTGGGGCGTCATCTATACATATAATAAAACCGTAGGAAAGTCAAAACTGTACATTGAATATTATAAAAAATGGATAATTGGGGCGTCATCTATACATATAATAAAATCGTAGGAAAGTCAAAACTGTACATTGAATATTATAAAAAATGGATAATTGGGGCGGCATCTATACATATAATAAAATCGTAGGAAAGTCAAAACTGTACATTGAATATTATAAAAAATGGATAATTGGGGCGTCATCTATACATATAATAAAATCGTAGGAAAGTCAAAACTGTACATTGAATATTTTTTAAAAAGGATACTTGGGGCGTGATCTACAATCGATATCGAAGCCAAAAATATAGTTTTTAGAATTTTTGTCTGTGTGTCTGTTTGTCTGTATGTATGTCCGGCCTAAACTCAAAAAATACTGCACGGCTTTACTTCAAATTTTGCATGTATATTACTAAGAGGTCGGGTCAACATATAGGCTACGTATTATCACGCTATCACCTACGGGGGAGAAGCTGTGACAATTTATAAAGTTTAACGTGGGTAAAACCGCGGGGCACAGCTATCTAAAATAGATATCGAAGCCAAAAATATAGATTTTAGAATTTTTGTCTGTGTGTCTGTTTGTCTGTATGTATGTCCGGGCTAAACTCAAAAAGTACTGCATGGATTTACTTTAATTTTTGCATGAATATTACCAATAATATGTAGCATATAGCGTGATAATATGTAGCATATATGTTAATCCGACCTGTTAACATATATGCTACATATTATCACGCTGTCGCCTACGGGGGAGGAGCTATGATAATTTATAAAATTTAACGCGGGTAAAACCGCGGGGCACAGCTAGTACAAAATATAATAACAGGGTAATTAGAGAAAATGCATTCAAAGAAAAAAAAATCATTTTTTTTTATTTTCTCAATGCCGTAAAAATATTACATTTGTGTGGAATCGTCGAGTTTTTTTAAACCCTACCGTGCAGTGCATGACGTGGCAGCTACTGAGAAACTCAGTATGAATCCTTTTTAAAATATGTATTTATTAACATAAAATTACATTGTGTTGAAATATGTTAATTTAAAGCGACTCAATCCCAAGCCATTTCGTCACTTAAATAATCAGCAGTTCTGTAGTAAGCCCTGTTACACAATTTGGCTTTTATAGTTCTTTTAAATTTATTCGTAGACATTCCTCTGATATTACTGGGAAGTTTGTTATAGACTAGATAGTCTTCGACTAGATAGCCCTCAAACGACGATCAACCTATACTTAAAACTATATGTAGTTACTCCTTATGCGAAATTGTGTTTCTTATCTACGGATCGAGTAGATATGGTGCAATATTCTTGCAACAGCAATATTTACTAGGCACATTGCCCTCGAGGATTTCTGACAATGCGGTTTTGTAATGGCTCTATTGCACCTGTTTACTAATGGTTCATGGTTTTCCAATTGTCTTTGAAAATTTGTTACATATGTAATTTGTAAATGTGCAACTTCAATTTGGTTACTTATTTAAATTATACATATACCTATACTTCGTTATTTTCAGTACTATATAGATTCCATTGTGTTTGTGACAGTTGTCTTTAAAATGTGTTAACTGAGTTATTAGCAAATTTTAGTACGTTAATATTATCGTATGGGCAGTGGTTACCCTGGTGTCAGAGTTGTTCAAGCCGCCCAGCAGGCCTCTGACATGGCTTAACGATTGTAGCCTAATGGTTACAACCGGGACCGACCACCTAACGTGCTCTCCGAAGCACGGAGACGCTCATAAATTAAACCACTTCGGCGGTCACCATCTATGGACTGACCGCGAGCCTAGTTGCTTATCCTCGCCAATCACTTACGGCGGACTAGTAAGAGAATCTGGCATATTCTATGTTAATACTTATAGTCTTATGTATGTTCAGATATTTACATAACAAACTCTTTGTAAGCCACAGTCCAGTCCAGATATTCTCCAGCAGCTGGTCGCAAGACGTGCAACCAGATAAAACCTCCAATACTGCGTTTTCCTTCCATCATTTCTACAAATATAACCAGCATTACATGTAAGCTGTCCCTCCGAAAGTATTATTATGGAAATATCCTAGTTTGATCTTTAGATAATCTAAGATAAGAAGATAGGATAACTCTTTATTCTACACCAAAAAAAGCAAATAAATTACGAGAACTTAATTCGGGCCTTTAACAATGTGTGTGCTGCGTCATCATAGCCTTTCGTTATATTTTATAAATATATTTATACATACATACATAGACTCATGCCTATTTCCTAGAGGGACACGGTACACCTCTTTTGCCTCGATTACTGTCATTGTATTCTTCATACGAGTACAAGCTCGCCGGTTTAGGGTACTTCTGACCTGCCCTCTCTTGAGAACGTCTCCGATTTGGTCAGAGAATGTTCTACGAGGTCTTTCCCTTCCGGTTGTCCCATTCACACAGGCGAGGTATACGTCTTTTGTCTATCTTCTTTCATTCACCCTTTCTAAATGGCCAAACCATACAGAATACCTTTTTCTATCTTCGTGACTACATCCTCTTTCACACCACGACGCGACGCTCTCTTACATCAGTATTTCGAATTTCATTCAAATTCAAATTCATTTATTACTTGTTACAGGTGATTTATAGTTGTTGTCATGCGCAATAAGTTCCGTTTGTAACATACCCGTAAGGCTGCTTTTTTACTTAAGAGAGTTTATTATTATAATTATAAAGTATAAAACATTTTGATAACATTCTTATATAATCAAATACTTTTATGACTAGTACTAATTACTTAATTTCCACTTATTAATCCGAGACACAAAAGGAGTCTGTGTCAGTGTAATTAACTTATAATTTATTTTTTTATTCTAGAAACACAGTTACCTACACGGAATTGGTAGAGTTACTTTATTGATGAAAACCTTCGATGGGCCAATAACAAAGACCCGGCGGGCGGCAGGTTGAGTGTAGCGGCCAATATATGTATAAGTTCAGTATAGGTTGGGTCGGCAACGCGTTAATGATGCCTCTGGTGTTGCAAGCGTTCATAGGCTACGGTGACCACTTACCATCATAGAACAAGCGTGTTCTATGGATGATAGACAACAGATAGAAAAGCTTTACAATTTTCAAATTTTACCTTTTTTGGTTTATGCATTCATACAAATTATGTGTTCTGAATATCTTGACATCTAAGTCTTGTGTGAGTATCGAACTCGCACCCTTTGTATGAGAAGGCGACATTGGCCGTGATTCAGCTTTGTTTGGGCTAGATGGCGCTGTGTGATATGTCCTGGAAATTTATTTATTATTTAATTTATTTATTACGAGCTATGTGCCTCGCGTTGTGTGGTACGTAATATTTATCATTGAAGCTAAACAAAGCAAAATTTAAATAATAAAATATAATAAAAAAGGTTTTTATTCACGTAAACTATAAAAAAGCGCTTGTAAATAGTCAGAACATGTTTGTAGTAACATAGTTGTATACATTATTATTTGTAGTAACATAGATACTTAGGCACACATTGTATGAAAACATTTTTTAAATTTATTTTATTATAGCAATGATATTTAGCTAGCTCCTATCAAGTTATTGTCAAGAGATTATGTTTAATTATCTAGTTTAAGTCTAATATTTTTACTACATATTGTCAATGGTTCTGTCTATATTAATTCGAAATGTTAAATAGGTAACTTCAACTGGGTATATACATAGGTATATACTAAAGTAGTTCTATCAATATTGAAGCAAAAATATAAATTGCGAGGATATAACCTTACTGATTTTGACTCACAGAATTTTCTTTTCAATTTCAGGATGAAAAGCCAGCCACACCTTCCTCACATCTCGGACGATTACGTGATCCTGTTCCTCCATTCCAACTACTATAAGGTGAAGGAGACGAAAGAAACCATCGAGTGCTACTTCACCCTCAGAGCGAATACTCCTGACCTCTTCACCAACAGGGACCCCTTAATGCCCAGAAATAAAGCTGTCCTTGATATCACGTGAGATACGTTTTTCTATTTAGTTGTTACTGTTCTTCGGTGACTTTTCGTAACTTTATGGCCGACGCCAATAAATTTAAACTAAAACCATTGATAAAATAAAACTTCATTTTGGCGCACCTAAAGGTACTAATACACTACCTTGAGGTACACCACATTTCTCTTTTGTTAGGCCCATATTTAGCTTATTTACAGTAATGAAAAAATATCTCACCATCTCTGCGATTACTTGGGCATTGACTTAGCCATTTTTATTTTTCAGGCATATGGTGGGCCTTCCTAACAAGACTTCTGAAGGTTACCACGTGCTTCTGTACCGTCTCGCAGAATTCGACTACAGCAAATTAAACTTCGCTGACGCCGTTAGGGTGTTCTGTATGTTCAATGATGTTAAGCTCTCGGAAGACTTGCTGTCTGAGGGATATATTGTGATCTTCGACATGAAGGGATGTAGTCTGGGCCATTTGACAAGGGTCACATTGCCTGCGTTGAGAGCTTTTATGCATTATATTCAGGTATGCAAGTTTATGCATTTTTTTAATTTACGTAACTGTTACGTATAGTCTAGTGTCAGAGTTGTTTAAAACATTTAGGCAGGCATCTGCGAAGGCTTATCTGATGATAACAGTCGGCATCCACAGCTTAAAGTCCTCAAAGACGCAAGAAAACGCTGAGAGATTAAACCACCGTCTTTCATCAATAGACTCAACCACGCGCTTTGTCGCTTTACCTCGTAGATCGTTTTCAAATCGGTAAGGTGCAACTAGCGGTGTTGTGCGCTTTACATAGGTTAATAGGCAAGCGTCAACTATGTTTAGTAATATCTAGTTTCTCTTGTAGTCAGATTACAGCAAACAGAATTATAGGGACTCCTTGAGGATATTTTTGTATACGTAATCAATCTTTAGGATTTGTTTTATAAAGCTTAATATCGTGGTCATTCGATACTATTTGACAAGGCTCGCACTGTATAAGTTCCTCTCAGACAAGCGCCAAATATAAGAAAGGGGAAATTAAAATGGTCGAGAGGTATATTAATTTAATAGCTAAATTATTAAAAGTTAATTTTTGGTATCTGAAATATATATAAATAATAATGTCATGTATCTCATTGATATAGATTTACTCAACACTCATCATATCTATTCAACTATCAAAGGCAGCATAAATAAACGAAAAAATAAATAATAATAAGACATTTATTTTAGACATTCTACTAATATTATAAATGCGAAAGTATAGATGGATGGATGATTGTTACGCCAAAATTACGGAACGGATTTGTATGAAACTTGAATGATTATGAAACATGGAGCACGGTTATAAGTTAATCCATATTTAATAAGCATGCCGTTTCATATCGTCGTAAGTATGAATAGCTAAAATGAAATCAAGCAAAGCATCATATTACGGCCACCCAGTAGTTTACTATGGGGCTGCTATACCGCACAGCAAAGGTTTTCGGAATGCTATCGTGACTATTGCGTGTTCTTTGCAGTAATGATGCGACGGTCTGCCGGGGAATTGCGTGGAATCTATCAGTATATTCTCCGCAAACATTCCGGACGCACTACAGCGCCTCGATAGTCCAAACAGCACCCTGAATACCCTTCAAAAATATAATATTCTCCTTTTTATAAATTTCGGTCTTCTGACATGTATTTTGCCATAGTTTCATTGACAACAATAACAAGTAATACATTCATCCAATCATATATACTAAAAATAAAATTCGATATTTCCAGAACGCGCACCCCTGTCGCCTGAAGAAGATCCACGTTGTCCACACTGTCTCCTTTATCAACCAAGTTATGTGCCTCGTCAAACCACTGATCCACTCAAACTTGCTCAATCTTCTCAACTTCTCTTCGGATGGTCCTGAGTCTGTAGTCGACAAGGATCTTCTTCCTGAAGACTTCGGAGGACCCCTACCCCCTGTGAAGCAACTGCACGAAGAACAGAGGAAAAATATGGAGCAGAATTACAGTGACTGGCTGACTGAAACGGAAATCTTCAAGGCTGATGAGAAGAAGAGAATTAAAAAGCCCAGCAAGGGTATGTTCGCCAGTTTTACTAGCAGTTTCAAGAGTTTAGATATTGATTGATTTTGTTTAAGTTTTTGACGCGCTAGGGACCTGAATGTTTGTGTTTCGTCTTTGATACCTCGTCGCTTATACAATGCTGGATCGTTTTTGACCTAAGAAGGCTCGAATTCTTAACACATAGTCATGGTTAAAGACTCAAGTAATTGTTCAAAGCGTGAATAATACAATACTTTACTTATAGACGTATATTTGCTGCTGTTTTCTCTCCCTCCCCAAAATATATAATTTCAACTGTTTTATGCAAATATTTTCGGAGACTTCATGGGTCTTTTTTATTAGTAATTATCTGATCAAAATCATCCTTGTGTAAATATCATTCATTTTAAGAGACGAGGAGTCAAAGCACATTATGTTCTTGTTTTCTATTTTTTTGTTATTCTTAATTAAAGTGTGGATTGTAATGATATGTTTACTATTTATATCTTGTTATTAACTTTGTATATACTGTTTTCAATTAAATTTGTGAGCGAATCTTCGCTTAGATTCCAGGGACTATATATATTTGTTATTGTTGGTGACGGGAGCTGAACAAAATGAATAAAATCTATTTTTTATATGTTATGTAATCTGTTATCAGTTCAGCATTGCCAAGTTATATAGCTCACTATTATTATTTAAATGATTACGCAATGTGTGGTGTGAATAGTTCAATGTTAAAATGTCACTATTGTGCAGCCTGGTCCTATTTATAATAAAGGAAACAGCACATATTGGTTTAATGGACTGTATATCTTGGGATATATTGCGAACTTGTAAAAACACGCGCGAACAGCGCTAAAATACAAGAGTGCAACTTAGGCTCGTTTTGGAATGAGAAATTTCTATCCAAAAGTCTAATAATTCCACCTTCAACATACCAAAATATTAAACTATTTAGGCAATGCCATGCTGAAGAGCCAGTGGGCAGGGCAGCTCTGAGAAGCGACGCACACTTGGGCAGATAGGTTTTTAATTAGTGATCAGAAAACGTAGTGCCCGCGAAGATCTTGTGAGGATCGCCGGAAACCACTGAAAGCCAAGTTCTTGCTTGGTGGGTGGAATACTAATATCCGATCATCTGACAGAGTTTAAAATGTGACTTTCCATTATATAGTCTTCAAATTTGACACCGTCGTAGTGACTCTCGTGTACTCGTGTGTATATATGAATTCATAAAAATCGGACACGCTTCGAAGGCAAAATCACCGTAAAACAGCTGCTTAATTATAGTCGGCCCAATATTTACTAGTAGTAGAATGCCTTGATGACGTAGGTAATATTAGGCATTAACTTTCACTTGAACAAACAAGTAAATCATGGTAACAAAGGAAGAATATTGATCAAAAGTTAAAAATAGATTTTTATGTGTTATGGTGACAGCATTCTCAAGTTCTGTTAAAATATAAAATGATCCCTTAGATTTTGAATTCTTAACTTTAAACTAATACAGAAAATTCCTGCATAATGCCTTTATTTTAAAAAGAAGGATTTATATTCCATCTATCGTATCGGAATCATTTAATGTACAATGCAAGAATAAAATGATTGGAAACTAACGTTTTCTTATGGAGGGCTGTTTTTTATAACTAGTAGATAATATATAGTAAATAGTAAGGTTTTAACACACGTAAGTAACAAATGTCACCAATTCTTCGCAATAATTACTAATTTTTATATTTTCCTTACATACATTTACGTTACATTGTAACGTCAATTTAGTTTAGGCGCGAAATACTTGAGGGAAAATAAGCGAAGCGTTAAAACCCGTCCACCAATTATGCGCCTGGGAATACAGTTTTAGTAGTATGACAGTTCTATACATATACATACGCTAGCACATCCAGCTAACCCAATCTGTCAAATTTCTTTTATAGATTTTGAACTTTATCACAAAAGCATAAGGTTCACTTTTATTTGGGGAAATTTGATAGATTGGGGTAGATTGATGTGCTGGCGTAACATATGCCCTGTCCTTTGCATACGAGCTATATCTGAGAGAGATGCAATGACATTTGAATTAGTTTAGTGGTGTAAAACATATAACCGCCAGCATTGTGTAATATTTTAATTAACGAAATCAGTAGATCTTTCAATTTATCGGGTTTGTTCAACTTTATGTCAAATAGCCCAAAATATATACAGTATTAAAATATGAATAAAAATAAAATGTGCAATATTATTATAGTTAACGGGCCTATAAATATAAATCCAGATAAAAGGTATTTGACGAATAAAAAATAAATTTTGACGGATTATCTATAGAAAATCGGTCAAATATCTTAATTAGTTCGTCCCAAGTAAGTTTTATCACTAGATGGA